>CM060863.1:16987318-17269818 GCA_030737845.1 Acorus calamus | reverse complement strand
TTGATGCCAAAAAAATATCTTGATGAGAATTGATAGTAGAACCAGACATATTTTTAACAAATTTTTTTTTCACATCAACATATACACATGTATTTAAAATAAAAGAACATGAGGCTATGCATTTTACAAATGAAAGTCATGTAAATTTTGTCACTGTTAAAACAAAAATAAAGCTTAAAGTGGGGTCAATTTGAACTTAACATTTTAGAAGAAAACAAAAACGTGAAAAGAGAAGATAATTGATGATAGTAAAAATTATTGTTAAGTACAATTATTAATCAGTTGAAACAAATATTTAGATCATTATTGGATGTGATACCAACTATACATTCATGTCCTTTAAAGTGAATAACTGTATATAAAGGACACTAGTACAATTATTAAATAGGGATAGATATCATGCAGACACAGGCATGATCATCCTTTTATTTCCTTGTTTTTATTATATAACTTTTGAATCACTCAACAACTTAATGGGTGCGGTTATTCCCACCAACCATGTTCACAATCCCACCATTCAATATTTACAAAAAAAATCTGGATTCTCATTTTCATTATATTGTATCAATCCCACCACCTGCACACATCCCACCACCCCAAATCAAATAACAACACAACCCCACCACCTAAATCAAAATAAAACCAAACCCTTATTTCTCCCAACATCTCTCCCCTTTTTTTCCACTGTCGACGGGAATTGACGATGTCGATGGTCTGGCCAATCACAGTCGACCCCCCTCTCTCCGACGACTCTCAGATTCGTCTCCAACGACACCTTGCATCTTCTTTTTTTGTGAATGTGATGCCCTAGATGAAAAAAGAGGAATCCAATGTGAATATGTGAGACATTCTTGATTTGTGTTTTTTTTTTGGATTTGTTGTGTTTTCATGTGGCATTTGTGATTTTTTTTATGGTTGTTGTGTTGGTTGTTGAAGTGGTGGTACATTTAGAGTTTGTTGTTGTGGAAATAATTATTGTATCTGACATTGTGTGTGTTTTATGGTGTTTAAGATGACTCTTTTGTTGTTGTTGGTGATTATAGTAATGTATGGATCATTGAATGTTATAATGTAGTAATGTTGTTGATGGTGATTGTTGTAATGGTTATATTTTTTTCCACATTTCCCCGGCGATCGTGGATTGTTGTTGTAAGGTTTGTTTGGTGTGATAATAGGTATTAATTATTGAGTCATGTGGCATTGGAAATCCATCCCTAATAATCTGTTGATCTGGGGCTTCTATAAACTGAGATTTCCCTTTGACACACCAATGTCGAACTACATAGTGTAGAGTTGATTGTTTAATGTCATCTGGAATCGATCGGGTTGACAGATCTTTGTCGAACTGGGGTTTCAATACACTGAAATTTTCATGTGATACAACAAAATCGAAATACATGTTGCCGAGTTGACTGAGTAATGTCATGTATTATCGATCGGTTTGACAGATGACCGTCGAACTGGGGCTTCTGTAAACAGTCATACTCATTTGACACACTAACGTCAAAATACATATTGTAATGTTGACAACGGTAATGGCATCTGTAATCGATTGGGTTGACTGATGGTCGTCGAACTGGGGCTTATGACACACTAATGTCGAAATACATATTGCAGAGTTGACGGAGTAATGTCATCTAATATCGATCGGGTTGACGGATGACCGTCGAATTGGGTTCAAAAAGTGAAAATATATATATTCAACCAGTTCCTGTGGAGATTACATGTGAAAATCGACTAGAACACATCAAATTAAGTTCATCTGTTGATATTTCCTTCAAACTTCCATACATTACTAAACAATACCACATTGAAGATTCCATGCATTGCCCACAAACATTTGAACAACATGTACGAATTCAAAATCTTTCAAAAAGAGTGGGCCTAAACAACTTGGTAAAAAAAAAGGGCCTAAACACAAAAAAGCATATGGGACATCGCCGTCGATCATTCATTTGCTGTGACCTACACTATGTCTCAACTGAGTCGGGAAGTGTTATTCCATCTTTAAAATAGTGGATCACATGTTGAATCCTTCGATCCGCAGTGGTACCAACAGAGCCCATATCAGGAAATGCTTCAAGATAGTGAACGATGTTGTTGATACGCTAAACTCAGGAAAAACCCTAACTTACAATAAATAAAAAACACTCATTACTTGTAATGTAAGAGTTTAAACCAAACAAATAGAATCACATACATGGCTTTCAATCAATAAAAAAAGAAGAGATCAAACCATACATTGCTTTAACAATACCCTAGATTCCTATCAAAACCCTAACTTTGAATAAAAAAAATTCTCAATACTTCTAGGGTAAGGGTTTTAAATCAAACAAATGCAACCACAAAACATGGCTTTCAATCAAAAAAAAAAAAAATTAGAGCTCAAATCATACATTACTCTAACAATACCCTATCTTCCTATCAAAACCCTAATTATGAATTAAAAAAACCACAATACTTGTAATGTGAGGATTTTAAACCAAACAAATGCAATCACAATCATAACTTGCAATCCAACAAAAAAAAAAACCCTAAAACTTCACTTCTCTAAAAATACCCTAAATTCCTATCAAAATCCTAACTTACAATAAAAAAACACTAATTACTTGTAACGTAAGAGTTTAAACCAAACAAATTGAATCACACACATGGCTTTCAAACCCCCCCCCCCCCCAAAAAAAAAAAAAAAGAGATCAAACCATACATTGCTTTAACAATATTTAACAATACTTTACCTTCTACTCAAAACCCTAACTTTGAATAAAAAAAACTCTCAAAAACCGTAACCTACAATTAAAAAAAAAACCCTCAATAATTGAAATATAGGAAGATATCAAATAACTCATGAATCACTAATAATAATGGAGGTAAAGGAGATTGAAGAATCATTTACATGTATGTTTGGGGGCGTCGTGGGGGGCGTTGGGGCGGACTATGGAAGGGGATCACCGTCACGGTGGGCTCGTGGCAGAATCACAGTTCTTCTCTCGGAGGATTGATCGACTCACAATGAAAATCGAAGCATCAATGTGAAGAAGACCCAAAACATAGAGAGAAGGGGAGAAGAGAGAGAAGTTTATTTCAAATTGGGTAGGTGGTGTGGTTGGGAATGCATTAGATGCATATTTATTGTGAGGTGGGGTTGGTAAAGGCTTAATTGGGAGATGGGGGGTTTAAATGGGTGGTGTTCCAAGTAAAATGGTCTGGGGAGTATCCCACCCCAACTTAATTACCAAATAAAAACTCAAGACAATTTAAAATGAGACTATTATCCCTGTTGTCTTGAGTACAGACATAATGAGAAGAAGAAGCAAAATAAAAACTAGGGAGAAGAGAGACAAGAATTCAACACTACTAATAAACAAGTTTAGATAGGAGTACAAGTTTAATTACATAATAGTCTTGGATGCTTTTGTTAACATTATATTTAATGTAAATTGGCGGTCAGGATGCACGTAACTATCAAAGGATTTACTTTAATTAACTAATCTAACCCTAACAAATCCTGACAAACATTATCCACTCCGGAAATAAAAATCTATGGTTACAAAATAATAAAACGATTAACTATTTTTCTAAACTAATAAAAAAAATAAAAGAAAACATAAACAAATGATTTGCATTACAGAGTTTTCACAGTAATGTTTTTCATATTCCATTCCAATTGAATTGGTTTTATTTATAATAATTTTAATGTTTAGCAATCTTTTAACTTAATTTTAAGTCTGAGTTTTCTATCACATTTGTTAATATAAAAGTAATGTTGTTATATAACAATATCGTATAGAAATACGATCTAGTAACAAACAATATATAATAATCAACATGGTGACAAACTGTTGCGAGTGGATCCCAAAAATGATAGCATCTTTGTGAATCGATCAAATTCATAGTTTACGCGATCGAGACTCTTATCATAAAAATAACTTATACAAACATACAGTCTAACAAATAATTTATTGAATGGCTGGGGTGAATCAACAACGGCCCTTCAATACATAAAAAAAAAATGAAACAGAGCATTGATGCACCTAACCTCCAAAATCGTCCTAAATCATCTATGAATCATATGCACTTATACAACATAAATAATCTCATATAATTGCATCACTTAAAACAAAAGGTGCAAGACAATTTTGAAAACTGGGTGCATCATGTTTTTTTTTAAATGATTGATTCTAAATTCTTAATGCTGACTCATTTTTTTGGAGACCGGATCCAGTCAGGACTAGATCCGGTCAGTTCGGTTAGTCTCGAATTGGATACCTTTTTAATCGAACTGCACAACGTATAAATCGAACTGTACAACCAATTGTTGGGTATATATTTCACTCTTCTATTGGATACTAATGATACTTAGGAATTCATATTTTCTCCAATAGCTGATTGGATCCAATAAGAGAGTGAAATATATATCCAACAATTGGTTGTGCAGTTCGATTTGTATGTTGTGCAGTTCGATTAAATGGGTATCCAGTTTGGTACTGACCGAACTGATCAGATCCAGTCCTGACTGGTTCCAGCCTCATTTTTTGAGAGCCATGCAAAACCACAATACAGTAATGGTGATGCTGTCAATGATTCTCATTGGTTGAAAACAAGGTGTGAACCAAAAAGAGCACACCTATTACGACCAAGTGAATTGTTATCCCCTCCCCCCCCCCCCCCCCCAACCCAATAAAAATTTCAAACAAACATATTATGCATCCCATCAACCTCACTTGACACAAACCCAATCATATTAGGGTGTCTAATATGACCCAAAGTGTGTCTCCTAGAATTTTCAACTGTAATATTTTAAAAGTGACGCGACACACTTTGTTACCGTAAGTTGTTTGGTTTGACATACTCTAAGTCAAACTGAGGTATCTACTATGACTCAAGGTGTGTCACCCAGAATTTTTCAGTTGCAATATTTTAAAAATGGCGTGACACACCTTGGGTTCCCGTAAATTATTAGGTTTGACACATTCCGATTCAAACTGGAGTGTCTACTGTGATCCAAGATGTGTTGCCTAGAAATTTTCAATTGCAATATTTTAAAAGTGGCGTGACACACTTTGGGTCACCGTAAGTTGTTCAATTTGACACACTCCGAGTCAAATCGGGGTGTCTACTATGACCCAAAGTGTGTCGCCTAACATTATCCGATTGACAATTATTTAATTTTCTTATCCATTATAAATATCATAAATACACAACAAATAAATTATCATAATACACAACATTCACATATATAGTCCTAGAAGTCAATTCAACATTCATAAATATTCAACCTATTATGCACTTCACAAATCTGATACATCATTTTTTCGCAAATGAAAATCTGTTATTAACATAACAGTCTTCCTTATTTAATATGCACATATCCAAATTCAACCAACCAACACATCCACATTAGTACTTTTTTTACTCATACACATTGTTCGAAAGCTAAAATATAATGTGGATTTGTTGGTTGGTTGAATTTGGATGTGTTAATGTTGAACTAGGAAGACTGTTATGTCAATAATAGGTTTTCATTGCAAATAAAGAATAATGTATTGGATTTGTGAATGTACATGATAGATTGAATATGTGAATGTTAAATTAACTTATGTGAATATGTATATTAACTTATGTGAATATGTATGTGAATGTAGAGCTAGTAAATACGAGCCAAGTGGCTCGGGCTCGGCTCAGTTAAACTCGTTCAGGCTCGTTCGATTAGACAAACAAGTCGAACTTGAACAAATTTTAAAACTCAGTTTATAAACGAGTCAAGCCCGAGCCTCGACGAGCTCCTTGACTTCACATAAAATTAAAAAGGTCAAAACTCAAAAGGGCAAAAGGGGAAACAAATCAAACTCATTTCATTTGCCAGACTGCCTCTCTCATTTCATATGGTCTCTGCAATCAAAAGGGGAAAAAAGGGGGAAAAACCCTAGCCGTCACTGCTGCGCCTCTCTCTCTCTCTCTCTCTCTCTCTCTCTCTCTCTCTGTCTGATCCACCGATCCCTCTCTCTCGGCGATCTCTCTCTCTGCGATATCTCTAAAATCTCTCTCTTTCGGCGGCCTCTATCTCTCAGGTATGGTTTCCCCTTTATTTGGAATATGTATTGGTTATATGCTATCATGAAAGATTTGTATTGAGGCTCTCTAAATAACAAATTACAAGTATAATGATTACGTTCACTCCAAAGTTTTGGTCAAGCAGATTCGGAGAAAAAATTGACCAATATTAAACTAGGTGTACCACACATCCTTGGTGTATCATTAATTCTCAATTGCTTAATGAGTGCATGTAATGGAAGTTTTAAGGCAATCAAAAGTTTATTGCTATGTGAATGGTATTAAATCTAATATGTTTTTATATTATTAAGTTTCTATTTTAGTAAAGTTTCATGATTGCACCAAGTTCTATAAAGATGATTTTTTTTAAAACAATAATGTCAATTTTTATGTGTTTATTTTATGTTATCTATATTCATCTTAATGGAGATCTTCTATAATTTTGCATGTGAGGGGTTATTTATTGGTTTTGTTTAGTCATTAATAATTTCATTATTTTTAGATAATAGTAGATAAAAACTTGATTATGCTTCACATTTTTCAATTGTTTTCATTAGTCAACCTGGAGATGCTCAAACTAGAGATGAAACTATAGTTGATAGTACCGTCTGTTCGCTTTAATTGTCGTTAAGATTTAGTCTTTACCAGCAAAAGAAATTTATAGCAAGTAATTGTAAAAGATATCAATTCCCAAAAAAGATTTTAAAACAAGAATTTTGAAGATTGATACAAGGAAACTACTTTAAAAGCTAAAATAAAATTCTAATTTGAATCAAGATATGAAAAAAAAGCCACCAAGGATTAGAAACCACCCCACAAGTATGATTGATTAGATCTTTCTATTGCACTTATATTTTCCTTACTTCACATGAGTCAAGAGATTTTACTTGCTCACATGGAGAATATAGATTTAAAGTTCTCTTTTAAAATTTCATTAGTTGATACACCATTAACTACTAGATCAAGGAGGATTCTTATAGTGAAAACCCTCTTCCTTGACAGTTAAGATTAAACCAATGAAAATAAAATATTTCAAAGAAAGTAATTCACTTCTACTCAATTTTTTACTATTATTACGCCAGACTTTATGGGTACAACTTGCACTTGACTCACCCACTGACTATCAGAGATGAAGCATATAATATCAGCATCTAGGAGCTTGATAACTTTAGCTCGGACTACATCCTTCATGATTGGGTTCAGTCGCCTTTGTGATTCTCTAGAGGTTTTTGCATTTTCCACCAAATGGATCCTATGTTGAACCATAGATGGGCTAATCCCTTTGATGTCAGCTATAGACCAACCAATGGCTTCTTGATTCTTCCTCAGGACTTTTAACAATTTCTCCTCCTGATCTTCCTTTAGATTTGAAGCAATCATAACAGGTAGGGTCTTGTTGTCACCTAGATATGCATATTTCAAATTCTAAGGAAGGTCCTTCAGATCTAACTGGGGTGGCTTGATACTAAATGATACTAGTGAGATTCAGAAATGGACAATGTTTCAAACCAAGTGGTCCATTTGCTAGTATCCATGATTCGAGCAGAATCCAAAAGTGCATTCACTTCCTTAATCAAACTTTCTTCGTCAAAATCTTGGCCGAAATGGCCAAACATCTTTCTAGTGGGTCAGAATAACTCAAGTCTTCAAAAGAGTTGCTAATCACATTCTCAATCATGCAAACTTCCTCAAGATCATCCATTTCAGGTGGTTGGTTACTGCTATAGAAAACATTCAGTTGGACAGTCATGTTACCAAAATCTATTATCATTATACCATTTTGACATCTGATAACATCTGAAGTGCTAAAAATGGTCTGCCTAGAATCACAGGGATATGGCTGCTGGATTTTTCACTAGTTCAGTTCTAGGACTACAAAATCCACAGGGTAATAGAATTCTTTCACCTTGACAATCACATCCTCCACAATTCCCTTTGGATACTTCACAGTTCTATCTACTAAAGAAAGGATAATGTCAGTGGATTTTAATTCCTCAAACCTAACTCCTTGTACATAGAATAAGGTAGCAGATATACACTGGCTCCTAAATCTAGGAGGGCTCTTTGGACGATAGTTTCTCCTATTTTGATCGCAATTATGGGGCAATCAGGTCCTTATATTTTGGAGCAATTTGTAGTTGAATGAAATACGAGGCTTGTGCAGTCATCACAACTTGCCTAGGAACATTGGTTCTCCTTTTCACCGTGGTAAGATCTTTCAAGAATTTTGTGTAGCAGGGAATTTGTTTGATAGCATCTAAGAAAGGTATACTGATCTGAACATTTTTTAATACTTCATGATCTCATCAAAATGAGATTTTTCTTGGGTTCTTGCAACCTAAGAGGATAAGGAGCTTTGGGTTTGTAGACATCGACAGGCTTTGCTGCTATTTCTTGGGATTCTTTTCCCTTCCCTTGGTTCTCCTGTCCTTCTTCCTGGTTAGGGGTCTTATAGACCGTGATTTCTTCACTTTTTTCCTTGGGGAGTTGGACCTTCTTATCTACTCGCCTGCCATACGTTAAGGTGGTAATAGCCTGGATTTCATGGGATGAGTTTTCATCAGAGTTAACCTGATATTGCCCCCTTGGGACTTGACTCTATTGCCTATTATGATTAGGCACTGGTTGACTAGGTGATTCACCATTCTTCCTATCCCCTAGAGAACTGGAAATTTGGCTTAGATTAACCTCAAGTTTTGCAATTGCTTGTGCATGGATTTGATTAGTCTGGGTTTGGGACAGATTGATTTGTTATTGCTGATGGATGAATTCTTGTTGTTGTTTAATCAGGTTAGCCATTATGGTTTCTAGATGTGAGGGTTGAGGAAGAGTGGGAACAACATAAGGAGTTTGAGGTGGAACCAAAGGTTGGTTCTGTTGAAGGGCTTGTGATGGGCCTGGTCTGGAAAAGTTTATTTGACATATCTCGATGGACCACCCTGATATTGGATAGGTTCATTTTGTCTATAAGAGAAGTTTGGATGAAACCTATTATCAGGATGGTAGACTGGGCCAAAAGAATTGGGAGTGGGCTTTTTAAAGCATTGCATGAATTAATTGAATTTGCCTACTCGGCCTTGATTGTAGGCAAACTAGGGCAACACTCCACTAGATGCTCTGAACTATCATAAAGAAGACATATGCCATGTGGCTCATGTTCCACTTTCATGATGGGGTTTGGATCTCTCTGTGGGTTCTGATTTTATGCAAAATTATCAAACTTCTTACTCAGTTTGTTCACCCCATACACTAAGTTGGTCATGACATTTAAGATCTAGATCTGCTTTTATTTCATAATACCTAATTTTCTAGATCCTCTATCATCATCTTCCCTATCATAGCTACTCCAATTCTGTCATTCTCAGCTAAATCAACAAGGAACTCATAGGCTTGATCAGTGGTCTGATTCATGAATTTACCCTTGTGCATGGACTCAATCATGTTTCTATGTGTGGTTGCAGTCCCTTGTAGAAGAAGTGGACTAACTTGGCTTTCTCAAGACCACGGTGTGGGCATTTGACTAACAAATCATAAATTTTCTCAAATTTGGGAAAATTCATCTTCAGCACTCCCCTTAAAAGTTCTAATTGCATCTTTGATTTTCTCAGTTTTTGCCATAGGAAAAATTTTGTCGTGAATTTCTTAGAGAGTTGTTCCCATGTTCTAATGGAATCATTAGAGAGGGAATATAGCCATGCAGCTGCATGATCTTCCAATGTCATAGGAAATAATCTCAACTTGACACCTTCCTCATCTAGGTTCTGGTTTTTTAATGTTTCACAAATTATCAAGAATTGGTTCAAATGATGTAGGGTTGCTCACTTTCTAACCCATGAAATTTGGAAAGTATATTGACGGTTGCCGGCCGAATCTCAAATTGGTTGGCATTGTTGACCGGAAACACTATGCAGGTTGGTGGATTAGCAGAGGCAGGAGCGTATAGCTCATTCAGGGTTCTAGCACGATCACCCATTGTGAAAGTGATGACTGGCTAAGGACTCGCCTATATAGAAGATGGGTTCTCTCAATCTCAGGGTCCAAAGGCTCTAACTCTCTCCTTTTTTATCTTCTACCGTGCATGCACCAAAAATAATGAACTCTAACTCAATCTACCCTAAAAGGGCGGAGAGAAATCCTAATAAAGGCTACACAAGGGAACCATAAAACACCACACAACAGCTTGGCTCAATTATCTTGAAATTAATTGAGGGCCCAAAATCTCTCCTTAATTAGATAGCTCCTAACTGTTTTGAAGAGTACACCTAAGCCTCCAATTCAGTCTTATGAAACCAAATTGACCAGGTCAGCCCCTAGGTAGTGGTGGGGCCATAATGAGCTCGAGGAATCCTAGGGCCAATGTCTAATTGATTTTATTGTGATTGATTTGGGATAATTATGCAATGTGGTGGTTTTGGGCTAAGGGTAGGTGATGAAATCCCAACATTATCTTTTTTATAGGTTTTGCCCTTAAATTGATTTATGTAAAGGTTTACACTAAATGTACAATCATGGAAACAAGAGTTTTTTTTTAAAGGAAAACTTACTACGGAGTATGTTCACTCCAGAAATCCAAAATCTGAGGTAGATCAACCAGTCTTGAGCTTTATGTTCTTCATCCTTCCCTCTTCCTCCTGCATAATAAGAAGAAAAAAAATTTAATTTAAATTTTTTTTAGAAAAGAAAAAAAATTGATACGTTCAACCTTTACCATTACTTACCTTGCCTCCCCGGCAACAGCGCCAATTTGTTGGTTCTCTTTAATTGTCGTTAAGATTTAGTATTTACCAACAAAAGAAATTTATAGCTCTCTTACCTCTTTTTGATAGAAAGTGGGAGTAAGAGATCGATCCTACAAGGAGACTATGGAAGTAAAAAGTAATTGTAAAAGATATCAATTCCCAAAAAGATTTTAAAACAAGAAGTTTGAAGATTGATCCAAGGAAACTACTTTAAAAGCTAAAATAAAAATTCTAATTGAATCAAGATACAAAAAAAAGCCACCAAGGATTAAAAACCACCCCACAAGTATGATTGATTAGATCTTTCTATTGCACTTATATTTCCCTTACTTCACATGAGTCAAGAGATTTTACTTGCTCACATGAAGAATATAGATTTAAAGTTCTCTTTTAAAATTTCATTAGTTGATACACCATTAACTACTAGATCAAGGAGGGTTCTTATAGTGAAGACCCTCTTCCTTGACAGTTAAGATATTCAACAAATGAAAATAAAATATTTCAAAGAAAGTAGTTCACTTCTGCTCAATTTGAAAATAGGGTTTATAAAGTATCAATCATGTCTCATCTATGAAAAATATAAGGTGCACAAATAAAAAAACTAATCACTCACACTTATGGGGTGGAATCCTCTCCTTGATGGGAGGATTCTCTAGCCTATCATAATTGGTGATATTCTAGAATAACAATAAATAAATTCCATGAAAATAAAAAAAAGAACTTTTTATTGATTGAGCATAAACAAAATGCAATGGAATCTGTCTCTATTATCAAAGAAATACAAACTAAAAACACAAACTGAAGATAAAAACTTAAAACAGAAAAGAAAGAACAAGAAAACGGAAAAATAAAATTCTGCTCAGCTAGAAATCGGTCTCTCCTCTCCTCTCTCTACAAGTCCCTTTTTATAGAGTTCTAGGGGCTGGATTGGCTGGAGCTTTTAAGGCTGGACAGCTGCCCAGGATTTAAAAAATCCTTGCTGTTTTGGTAGAATTGTGCAGGCTGTTGATGGGGATTTAATGGATTGGTTGAAGCTGATTTTCAGTGATTTTGATGGAGATTTAAGACTGATTTGACAAATCAGATTTGTTGTTTGTGGTTGTCTGCTGGAGCTGATTTGTGAGGGAGATTCTCTCTTCTTTTAGCAATTTTGATGACCCATTCTTTCCTTAATTGTTGTCATTTTTAGGAGTTTGTTCCATCATTGAATATCCACATGTTCTTTGCCTCCAATAGCATGTAGAAATTTATTTTCATATCCAATAAAATTTAGATTAATGTTAGAATCTCCATAACAAATATAATTATGCACATGAAATGTACAAATTAATGTAGTTTATTTGTGCATATTATGCTTTGAAAATAAAATTCCCTAATATGTATTTAGAAAATGATATATTGCATAGGGAAATATCCAAGAAAACTCTAAAAAGTATATCAAAATATGTATTTTTGAACATCTAACAAGTACCTCAAATGAAAGAGTGTCTCAACCATCTCAAGAGGAATCTCAAAAATTTGAAAAGAAAACCATAGGGAAGAGGACATCAAAAGTGTGGGAAGATTTTACAGTATTAATTGATGAAAGTGGAAGCCAAAAGGCGAAGTGCAGGTATTGCAACCAACCATTTTATATGACTCCGGGGGGGCCACTGCTCATCTGTTAAGACACTTGAAAGTTTGCACAATTCGTTGAGCTGGTATCTCGGGTCAAGGCAAGGGCAAGAAACAAAAAATATTGGCTTGGGAAGGGTTACTGCGGATGGCATTCATGGCGGAGGGGGGTTAACAAACTACATGTACGATAAGGACAAGGTAAGATATATTCTTGGTAAGATGATTATTGTGCATGAGTATCCATTTAGAATGGTTGAACATGAACTTTTTGTGCTGCTTCTCAAAACACTTAACCTAAGGTTTGAGCCATTGAAGCGTCAATCTATGAAAAATGATGTAATGAAAGTTTTTGCAAGGGAAAAAGAGAGGTTGAAAGTTGCTTTTTCTAGCATTGACATATTTTGTTTAACTGCTGATTTATGGACCTCAAATCAAACCATTGGATACATGTGCTTGATTGGACATTATTTAGATTCAGAGTGAACGTTGCATAAAAGAATTTTAAGTTTTTATTATTTATCACCTCCACACACCGATGTAGCCATTGCTGATAGTATCTTTAAGTGTCTAATTGATTGAGAGATTGAAAACAAGGTGTCCACTATTACTTTAGATAATGCTTCTGCAAATGATGTGGCTATTAGAAATTTGAAAGATTATTTTTTAGTAAAAGGAAGCCTTTTTTTTGGTGAAATTTTTTTTTATGTCCATTGTTGTGCACATGTTTTAAATTTTATGGTGCAAGATGGGTTGAGTGAAATACGGGACGTAGTAGAAAATGTGCGTGAGAGTGTCAAGTATATAAAATTTTCTCCACCATGACTTCACAAGTTTATGAAATTTGTGAACAATTGCAATTGCCTACTTCTAAGCGCTTAATCCTTGATGTACCTACTAGGTAGAACTCAACATATGCAATGTTAGAGTCTGCCATTGAGTTCAAATAAGTATTTTCAAGGTACAAAGAAAGAGATCTTAACTACAAATGGTTGTCATCTGATGAGGATTGGTCACGTGCTGAGGAGGTGTGTAAGTTTTTAGAGATGTTTAACGAAGCAATAAATGCTTTTTCAGGATGTTCTTATCTTACTTCAAATTTGTTTCTTAATGAGATTTGGAAAATAAAAGAAATATTGAATGTGGTGTGTTTGGATCCTAGAGATTACATAATTCAAATGACTGATAAGATGAATGAAAATTTTGATAATTATTGGGGGAGTGCAATCTCACAAAACACATTGCTATATATAGAGACAGAGATCCTTTCATTTGAGGGATGCTTAGCCACCAAACTCAACAACCCTGGACTCCTTATATAAATCTAAACACTTTGCTATATATATACAGACATAAATCCTTTTATTTGAGGGCTACATAGACACTCTCCAGTGCTGGTAAAATCACAAAAATCATACAAAAAAATCCAGAATATAAGAAAACATGACAAGAAAAAAGGTATCACTAATCAAGCATCCAGATTATCATGCATCATATTCAATGTTTTTGAAGAACAAGAAACAAGAAACCACCAAAGCCATTACTAAAGTCTAAACAAACATATTTGAAAATAGATAACCTTCCACACTAATAAACAAATATATTTAAAGTATCCAAACCACCTTGAACACCTCCAGTCAATACCAAAAATAATACTATCATGACTAAATTGATTGAGGAAAGTAGGAAACAACTTGAACACCTCGATCAACACCAAGAAGATTACTGTATTAAACAAAAAAAAAAATTTAGTCATCGTTATTTACTGAAATGAATGTAAATTATGGCATTTTAACTATAGATATGAAGTTTTTTAGCACATAACCACAAAAATATATGAAAATCTATTATCTGTCTAGCACCCCTTCCCATATATAAAATAGCAAAAGATGCATAAGTTCCAACAATGGATTGATCTTTGACACAATGGATTCACACAAGCAATGAAAAAGCTAAAGATTTAAAATAAAAATGAGATATACCTTTGTAGCAGTCTCTCCACCCTCAAGGACAACTTGCATGAATTTTTCCTCGGTCTGTACATCTAAGATAAATGAGATACATATTCCGTAACCACTGCATTAATAGAAGAAATGTAGAATATATAAATATACTTACATTTTATGACTCAACAAGACCGAAATCAGTACGTAACCAATCTCCCGCACAAATTAAAGCTTCAACTGTCTTGGGCTCCAATGAACTACAGTACTGATTAAGAACTCTTCCTCCCGCACTAAAAACAGACTCAAAATCAACAGTAGTAGCAGGAACAGAGAGTATGTCACGAGCCATTTTTGATATGCTACGAAACTTGAGTGTATTTATTTTTCACCAAACTAAAGCATCAAATTCATTATTCACATCATCTTCTGGCAAGTAAATCCCCTCTTCCAGATAAACATCCAACTCTGACTTCATTGATTGAACAATATTTAACTGTTTGGTCCACATATCAAATTCATTTCAGCTCTTAGTTTTCCCCTTAACATTGGGAGGAACACTAGGGATATTGCCACTACTTAAGGCCACATCTTTTGATGCATAATCCTTGTAAAGTTCATGCAAGTAATGATGCACATGATCAATTTGCACCCTTTCTTTAGATGTAGAATATATTTTGGGGAAACAAATCTCAATGAGCATCATTTTATATCGAGGGTCTAACACTGCAGCAATTGCCATAAGAGGGCAAATAGGTTGAACTGACATATGAAGGGCTGACTCTTTCCATGCAGAATGCATCCGTTATAGAAGAAATTTTTTGGCGAGAATTATTGAAGTTTAAAAATCAATTTTTCATTAATATGTTTGGTGTTGACTGAAGGTGTTCAAGGTGTGATGAATTTCGAATATGTTGTTTATTAGTGTGAAATTTTGAACATGTATAAGGTGTTGTGATTTGTGAAAAATGATTTCTAAATGCTTATAAAAAATTGAGCTTCTAACGAGCCGAGTTTCAGTCGAACTATTCACGAGCCCCATGAGGCGAGCTTGAACACAAAATTAAGCTTGTATCCGAGCCTGAGTCGAACCTAATAATAAATGAACCGAGCTTGAGCAGGGCAAAGCTCGGCTCGTTTGGCTCATTTACCAATTCTATGTTAATGTTGTTTATTTATGATATTTATGATGGATAAGAAAATTAAATTAATGTAAATTGGATAGTGTTGTGTGACACACCTTGGATTACAGTAGACACTACGGTTTGACTTAGAGTATGTCAAACCGAACAACTTACGGTAACTCAAGGTGTGTCGCACCACTTTTAAAATATTGCAATTGAAAAATTCTGAGTGACACACCTTGGGTAACATTAGACACTCCAATATAATTGGGTTTGTGCAACTGGGGTTGGGAATGAGGGTCTAAAATAAAAGGTATAATATGTTTTAAATTTTTTTTGGGTTGGGAGAGAGAGCTTTTGGGTTGCTGGTTGTTAGATTATATATATTTTATTATTATTGTGTTACACGTGTATGACTGTGTTACACGTAGATTAGGTCTTGTACTATTATATAACAGGCTTAGTCCCTCTCTTAATAAATTGGGGTTCATTATTCTTTCTTCTCTAAAGTTTAACATGGTATCAGAGCCAGACCCTCCTTTTTGAGATCTAAATATTTTTTCTTTTTCGGATCTTCATTAAGATTCGGCGTTCGTTCCACCGTCATCGCGGTGTTGTTCACGCCGTCATCGTCTTCGCGTTGTCAACGACGCATCGTCATCAATGTCCGTGCACGAGCGTCGTCCGTCACGCGCCTGTAGATACCCCAATTTTGACCGTCCAGAGAGACAGAAATACTTCAAGTAACACACGGAAATATCCCACAAGTGGACACCAATAGAGAACCAAAGGTTCGGTAAACCAGAAACCCTAACCCTAGCCTTGACCTAAACCTAAAACGGAAACCCTAAACCTTGACCTAGCCCTAAACCCTAACCCTAAACCTTAACCTAAGCCAAAACCCCAAACCCTAGCCCAAACCCTAACCCTAAACCAAACCCTAGCCTTGACCTAAACCTACCCTAAAACCCAAAAACCTAAGTCCCTGGAAAGGGGTGGCTATCCCTAACTAGCCGCCCCTCACTGGGCGGCTAGTTTACACTAGCCGCCCCCCTAACCGCCCCCTGGCCGACTTTGGACCAGTCCCCTGGATGGGACATAAAGCAATATTAAATGCTGATCATTGCGGCGGGTCATGACCTTTAGCCGCCCTCTCTTGGCCGGATCAAACCAAGTAGCCGACCCAAGCCACCGCTTGTCAGAGATGGGACGTTTGGCAGGTCATGATAGGGGCGGCTACCAGGAAGTAGCCGCCCCATCCTGGGCGGCTAGTTAGCACTAGCCGCCCTTCACCTGGTCTCTGACAGAAGAACCAGAGAATTAATGAGAGGTCCAATCGAAGCCACCCACTCCATTACCCCCAGGATCTTCCCCTGCCTCTCTTTTACTATAAATAGAGGAGGTCCCAAGCCTTACAACAACATCCACAACATCAACAAAACCCACAAAACACCACCAATCCACCATCCCCACTTGTTCAAACCCTTCCCCACTAGAAATCCCAAGAGAGAGAGAGAGAGAGAGCCCCTTTTGTGAGAGAAACACCCATTCCCTACAAAAATACCCTCTCATCCCACCCTCCATAAACCCAGGCTAAACCTAGCTTAGCCTCTGCCCAAGACCCCACCCTTTTCCTACCAAAGCCCTGCCCAAATTCCCCCAGACCCTGGACGGCTAACCCTACCTAGCCGCCCCAATCCAGACGGCTCAAACCCACTAGCCGCCCCCACTCACACCCCACCCACACTCCCTTTGTCACAAACTCCTTTAGTCAAGCCCGGAAGCAGAATAGGATTACCTGTTTTTCACCTCTGTGTACGGTATATCCGTGTCTCAGAGCGGAGACCCCACAAACTCCCCACGTAGGCGATCAAATCCGACCCAAACCCTTTCCTGTTTTTAGAAAAAGCAGGTGGCGATCACAAACCCCCTTGAATCCTCTTGAGCCGCTGTCGGGCGCCTCAACCAGGAACGACACCCTCACCCCTTCCGGAAGACGATCCGACCGAGCCCGCCAGGGCACGCATCCGATCCGAATCCCCGAAGAACCCCCACACACGCGGATTTTTCGACACCGACAAATTCTGGCGATCACGGTGGGACCTCCCTCGTGAAAAACAACAAAAGGTAATCCTCTTCTGCCCCCTTTTACAAGCTTGACTAGAATGCTATCAACCCTCTAGGAAGGTTAGAGTTTCTCACTCCTTGAATTAAATCCTCTTCTACTGTGCATTATAACATCCTTTATTGCTTTGTAAGCCGCACACAGCTGCGCAATCCTTACTGCTTTCGTAAGTCGCACACGCTGCGCAATCCTTTACTGCTTTCGTAAGTCGCACACAGCTGCGCAATCCTTTACTGCTTTATTTACTGCTTTCAATCTGCATTCACCCCCCACTCTACGTCATGGAATCCCACATAGAAGAGGAGATATTAGAGGAAAGGAATCACCAAGAGGGTCAGGCCACACAGTTCCTGACCCATCTAGAGGAAAGGATGGCTAGTCTAGGGTATCAAACGGTAGAGGACATGTTTCATGACCTCGCTGACTACCGTCATACCAAGACCTCGAGACAGGAAACCCCTGTCGAAACCCCTAAATCCATTCCCAAAACCCCATTCACACCCAGTCACTCGGTCAACCCGAGCGTCTTTTCATTCACCCCCCTTTCCCCCGCGAATCCAATGTTCCCAGCCGTTTCCACCCCAGGCCCCTACCAGACCACCCCAAACCCGGGACCGCTAGGCAGCCCTCCCGGGGAGAAACACTGGACGATACCATCCGGAGAATTCTCTCCGAGACTGGTCCCTCGGCCCCCAAACACATGTCTCTACATAACCTGAGACAAATCCCGTCAGTCCACCTACCGGAGGGATTCAAAATCCCCAAATTCCGCCGGTACAACGGTCGTGGAGACCCAGACATTCATTTAACTGCCTTTTATCTAGACGCACGCCCGTTTCTAGATAATCAACCTCTACTAGTCTTCCTCTTCCAGAAATCATTGGAAGGAGAAGCACTACAATGGTTCTCCACCCTCCCTGTAGATCACTTGTCGAATTTCTCGGCTGTAAGCGAGAAATTCTTGGGCCGCTACGGTTACCAGAGGATTAGGACCCCCTCTATTTCAGATTTAACCGTAGAGAGAATGAGGCCTAGGGAGGAATTCGAAGAATACGTGTCTCGGTGGCGCACCCTTGTCCACCGAACCGGTCTGCAACTAACAGAATGTCAAGAAATTGACATGATGTTACAGAGCCTGAGTCCAGAACTCGTACGAGCCTTTCGTACGGAGACTGCACTACGTATCAACTTCTGATTGACCGCCACAACAGGATTTCCCGTTGTGCAGCCCCAGCAGTCCAAACCCAGTCCCCACCTATCAGCCATAGGGTTGGACAACCGCCTCGTAAGGCACAAACCCCCACGGTAGAGGGGATCATTAACCAAGTATCGGCACTCTACCCGAACGGAGCGCGAGTTCCTGACCGAGGAACAGCTCCGAGACAGTACACGCCCGGTTCATCCGGATATGCACCGCCTCGGCAAGCGAATCAACATTTTACCCCTCGATCAGTACCCGTCCCCGTGCCAATACGACAAAACCCCACAGTCCAAAATTTCCCACTCCAAAGCCCTATAATCCAGAGCCAAACTCAAACTCGGGCTCCCTTTTACTCTGCTCCCCCAAGAGCACAAAATCCAACCCCTAGGCAGCCCATACAAAGCTCTTATAACGAGGTTAGACCTCCCGCATCCTACGACCAAAGACGAATGGGAAAGAGGGACTCTTACCCTCCCCTCCCAGAAACTTTAACTAGGATCTTTAGGGTGATGTTGGACACAAATAGTATCTCCCTCCCCGACGCCAGGCCTTCACTACCCGGGGCCAGCACGGCGCGTTACTGTCAATATCATCAACAATATGGCCATACCGTAGAACAATGCATTGTTTTTCGGGACTTCGTTTATGATCTTAATGATGACAGGCGCCTTGACTGGGCCATGATCAAAGGCCATCTGAGCCAGGGAAATCCCCAAGCACCCAAGCCACTTGGCATATTGACTGACCCCTTGCCAGGTCACACCCAAGCCTCCACATCTAGAGCCCACGCGGTCAACATGATCAGGAGAGGGAGACAACCATCGCCAGAACCAAGCAGCTCGGAAGATGCTACTGATGGCAGCCTATCCGAAGAGTCCGAGGAGGAAGAGCAGAACGAGCCCTTCCAGCTGAACCTCGACGACCATGACCTCGCCATACTCTATGGCGAAGAAGAAGACACAGTCCTCGCCCTTCCCGCAGTCATCAACCTCGAGTCCGACGAAAGCGGACTAGAAAACCCGGGAGAAGACGAAGAAGAAGAGCCATTCGAGGAGATCCCCGAAGGAGCTAGCGAAGGACCCGAAGGAGGGGAATGTACGTCGGATGATCTGCATCCGGACGACAACGGGTCCTCCAAGAGTACCGACACTGTCAATGGCCCCCGCCGCCCAATGACCATTTCATTCACTGACCAAGACCTCCCAGATCCCCGACTGCGAGTCTACCCCCTACACATCCGCGGACGACTTCAGATGTTGTGGCTGAACAACATCTTTGTAGACCCAGGATCGGGCATGAACATAATGACATGCTCCACTTACCAGAAGATACCCGGACTAGGCCGTCCTCCCGTCCAACCGGCCCACCATACTATCCAAGCTTTCAACCATACCGGGAAGACTCTCCGCGGCCCCGGAACATTCGAGCTATCCGTCGGACCTCTCATCTGCGAAGTAGCCTGCTTCGTGGCCGACATCGACACGAGGTACCCATTGATGCTGGGGCGACCGTGGTTAGACAGCATCCAAGCTATCTGTTCCCCCCGACACCAATGCCTTCGACTGCCCTTCTTGAATCATGTACTGACAATTTGGGGAGAAGCACGCCTCCAATACGAGAACGAGAACAATTGGGCAATACACAATATGTTCACCTTAGCCCTCCGACCGGGGAACGAGAATGAAGGCGGTAGCCCACCTGGGTCCCCTTATGACAACAACTCTCCCTCAGAAGAAGCGGCCAGGACCCCGCATCCACCAGCAATCTTGCGAGCCCAACTCGATCACCTTCCTCCCCCATGAAGTCGCAAAGCCGGAGCACGTTCCGCACCCCTCTCAATCACCGCCATACTCGGGGGAAGGGAATTCCGTCACATTCTCATTGACACGGGAGCGGAAACTAACGTCCTTACATATTCCGCCTACCAAAAGCTAGAAGGCCGGGTTCCCAGATTGGAGCCCTCAGACGAATACATTTACGCCTTCGACAGCACACGCAAGAACACTTGCGGACTAGTCACGCTCCCACTGAAGATCGGCCCAGTCTCCACCATCGTTAACTGCATGGTGATGAACATTCAATCACCCCACCCTCTGATTGTTGGGAGGACATGGCTCAACAGCATCGAAGCCGTCTCATCCACCTGACACCAATGTCTTCGCTTCCCGTACCGCGGGAAAGTAATATCCATATGGGGAGAGGCGCGCTCTAATAATACTCAGGCCCGAAATTGGAGCGTCTGCGCCATGCGCATCCGGCTAGAGGTGCTCGCATGTTGGCAACCAGGCGCCACAGACGAAGAACTGCTCCATCATGGGAGGCCCCTGAAGAGACTCAGGGAGAGGGAATTTGGGAACAGGGGACCCCCACCAGACATCAGCCGGCCATCAAAAAGAAGCCGACCCGAGGAGGCAATACAAATTCAAGAACCAGGTACCGATCCTCCCGGGTAAGTTTTCATCACCCTGTACATATTTGTTTACAGCTTTTCTAAAAATCAAAAAGATCAAAATATTTGTTTACCAGCTTTCGTCTTTCATCATCCTGTACATATTTGTTTACAGCTTTTCCAAAAATACAAAAGACCAAAATATTTGTTTACTAGCTTTCGCTTTCAACTCCTATACATATTTGTTTACCTGCTTCCAAAAAAGAAACCAAAATCCAAAAAAATACATGCTAATCAGCTTTCATTTCTCAACCTTGAACATACTTGTTTCCAGCTTTACCCCCACGCCTTTCTTCAAAACAAAAAAATATTTTCTAAATGTCTTTACATCATTTCTAAAAACAACGAAAATATTTACAAACTACATTTCCACACTCTTCTTCACAACGAAAATATTTTCCAAATCTGCGCTTCCACACCTTTCTTCAAAGCAAAATATTTTACAAAGCCGTACTTCCGCCGAAAAACATTTTTACGAACTATCTTTCCATACTTGTCTTCTAAAAACGAAATCGTTTTCCAAACTTTATCTCCATTCTTTTCTTTCCAAAAACATATCTTTTCGCCGACACAGGCCCCTTTTCAAAAAACATAACTATACATTTGTCTTTACTACGCCTCGAACTACTGGACGAGAAGAGATTAAGAGCGGCAGACCATGCCCAGGCCTACCAAAGAAGGGTGGCAAGGGCATTTGAAAAGAAGGTGATAAAAAGAAAATTCGAAATCGGGGAATTAATACTTAAGCAAATCATGCCATCAAGACAGCCTCACCCGAGAGGAAAGCTGCAACCCACATGGGAGGGACCCTATGTGATCACCCATGCCTATTCCGGGAATGCCTACCGCCTGGTAGATGCCGAAGGAGTCGAGGTTCCAGGTTCGTGGAATGCACTTTATCTAAGAAATTCCATGCATGAAAAGCTTTCAATACTTAAGAACTATTATTCTTCCTTCCTGCGATTTCCAGCGTTTAGTACTTGATGATAGAATTATAAGACTCTCAAAGATAAACTCGTATCTATTTGAACACGTTTCCGCCAAATCATGTCATTCCCTTCACACACGTATAACTGGACTAGATTTGCCTGATAGAAGAAAAATTGCCTACCCCGTAGACTGGGACAATTTAAAAACTCCCCAAAGCAAAATGTCCCTTATTTCCGCCCGCTCGTATTAACCCTAGGTCAAAATGAGGAGTTACCCGGACCTAGCATATGTCCCAAAAACTGGCTCTGGCACTATATAAACACTTCTAGAGGGGAAGCATGAAAAGAATCGGGGTGAAAAACAGAAGAGCCCCCCCCCCCCTCAAATCAAAACAATCAAAAAAAAAAAAGCAAAAAAGAGAAAATCAGGCAAGGAGAGGCCAAACACCCAAGTGAACGGGTTAAACTCTCTATTTAGCAGGCTTTCACGCCTTTACGCACGGTATACGCTAAACAACGGCTATACCAGTACAGATCCAAACAACGGACTGTACCTTTCCACCCAAAAATAAAGAAGTGGTAAAAAGAAGAAAGCCAGAGGGACCTAGGAAGTAAGACATGTGCTAGACTGGGACAATTCTAAAATATTGCCCGAAAGGAAGATATTACTCTTACCTCATTCACCCTCTCCCCTTTTTATTTTTTTGCAATGGGGGTTCAAATTGAGCTATGTCCACCGGGAAAAGCGAAATTTTGACCAAGGGTAGATCACGTCCAGGTTTACACCTACACACATGCTCACACGAGTTCACTTAGAAACTTGCCTATCCAAAGGAAGCTTATTTGACTTGACTCTTGGTACATTCATGGATTTTTCAGCATGTTTAGAATAATACGATTAAGCATTTGAAAACCATGAACCTAGGAAAATCGACGCCTAAGGCTTATACCTCTCAAATACAATCCTGGTTTGGACATGAGTGACCACAAGGGCTCCTCCACGGGGACTTGATGGTGTCTTTTACTTATGAACATCAAGAACATTGCCCTCTCACCTAAAAAAGTCATTGAAGAACTAAAATGCCCCCTTATGTCACTTATACTTACGCATAAGCTCGCATTTTCCTTTTCCAAAAAAAACACCTTGGCATCAGATTTTCTTGAAACATTAAAGTTAACCCCCCCCCCCCCCGAATATTAGAATTATCCCCACTCATATGAGAATTGTCCCCACGAAATTTAAAATTATCCCCACTCATGTGAGAATTGTCCCTACTCACCTCATGCCCTTCCGCACATGCGTGAGAAGAAATTGTCCCCACCTCCTACACATAAGTTCTTCTTCACTCACGCACTTGGAATCCCTTCCTTGCGCACTAAAGCCTGGTCTCGCACACTTTACTTTCTCGCATTTATATTTCCATTCCGCCTTAAGATGGATTGTAGCCCTTGACAATTCAAGCAAGAAGCGCTCGAAAGTCAGTGCAGGGGCACAATCTGGACAGTTTTAATACTTGGTCCATGGAAAGAATGTTTTTATAGGTACTGAAGGTTAGAACGATCGCAAAAACTTTCAGCGACAGCAGCAGACAGGAGCAGCAGGACCAAACTGCCCCAGGCAGGGGGCGGCTAAGCTCGACTAGCCGCCCCTCCCCTTTGTTCCAGGTAAGGATGCCCCAGGCAGGGGGCGGCTAGTTCACACTAGCCGCCCCCTGCCTGCACCTATTCCAGTGCTGTCAGTCCTATTTTAATCAAATCTTCGTGTCTCCAATACCTGTTAAGAACATTTCATTCCAAAAATTGCATACACACATTTCATACGCATATACATTCATAAAACCAATATAAATACACTGTGAAAAATAACCATATCTCAAAATCATATGTCCATCCATGAATCAAACCAATAAAGCCAAGATTCATCTACACAAACATACATATCCATGAACCATCCATGCTAAACTACTCTAACACATGCATATAAAGGAGAATGATTAAATTGTCCCACCCAAAACCACAAGCATAGACTGTTTTTCTAAAACCTAAAAGAGGGCATAAAAAAAAGGGAATCTTTTCCTTCGAGACGCTCCAAAATCCGAAAGTCTTGAGCTATACCTCACGAAAATATCACCTAAAACCAAAAACAAAAGAAGAAAAGCATGAATTCATCGCATATATACTATTCTTCTACTTAAAACCAAGACACAAAAGCTATACCTCAGCGTATCGTCATCCGCTGGAGGCTGAGTAGGAGGAACGTCCTGACTTGGCTGAGAAGGGAGCGGCGGATGAGGAGAAGACTGAACCTCTGGAACATCGGGAGCAGCAGGAGTCTCTCGAACCGAAGACGCGGCCCTCGCGTATATCCCACGACTCCGAGACACCGAAGGACGAGAGGCACGGCTAAAGGTGGCCCCGGTAGCCAAGGAAGCTGAGAGAGAATGGTCAGGCTCAAGTGGAAGAAGATCAAGGTCCACCTCGGTCATAGAGCCCCCTCCAACCAATTTCCCCCTCATAGTGGCCTCCCAGAGACGGACCTGCTGCATGTCTCTGTCTCTCCTCTCCAATCTCTGTCGGAGGCGACTCTCTGTCCCTCTGGCCCGATCCTCAGCAGCCCTCAACCTCTCCTCCAACTCCCGCGCCCTTGCTTCCGACGCCCTGACCGCCTCTCGGTCCCTATCCCCGGCCGCCTGCAGAGAACGGACTAAGTCTCCCATCAAACCTCCAGGAACGCCCTCCGAAGCTTCCAACTCCGACACCCTCATCTGAAGGGAGTCCCTCTCACGGCCTAGGGTAATGAACCCCTCCTCTCTCAAGACCACCATGGACCTCAGCCGGTCCACCTCCTCCTCAGCCCGAGAAGCCCTGCCCCTTGCCTGGCCCAACTCCATCCGTATGGCCGTCAACTCACTTCGGGCCACATCCAATTCCCTCTTCAATTCGAGCTCCTGCTCGGAGACCACGGAAGGAGGAGGAACGGAAGAAGAGGAAGCACCATCAGCCCTCGCTCTCGACAGAGCATCCACCTGAGCCTCAAGGACCCGGACCTGGTCTCTGTGCCCGCAACGCCTCTATCTGCCTGGCCCGCGCTTGGAGATGCTCATTGGCGGTCTTGAGCCTCTTCTCCATCTCATTCAACTCAACCTACAAAAAGAAATACCATTCAGAAGATGCTCAAGCAAAAGAGAACGAGGAATAAAAGGGATTTTTCAACTTACATAGCGTCCGGGATCTCCTCCTCCATCGTCCCGAGGATATCCGCATACTCCCGACGATACCAAGCTAGGTATTCGTCACTCGAAGTCACCTCAGGACGACGCTCCACCAAGACGCCTCGACTCATCCATCCCGCCACATACATCGCGTAGTTCCTCGGGAGATTCGTGTCCCGAGGAATCCCGGCCACCGGAATCGAAGGGCGCCGCGGAAGAGGATCGGGCACCCACTGATGGTACCCAAGCTGACGGATGACCCGGCTGATCGCATGGAACACGACCTCATTGAAGTAGATCAGCCAGATGTCTCGCGCCAGGGCCTCGGGAACCTCCTCCGAGTAAGGCCTCCACGTCATCAGCATCGAAAGATAGGAAGAGCGCTTAGTCAAAAAGAAAACCAAGTACAAGCCAAAGAAATTCAAAGAAAACTCATACCTCTTCCTCCGACAAGACGCGGAAGGCCTCTCAGAATTGGGCGAGGCGGTGCAAGCGGGAAGATCCCCGGGGTTCCCATCTCATGGCCCAAGGGAGGGCATGATCGAACGGAGCCAAAGTCGGGCGATCGATGGAGAAATGCTCATACCCGAAGATCTAGCTAAGCAAGAGGGAAATTATCATGACCAAAGTAAGCTAAACCAAGAAGAAGACACTCATCACTTACACATACATGAAGGAATGGCGCGAAGCCACCAAGGTTCTTTCCCCCGGCCCTCTTGACTTTCTTCGAGAGCTCCGCAAAGAGATGGGCGAGCATCGCCGCTCCCCAAGCATAGCGCCCCATGCCCTCCAGGTCCCTCATCAGCAGAAGAGAGTGCGAAGAAACCTTATCAGAGGCCGTCGAAAAGAGGACCCGGCCAAAGAAGTAGAGGAAGAACGCTCTCAACTCCCTCCGTGCCCTCTGTGGGCACGCGGCCGCCTCTCTCGCCTCGATCATCGCCCGCCTCCTCTCGAAGCTAGCTGCAGCTTCGCCCTTCTGGCGCTCTGTAAAGGAACTGAGGCCATACTGCCCCGAAAGCCGCCCCAAAGGGATCCGGTTCAGCATCCGCTCCCGCTCCACGAACTCCCATTCCCCGATCAACTCTCGGAAAAGCCCCCTGTAGTCAGCTAGGGTGGCCGCAATCACTGTCTCCCCCAGAACCGGAAGACCGGTGATCCGATAGACGTCCTCGAGCGTCGGCATGACAGCACCGGTAGGGAGGATGAACGTACAACTCTCCGGATCCCATCTCTCCGCCAAAGCCTCCACATATGGACGGTGGACGTGGAATGGCTCGATCAGAAAAAAGGAACGGAAGCCCGCTCCATCCACCAAACTCCTCTCCTCCTGCCCCAAGGCATCATACCACCTCTTCGTCCCGTGCCATAAAGCCCGGATACGATTCGGCCGCTACAAAACAAACGAAGAAGAGATGGGTCAGTTTAAAAACGAGCGAGAGGTAAGAGTCCAAATCTACAAAATCATTTTAAACCATACTTAGCGAAATGAAACTCTCACATGCTAAAAGAAGAGAAACAAAAGCATGAAAGTAAGAAGCTACACTCCTCATATGATCACGCATGCTAGACGAACATCAAACACATCCCACCATGGTCACCATTCACACGCTTTCTTACATCACGGCCTATCATACCAATATAGAACTCGAACCCATGAAATGCATGCATACACTCCCTCATGCCCTACCACGATCAAACACGTACGAAATCACATACACATAGAAAAGTATCGCATGCAAGCATATTAGCTATATCATTTCCCTCTCCTTTGTATGCATATAACAAACATGGATATATATATAGAAATTGTCCCCCTCCCTATAAAAACAAACCCATGACAGCATGCTTACACATCCCACCGTGATTAACTTATACACATGCATGCCTATTTAAAAAAACACACATATACGAGTATAATACACACATACAACCTGTTCATACCACCAAGACATGCATATACACCAAAAAGGCTAAGACTAAGGTTAAGAACATACCACGGCCGGTGTGGAGCCAGGAGCGTCCACCTCGGCCTCGTCGGGATCGTCCATCCCGTCGTCATCCTCCTCCTCATCCTCCTCGAACACGGCCTCCTCGGCCTCAGCCCCAACACCCACACCGGCCTCGGCAACCCCAGTGCCCATACCCTCGGCCTCCCCGGCCTCATCCCTAGCCTCTCCTATCCCCTCCACCCTCCCCACGCCGGAGATAAACTCCGCAAAGGCCCCCATAGCCCTACTCTCCTCCTCCTCAGCCCTGGCCTCTGTAGCCTCCATATCCAACATCCCAACGAGGGCATCCAACAACGCCCTCACCTCCTCGCTAACTCCCTCGACCCCTACCCCCTCGGTTGCACCCTCAATCGATCCTCCAACCCCCGGAACCACCTCCTCGGCCACCACCGGTCGATCCCCACGCCTTCTCTTGCGTGTATAGCCTATCATACTCCCCCCTACCTCCGGGACAGCCCCCGAAGGCAAATCCCCGACCTCACCCACGCCAATGTCCACCGGCGGCACCTCCGTCGTACCCATACCCTCCCCCACGGCCTCGACCTCCGGCCTATGGCTCTCCGATGATGAAGAGCTCGGGCTACGCTCTCCACGAGCCACCCGTGGTCGTTTCCCCCTCGAAGCAATCGCTTTCGACCTCGTCATCTCCTCGGTTTGATAAAGGAAAAGGAGAACCCAAACTAGGGTTTCAAAATCAAGAGAAAGAGAGAGATTGAGGTCGAAATAGAGGAAGGAAAGGCAAAGAAATCAGGGTTTTTGAGTTTGAAACCGAAGGGAAGAAGAGAAGAGGGAAGAGAAACCGTTTTTAAAACGTATGGGGAGAGAGAGAGGGTCTTTTCGGTTATAAGGGACCCAGTCGAGGGGCGGCTACCCGCGAGTAGCCGCCCCCTCTCGGGCGGCTAGTTACAACTAGCCGCCCCTCCCAGTTTCTTTGTTTTGCTTCAAAACCCCTTTCCAAACTCTTCTCAACCCTAAATTCCAAGGCTCTCCATACCAAACAGCCATGTATTGACTTATTTCCAGACATTACTTGATCAAACACGACTTTCCCGAAGTTTCGCCACACTTTCAGTACCATTCAAAATTCAAATTTCTTCAGTTCTGGTTCTTTTCCAGAGTTCTTATCCTTCGGATGATCCAATTCACCCAAATCAACTTTTACTTGCTTTCTGTCGGCGATATCCCCTCCTTGCTGAGTTTTCCCAAGCACGGGAACGGTAGGCATGAGGAAACTGACGCTGGGCTGCTCCGCGCACGATAGCTAAGAACCACGACCGCGGGTTGGATCACTCACCATTTACTTTTCCCCGCCTTCCACCTGGATCATCCTTTAGGCTAAAAATTCTAAGTCAAGACCTAGCCTCTGACAGTCTAAATCAACTCCCCGAACAGTACTGTTCGTGTTGGCATAACTTCTTGAAGGTCGGGCCGGCCAAAATAGGGGTCTCTTTACTTATCATCGGTCGAAGTCTTTCTCGCTCCGCGCAAAGACTCCGTCCGTTGAGGGACAATTGTAGATACCCCAATTTTGACCGTCCAGAGAGACAGAAATACTTCAAGTAACACACGGAAATATCCCACAAGTGGACACTAATAGAGAACCAAAGGTTCGGTAAACCAGAAACCCTAACCCTAGCCTTGACCTAAACCTAAAACGGAAACCCTAACACCAGAGAATTAATTAGAGGTCCAATCGAAGCCACCCATTCCATTACCCCCTGGATCTTCCCCTGCCTCTCTTTTACAATAAATAGAGGAGGTCCCAAGCCTTACAACAACATCCACAACATCAACAAAACCCACAAAACACCACCAATCCACCATCCCCACTTGTTCAAACCCTTCCCCCACTAGAAATCCCAAGAGAGAGAGAGAGAGAGCCCCTTTTGTGAGAGAAACACCCATTTCCTACATAAAATACCCTCTCATCCCACCCTCCATAAACCCAGGCTAAACCTAGCTTAGCCTCTGCCCAAGACCCCACCCTTTTCCTACCAAAGCCCTGCCCAAATTCCCCCAGACCTGGGACGGCTAACCCTACCTAGCCGCCACAATCCAGACGGCTCAAACCCACTAGCCGCCCCACACTCACACCCCACCCACACTCCCTTTGTCCCAAGACTCCTTTAGTCAAGCCCCGGAAGCAGAATAGGATTACCTGTTTTTCACCTCTGTGTACGGTATATCCGTGTCTCAGAGCGGAGACCCCACAAACTCCCCACGTAGGCGATCAAATCCGACCCAAACCCTTTCCTGTTTTTTAGAAAAAGCAGGTGGCGATCACAAACCCCCTTGAATCCTCTTGAGCCGCTGTCGGGCGCCTCAACCTGGAACGACACCCTCACCCCTTCCGGGAAGATGATCCGACCGAGCCCGCCAGGGCACGCATCCGATCCGGATCCCCAAAGAACCCCCACACACTCGGATTTTTCGACACCGACAGCGCCGTCTCGTCCCGTCTGTACCCGAGCACCACCCAGTCCTGTCCGAGCACGGCCCAGCCCTGTCCGAGCGATGCCCCTGTCGCTCCCTTGTCTTGCCCGAGTGCAGCCCTATGTTCGTCCAGGTGAAATCGCTGAGAATCTGCGAGAGATCCCGCGTGATCCAGGATTTCACGCGTCCTCACACGCGGACCCCGCGTCGACCCGCCTGAGCTCGCCCGACCAGCATCAGCGACCTACCCGAGAACGACTCGCCCGACCCGCATCCGGACCCAGTCAGAGCCCGACCCGCACCTGTATTCAGATCCGACCCAGTCGAACTCGGATCCGAATACTGTTTACCCGGTATTACTTTGCCGCAACCGCCCCCCCCCCCCCCCCCCCCCGTCTGGCAACTTTCCGGTTACCGTCCGGCCGCCCCTTCCGGCGACCTCCGGCCACCGTCTGGCAACTGTCAGCCGCCGCTGACCACCGGCGCCACCACCGTCGGACCGTACCGTCCAGCCACCGCTGTCCGACTGTCTTCCGGTGCCGCCATCCTTGTTCAATTGAGTTTCTTCTCTGGACCGTTATGGTTTCGTTCGGACTCCGAATCTAGTCATTCAGATACTCATTTTGTTCGGTTTTTCATCTTCTACGTAATCATGTATATTTCAGCTTTATTCGAGATATTTTGATTATGTCTTTGCCTGAACATCCGACTGTTACTGATCCCACATTGACGGTCACCACTGGTCATCAACCAACCATCTCTATGGGATGTTTTGAGCCATTTCGTTGTGCGCATTGCAAGAGGACAGGTCACGCTATTAACAACTGCTGGGATCTTCATCTGGAGAAACGTCTGGTTTCTCGTATGCCGTTGCAAGCTTCTCATGATTGTGATCGTGGCCGTGGTTAGGTTCCTCATCGTCCTACTACTACTGTTACTACCACCACGGCACCAGGCTTGCCTACCCTTGATCATATTGATACCCTGATCAATCAGCGTCTTTAGAAATTTTTACTGCGTCCACCTCAGTCTGATTCTACTGTTCCCCAGCCTTCTCTTTCTACGCTGGGTACCTCTGTCTCTTGGATCTTTGACTCTGATGCATTCCATCATATGACACCTAACAATTCTATACTCACTGCATGCTCTCCTGCTCCTGCACATTTGTCTCCGATTCACACTGCTGATGGTTCCACTTTAGTTATCACCAAATGTGGATCCATCACCATCACTTCTGATCCTACTGGTCGTCCTTCCATTCCATTTGTCTTACATGCGCCAGATCTCTGCATGAACCTTATTTCTATTAGTCGGTTTTTTTATTCTGGTCTGACTGTTTCTTTCACTTCCTTTTGTTGTTTTTTGTAGGATCCACACTCGGGATGGAGGATTGGCACTGGCCGTAAAGTTGGCAGGTTATACTTCATGGAGTATCTACATCTTCCCGTTCCTGACCCATCTGTCCTCTGTGGTAGCGTTGCTTCTAATGCCGATCTCTAGCATAGAAGGTTAGGTCATATCTCTGAGTCCCACCTTAAAATCCTCTTTGAGTCTGGTGTGTTAGGCTCTACTTCTTTTTCTTCTTTGTCTGTGTGTGGGCTGTAAACTAGCCAAACATGTGGCCCTTCCTTTTAATTCTCGTAATAATCAGTCCACCAGTCCTTTTGAATTAGTGCATTCTGACATTTGGGGTCCTGTTCCAGTACATTCTTTGAGTGGTTTTTCTTATTATATTAGCTTCATTGATGACTATTCTCGTTTTACATGGATTTACTTACTACGTAATCGTTCTGAGGTTGCTCACATTTAAGATGTCTTTATCACTATGATTCACACTCAGTTTCAGGCCCATATCAAAACTTTTTGATCTGATTGCGCTAAAGAATACATCTCTTCTACAATGTGCTCTCTTATCCAATCTCATTGTCACGCCCCAGGGCGGCCCTCCCAGAGACGTGGTAAATATATAATATCAGCAATCTATACACGAGATCAATAAAAGACTCTACACAACATTAAAGGTAATAAAGCAATTAACAAGGTAGCTAACATAATATATATACATATGGCGGAAGCTTAAACAACTAAGTCTGTAATTCAAAGACATATTACAGACTAGAATACATAATCAACTCTCATGTGAGAGCCAATATACAATAAAAGATATCAACATACAAGTACTGTGCACCAGCACGAGTAACGATACATACAAGGAAAAAAAAAAGGGATGATGATGGCCTCTCACTCGCAAGACCCAAAACACGAGCGCTGCTCCACTACTGGTACTATGCCTCGAGGACTCCTCCTTCAAATCCGACTCAGCGACAACTGGAGGAAAACATATGCGAGGGGTGAGCCACATGCTCAGTGAATAGTACAATCCATACAACACAACTCATATTAACCTTTAAAATCATTAAAGTCCCTAAGATGGGAGTAACTGTACAAACTGGTGGGTCGTAGCGACGCCGACCCACCACACCCTCACCCTCACCCTCTAGAGGTGACATAGGACTTTTGGGAGAGATTAGACTGATCTACACCCTTGGTCCATCGGTAGCCCTTTCCCCGGGTAGCCTCTACCTACTATACTCCCACGATCAATACGTTTCCGAATGCATCGGTAGTACCTATGGATGGTGGGTCATAGAATAATTGTACAAACTGGTGGGTCATAGCGATGCCGACCCACCACACTCTCACCCTCACCCTCTAGAGGTGACTTAGGACTTTTGGGAGAGATTAGACTGCTCTACACCCTTGGTCCACCGGTACCCCTTTCCCCGGGTAGCCTCTACCTGATATACTCCCACGATCAGTACGTCCCCAAATGCATCGGTAGTACCTACAGATGGGAGCCCTCTATCAGGACAGCTTTTCCAACGCCGGGCAGTTCCTACACAAATCCAACAAAGGGGAGAAAACAATCTACACTCGCAGATACGATCCTCTTGGATCCATCGTCACCGGTTACTAAACACCGATAAGATAATGAATTCTCAAGAATTCCCTCCAGGGCGCATAACTCAGATGCGGGGAAAACATATTATTTATAGAGACACTTGCCATGTATGACCCCATAAGTGATCATACACTTGTCTAAACTCATTAGGCAAGATTTATGGCTTAATTTAAGCATATAACATGGATAATAAATTTACAAGAAATTCATCATGGAAGCATTTAAATAATATAATAACAAAGTTATAATATATTCTAAGGCATGCTTACACTTATAACTTTCATAGATAGGCTAAGGATATGCTTAGGCAAATGGGAGCATGTAGGAATCAAATTTTGTTATGCTAGTATGGGACATGATGTATAGACAAGCATGTGTCCCCCTACACATGGTACTAGAATGTACAGTCCTAGCACATTATACCTAATATGGCATGGATACAACCTAGCAAAGCAACCAATGACATATACATGCAAACAAGGTCAATATGCAGTTATGGTGCCCCAGGAGAGGACAATGCACGTCTACGTGCATCGAACGCCTCCCGACTGGGATGGATCGACCCACTCACTGCAACGCGGGTCGTTGCGTGACCGTTCGCCGAGATCTGTAAGACAAGGGCGTCCAAATTGGTGAGTATAACTACATAAAAATACTTAAAAATAACTAGAAATGCCAAAGACTCATATATGCACGCATACAGGCTCGCACGCATGCAAGTACGTACATACGCACGCATATCCGAGTGCCCCGGCACCTATCCAAGCCCTCGGGCCGCCACACGCGTACACATGCGCATGCACGCGCGCACGCGCCCCCGCGCCCTGGTGCCCAACCGCGCGCCCAAACACACTACACTGTGCTGGCGCGCGCCAGCCTGTGCGTACTCGTGCCTGCCCGATCCCCCCGCACGCACGCCAGCGCGTGCCCGCCTACGCGCGCCCATCCATCGAAGACCCCTCCCCAGCCCCCCTCTCACACCATTACCTAATCATCTAGCATGCAAGACCCCCGAACATCCTCTACTACCCAAAAACCCTAGGAAAAGAAGCAAGAAAACTCACCAAGAGAGGGGAAAGGAAAAGGGGAGGCTTCAGGGCCCTCGGTGCAACCATGACCACCTTTTCCACCACCAGCAGCAGTACCACCTCCACAACCCTTCTTGGCTGAAAAACAGGGGCAAAAGGAGCATGAGAGGGTGCTAAAGAGAAGGATTCAACAACAAAACAACATACACACACACACACACACCTTTCTTTCTTGCACATCCTCCTTGTGCTTCTTCTTCTTCCTCCTTGATTACTTGCTTTTCCAAACAAAAATGGGAGGGAAAGAGAGTGTGAGAGGGAGAGAAAGAGAGGAACCGTGGGAGTGAGAGAAAGTGAGAGCAAAACTCACTTTGGGGGGGGGGGGGTGAGGAGAAGGGAAAAAGGGGGAGGTAACCATAGCCTAAACTCACCCACTAACAACTAAAATAACCAAAGGTTTGCTTAACCATTAAGCAAAGGGGGGTGAGGTTACCAAGGGTCACCATAGCCATCAAAATATCCCAACACTATTCCTCCAACGAAACCAATAATGACCAAAACTCGGATACGGTTCGAAACAACATAATTTTTAAAACGTTACCGGAATTCAATAAAAATTTTATAGGTGGTATAAAATGGTACCATAACCCATAATATACAGCTAGATTTCTAATCGGAGTACTCTAGCACACGTAGACCGCTAAAAACCAAAATTTTAGCGGCTCCGATCGAAAAAAGAAAAATTGAAAAATGGTCAGAAATGACCCAAATGTGACCAATAAGCTAAAAAGTAACACTCATGGCACCATTTTTCAGCAGCCTTGTCCCTACACTCATGAACAGAATGGTGTTGCAGAACGCAAACATCGTCACTATGAAGATGTTTTGAAGGAACCAGAAGGACTTCCCCCTGTCCGTGTGCAAGACCATCACATTCCCTTGGTACTCGATGCACATCCAGTAAACCTGTGCCCATACCGATATCCTCACATCCAAAAGACAGAAATAGAGAAGTTGGCGGCGGAATTCGTGCGCACAAGGGTGATTCGGCCAAGCCAAAGCCCCTTTGCTTCACTGGTTCTCTTAGTTCGCAAGAGCAACGGATCTTGGCGGCTGTGTGTGGATTATAGCACCCCCAACCATCTGACTATCAATGATCGATTCCCAATCCCCGTTATAGAAGAACTTCTTGACGAGCTCCATGGCGCACGTTTTTTCTCAAAACTGGATCTTCGATCCGGGTATCATCAAATTCAAGTCAAACTAGAGGATATTCCAAAGACTACTTTTCAAACGCACGAGGGCCACTACGAAGTTCTCGTGATGCCATTTGGGCTTACCAATACCCCATCCACATTTCAAGGGCTCATGAACGAGATATTCCATCCTTTTCTTGGGAGGTTCGTACTCATCTTCTTCAATGACATATTGGTTTACAGTTTTTCTTGGAATGATCATTTGCAACACCTTAAATTGGTATTAGATATCCTTCGTACTAATCGTTTGTATGCCAAGGAGAGTAAGTGCAAGTTCGGGTGTTCCTCTGTTGAGTACCTATGACATATTATCTCCATAAAGGGACTGGAAGCTAACCCTGAAAAAATCAAATGCATGCTTGAGTGGTCGAAGCCGAATACTATCAAGGGCCTACGAGGTTTCTTGGGACTCACCGGGTACTACCGCCGGTTTGTTCATGTCACGCCCCAGGGTGACCGTCCCCGAGATGTGGCAATAATATATTATCAGCTATCAAGTACAAGAGGTCAACAATGACTCCAATAAATAATACAGAAGGCTAACAGGCAATGATAACTGATAACTCAACTGAAAATGCGGAAGCATAAAAATATCACTAAGTCTGTAACTCAAAAACATTATTACAGACTCGAATACACAATCAATGTCCTGTGAGAGCCAAGTCTAGCCAAATAAAATACAACAAGTGCCACATGCACGGTTTACAAATAAACAATACTCTAGGACTAGTGAGAGCCTCGCACTCGCCAACCATCGGACAGAACGCTCCACGCACGCAAGACCACGCCACAAGAAAACTCCCACTCCACGCCCAACAACGCCCCTGTAAAAAGAAACAGTACGCGAGGGGTGACCTACAAGCTCAGTGAGTGGCCAGAAACCAAACACCAACACAATGATTCGATATTAAGGCAATTTCCTTTCAAGGAAAAAACATGGGTAGAAACCCAACGGATAAACGTCACGCAGCGACGTGACCAACCTCACCCTCACCCTCACTCCAAAAAGGAGGCTCTTGGGACTTGGGGAGAAAACAAGGGTTAACCATAACACCTGGTGTTACTAGATAACAAGATACTATGAGTCTAACGGCTACGAGGTAGAGATACACTACCATACCTTAAGCGTGAGGCACAACATACCCAGAGCATACTCGACGGGTACTAGAGCCACGACACCACGTGACTCTCTACACACACTCAACCTCACCCTAGCCCCCCGCAGGTGTGACTCTAGGGACTTTTGGGATAACTCTGCTGGCTCTACACCCTTGGTCCACCGGTAGCCCTTTCCCCGGGTAGCCTCTACCTGACATACTCCCACGATCAGTACGCCCCGAATGCATCAGTAATACCTACGAATGGGAGCCGGGTGCCAGGACAGCGTTTTCAACGCTGGAAAGTTCCTACACGGATCCAACGAAGGGAGGGTGACTCTATGTTCTCAATATTATACGGTAGCTCTCTCCCGGGTAGCCTCTACCTGACATACTCCCACGATCAGTACGTCCCGAATGCATCGGTAATACCTACAGATGGGAGCCCGGTGCCAGGACAGCGTTTTCGACGTTGGGCAGCTTCAACACGGACGATATTGGGAGGAACTCTAACTACATTCGATAATCACATATCGAAGATAACCAATACTCTTGTACTCCCACACAGGTGCGTCGCTCGGACACGAGGGGCTACCTCTACTCTCGAGGAGAAATAAGCCCAAGGCATTACCCAACAAGCGGTTCATACACACGCTGAGCATGGGTAGACCCAAATTAATGTCGTAACTGTCGGTTTAACAAAAACGATACAACGGAGAATTCTCCTAAATTCTAAACGGATGCATCACTCGGATGCAAGGGGGGCGATTACATCGCTAATGCTTAACTAATGAAATACAACCCAATAGCAGGTCGTACCCACGCATATCACGGATAGGCCTGATAGTTTTAACATGCGTATAAATTTTACAGGAGAGTTCTATAACAGTTACGCGTACCACATGCACGATAACATATAAATTAATTATATGGGTTCTCTCTCACATGAATACACATAATAAATAACATAACATAAAATATACATATAGGGCATGGCCAAACTACACATGCATACAATGCATTAATCATACAAACACACACAAGATGCAACCTAACATGCGTTGGATATCATCAACTTAAAAGGGAAGGGTCAAGCGCAGTCTCGCGCACTAACTAGTGCATGACGATAATTCCAAGCAAGCCTGAGTCAAGTAGGAACTACATCTACTTACTCAATTTGCTAAAAGAGGGAGGGCGAGAGAGGGAATGCATCATCCTCTCCTGAAGCTGGTCATAGTTTTGCCCCAACAAGATGGGCGCAACAACTACACCACGTCCTCCAGTCTTAAACCAAAGGAATATCATGCATGTACCCCGTTAGTAACCCAGGATTAAACATGCTGGATATTACACATGTAGGGGGGGTGGTATTACAATACTACCTAAGGTATGCATATTCTATACATCCATATAAACACACATCATTCGTGCCCATACAAGAGGGTGCATGCAAGCATAATAATACACACTTGAATACGATACATAGGCACGTATAGGGTAGAAAAGGGGTTCTACGCAATATACGTGCTATACCACCTAGCATGCATGATATCTAGCATATTTAGGGGTGCAACGATGTCCCATGGATGCGCGATGCACGACTACGTGCATCGAGGGCATCCTAGAGGGTTGGATCAAACCACTCACCGATGCCTCAGATCACCGCGCATCCCATCCGACGAGATCTGTAAGGTAAGGGTATCAATAGGGGTGAGTAAAAGCGTAATAAACACTTAAAATTTAACTAGAATGCCAAAGACTTAGATATGCACGCATACGGGCTCGATGCAAGAACGCGCGTATGCACGCATATCCAAGTGCCTCGGCACCTACCCAAACCCCCGGGCAGCCACACGCGTGGCCCCCGCACGCATATGCACGCATGCACACACGCGCCCCCGCACCCCCCGGTGCACTGCGTCCCGCCCGCGCACGCCAGCGCGCCCGACTGCGCGCGCCAGCACTCCCCTGCGCGCTCGTCTGCACGCGCACGCACGCGGACAGCCTCGCACGCGCGCCCAGCCCTCTCCCAACCCCTCCCCTGCCCTCACACACACCCCAACCCACACACATAGCATGCATGACCACCCTAACAGCCCTAGAAACCCTTAAAAAGAAAGATAAGGGCGGAGGAAAGCTTACAAATGGAGGGGAAGGAACAAAAGGGGGTATTTGGGGGCTCTTGGCACACCAAAGCCACCGCAACTACCACCCCAACACCATCACCACCTCAATCTCTCCTCAACCTTCCTTGGCTGAAAAATCAGGGCAAAAGGGAGCATGAGAGGGAGCCTAAGAGTAGGGAAATCAACAACCACAACTACTACATGCACACACACACCTCTTGTGCATCTTCTTCTTCATTGTGGCATAAACACAAACACATAGGGGCTGAAAAGGGAAACCATGTGAGGGAGCTTGAGAGAGAGGAGATGGAGAGAGGAAAGAGGCAACAACAACTCAACAAAACATACACACCTTGATCTCCTCCATAAGAGCTCTTCTTCTCCATCACCTTTACTTCCTCCACCCAAATCAAGCACCAAACACACACACAAAAGGGCTCGACCAGAGAGCAAAAGAGGGAAAGAGAGGCCCTAGATGTGGGATTTGGGGGGATTAAATAGGCAAAGGAGGAATGGAATGACCAAGCTGTCCTCGGACTAAAAACACTGGACAGCCTTCACTAAAACGGCCATAACTTTCACGATACAGCTCCGAATTGCACAATTCCAATGCCATTGGAAAGCCAAGAAGATTATCTACAACTTTCATGTTTATACCCAGATCAAATAACCTCTCCAGCTATTCCGAAATCTAGGCTAAACATCGAACAGGGCTGCTGCCAGGATTTCTCATCCCCGGGGTATAATCGGAAAAATACCCATAACTTTTGATACATGAATCCAGTTGATCTAATTCTACTTTTGTATGAAAGCTGACTCAAAAGTTAACATCTCATGATAATATCGGATTTTTACCTCTTCATCTTGGATTTTAACAAAATCAAATCCATTACCAATCAAAACTGCATAATTCCAAATATGTTATCAGAATACAATGAAAATTTTATGGGCAGTGCAAAACAGTACTAGGTCCCATAATATGCAATTAGATTTTCAATCAGAGTCCTCAAACCTCAGAAGGTAGCTAAAAACTAAAATTTTAGTGACTCTGATCGAAAATATGACTCTAAATAACATAGGCCTAACAGTTCAAGATTATGGGAAGATTGCACGTCCCTTGACTGATATGCTTAAGAAGAATTCCTTTGAATGGACAGAAGAATCTACATCTGCCTTCCATAATTTGAAGCACATCATGACCCTTCCGCCAGTCTTGGCCCTTCCTGACTTCAAAAAGACTTTTTATGTAGAGTGTGATGCTTTGGGTACTGGAGTTGGAGCAGTATTGACTCAAGAGGGGAGGCCCTTAGCGTACTTCAGCAAAGCTCTCAAAAGCAAGTCTCTCTTTTTATCTGCTTGTGAAAAGGAATTACTAGCCTTGGTGCTTGCAGTAAGGAAGTGGAGGCCGTACTTATTTGGGAGAAGGTTCGTGGTTGAGACGGATCAACAAAGCCTCAAGTATTTGCTAGAGCAAAAGATGGGGACACCAGTGCAACAACAATGGGTTTCTAAACTATTTGGTTATGACTTCTCCGTTGAATATAGAAGTGGATCTCTCAACACTGTGGCGGATGCATTGTCTAGAAAAGATGGGGAGCTACTTGCCATTTCTCTTCCCGTTCCAAAGTGGGTGGAGGAGTTGCGAAAAGAACATGTTACTAACCCACATGTCAAAAACATCCTCTCTCAATTGAAAGAGGGACGTGTGGACTCTTCTAAGTTCAGTGAAACAGGTGGGATCTTGTTTTACAAGGGACGCTTCTACCTTTCACCGCAATCGGCTTTGAAGGACACGGTCTTAGCTCAACTACATGATAGCCCCATAGGGGGACATGCTAGCTTCCACAAGACTTATCAAAGGGTGAAAGGAGATTTCTATTGGCCAGAGATGAAGAAAGATACCAGGAAATACATAAAGGAGTGTGATTCTTGACAAAGGAACAAGGACGAAGATGTCCTTCCTGAAGGCCTTCTCCAACCCTTGAGCATTCCTTCTCAAATATGGACTTCTCTATCCATGGATTTTATTAATGGACTACCCGCCTCTCATGGAAAAAATGCACTCATGGTGTTAGTGGATCGACTCTCCAAGTATGCTCATTTCGTTCCTCTCTCTCATCCTTACACGACTAGCATGGTGGCACAATTTTTCTTGGATCATATATTCAAATTGCATGGGATGCCAACTTCCATTGTAAGTGATAGAGATCCTATTTTTATCTCTAACTTCTGGAAGGAGTTCTTTAAGTTGCAGGGGACGGTATTAAGCATGAGTTCGGCCTACCACCCACAAACGGACGGTCAAATTGAGGCCGTGAACAAATGCTTGGAGTAATATCTTAGGTGTTTTTGCAGCTTGCAACTGAAAGAATGGATGAAATGGGTCTCCCTAGTTGAGTTTTGGTACAACACCAATGTACATTCATCAGCTCAGATGACACCATACGAAGTGGTGTATGGGGTTCCTCCTCGATTACTCTCTTATGTGAAAGGCACTACTAGTGTGGATGCGGTGGATGTGGCTTTACAAAGTTGCGAGGCTATTCTTCAAACCCTTAAAGAAAATCTTCAGAAGGCTCAACAAAGGATGAAGGCAATGGAGGATAGACGAAGGACGGAACGATCGTTCGAAGTTGGTGACTGGGGCTTCTTAAAATTACAACCTTACCGACAGCAATATGTGAACCTTCGATCCAACTTAAAATTGTCTTCCAAGTTTTATGGTCCTTTCAAAGTCATAAAGAAGATCGGCAAGGTGGCGTATAAGTTGGAACTTCCACAGCAGTCCAAGATTCATCCTATCTTCCATGTTTCATGCCTCTCAACTGGGATGCAAGGTGAGCGTGCAAACCCAGCTGCCATTATCCGATCGAGATGGTGTAATGGTCACTGAACCCTTATGTATTTTGGATCGTCGGATGGTCAAAAGGGGCAACCATGCAGACACCAAGGACCGGATCCGGTCAGTGCTCGACCTCGGTCAGTTCGGTCAGTACCGAACTGCACCACGTGTAAATTGAACTGCACCACTTATAAATCGAACTGCACAACCAATTTTTGGGTATATTTTTTACTCTCTTATTGGATTCAATCAACTATTGGAGAAAATATGAATTCCTAAGTATCATCAGTATCCAATAAGAGAGTGAAAAATATACCTAACAATTGGTTGTGCAGTTCGATTTATAAGTGATGCAGTTCGATTTGAACATGGTGCAGTTCGGTACTAACCACGTGGGAGTTTTATCACAAGCTATGCACGAAGTTCCCAAATTTCCTCCGCGAGGACGACGTCAGAGATGAGCGGGAGGGAATGCTACGTTTTAGCATTTACCAGGCAATAAAATATGAGCTGTCAGAGAAATAATGAACGAGATTTCTGTCTTTAATCTCGTGGTTTAAATAAGTCCTTCCTGATAAGGACCCTATCAGCTGTTTCTCTTCCTTAATCTATGGGGAGGATCTTTATTGTTTATCATTTCCTTTTATTGTTTATCTTTTCCTTCTCTATAAAGAGGATTGTAACATCCGGAAGGAATAATAAGAGAAGAAAAATTCAAATTCACAGAGTTTAGGAGGTCGGGGTTCCCTCGAAGCAGCCCCTCTCTCTCTCTCTTCCCCTCTTTTACTCTGCTACATTTTCCATCAGCCCACATACCTTCCTCTGCATTGTGCGAAGCGCATCCATCCTAACGGGTACGCTTCATAAATAAACATTTATAAATCCTTAAATTGATCAAAATCACAGATTTTTTCGAAACCTCGCACCTACTAATGAAAGTTAAACCCTCTCATCTCTCTCTAGTTGGCATGACGAGAGAGAAAGAGAACTCTTCCACATTCTCCCATGAGATTAAGAATATTCTCCCAAACAGACAACCTAGCATTGGAATTCCAAAAAAAAAAAAAATGGATTTGAAATCTAAAATGTATAACCTAGTATAGAAAGTACAAAACATAAATAATTTATGAAGAGTTTTAAAACCAAGTTTCTGTCAATTAGCAGCCATTAATTCTTCATTTTTTTCTAAGAGGAGGAGGAGAAGGAATTTCAAAAATAATAAATGTGATTTTATTTGTGACAAATCTAAAGAAATCTGAACCATAACACATGGAAGAATCAGGGCTAGCTCCCTTCACATAAGAAAAGCAAAATACCAGCATAGAAAATTCATAGAGAAAGTAAAATGTAATTATATAATCTCAATAAGACATATATCCCATTCTTTATTACCTCAATAATAATGGATACATTTATGCTGCTTTTCAAGCTCCTTAAGTACAATTCTGAGTGAACCTGACAAGATAATTAACAAATTTGATTAACAACCTAAGCATGTTTATTATATATCATCCACAAGATATGACAAAAACATGCAATCCTCATCAAATATTGCAATTGGAAGTGTGTACAATAGGCAGCAAATTATGGGCATAAGATTTAGTTTAACAGAACAATTGACACACTAAAACCAATATTTGAAATACCGTGAATGCATAGGCAGATTTATGTGTGCAGAAATCTTTGATTGCAGAAGTGAACAATTCTCCATCAAATACCTCAAACTAGCATTGCATTGTGGAAGACTCAGATGCCAAGATTGGGGTAGATGGACCAAGTCTATTAAGCATCTTCCCAACCCATTTATTATGCCTAAGCAATATCTAGGTGCACAGACAGGTGCAAGGGCCCGTCTAATGAATAGGCTGCTGGTTAGGCGGACAGGCGCATAGGCCCATATGGAGTGCCTATTTTGCCTAGCCATAGCCCAGACACTATGAAATCTGGTATGGTGGAATCCAGTGTTTTAAGTATCGATATAATCGATATATTGATTAGGGGGTCCAATCGATATATCGATATAGATTGGTCAAATTTATCTAATATATATGTATTTATAATTGCTAATAATACATACACATTGAAAAAATAATACAATATAAACTATTATAAATTAAATATAAAATAAAAATAAAAATAAAAATATAAAATATTATTGCGCTCTACCCTAACTTAACCTAACCTACACTAACTACAAATGGGACACATGATCACACATCACGATCATCCGCAAGTTTAAAAAGTTCCGCCACCCCTTTGGACGGGAGCGGTCTCGTCTCCAAAAAAACAAACAGATACAACCGTTTATATTTTAATATATACGTATTTATAATTGCTAATAATACATACACATTGAAAAAATAATACAATAAAACTGTTATAAATAAAAAAAATAAAAAAATAAAATATAAACTGTTATTGCGCTCTATCCTAACTTAACCTAATGGACACATCACGTCGGATTTCGATATATTATATATCGCTAATGTTTTGCTGACGTCATCGGGTTTTTGATAAAACCTCGCGAACTCACCAATTTATCGCGTTTTCGTTGGCAAAACCGATATATCGATAAATCAATCGCGATTTGAAACAGTGGTGGAATCTTATCACCAGAAGAAAAGAAGATGGTGGAACGGGTGTCCTTGGGAGATGAATGTAACATTGCTTGAGCAATGTCTTTGGCATCTAATGTCAGAACATAAATCAACATGGCAAAGGTAACAAGGGCCAAGTAATATAAATCACTCAAAACAATTTTTCTTCATCCCTGACAATGGCATATAAATTATCAAAGGTATGGGAGCATATCTCCAAGCTGTTTCCACTAATAAATGATTGGCATTTGAGATTGGAAATGGAAGAACTACTGGTTGAATGAAAAAAACATTGAGGAGTTTACCAGGCTGTTCAGATTGCTGTGAATAAAGAGGATACCGAGCATAAAGGGCCTATAAGATATGGAAGGGAAAGTAGTGTGGCACCCAAGGACACAGAAACTTGTCAGAGGCAACTGTAGTAAGTAGGGAATCTTCTCACATGCTCAAGGAAATGCAAATTTGTTTGTTCAAGCATAATTTTGTGGTCTGCAGGAGGATCAAATTTTGGGTTCTCTGTCTAAATTCTCTGTTCAATCAATAAAGTGTAGGTTGAGGGTATCCCGGAGCACATTGTGCTGTTCGATGAGGTTGATGCTCAACTATTGAGAGGATTTTGGAAAGCCAACTTCACTGAAGGTTCAGGTCTTCATGTGGACAATGTGCCTTAACAAAATCATATAAAAAGCCAATTGGAAAAACAAGGAAAGAGGGGTGTCCATCACCTGTGAGCTGCATTGACTAGAGAAGATCAAGCTACATAGCAACTATTTGCTTAGACAAGAATATCTGTGCTAAGGTAGACCAAGCCTACCTTTAGTTCAAAAAAAAAAAAAGGTAGACCATGCCTAGGGAAAATCAACTAAATTCAGATCTATATGTTCTACGATGTGGCTCTTCAAAAGGCAAATTCCATGCTTTGATACCTGTAACGCCCCACATTTACATAACCGTTGATCGGACGGTAAACGGGTCGCTACTACACTTAATACAAATGGAAAACAAAAATTTGCAGCTCTTTTTTTATGATACCAATATAGTATAAATATAATAAAACCGATGATTATAAAATAAATAATACCCAACGGTTTTAAATCACCAATGACTTTACAAAATATCAGAGTTTTTGCTGAGACAAGATACTTAAAAGGATATTAAACCACCCCTGTGAGAGCCATCTAAACTGAACAGACCCAAATAGTCGATCAAGACTATAATTTGTTTTCGAACCACTACTTTGAAGATATTCCTGAAAGATGCGAAGAGCCCAAACTTCACTTTGGTCCTCATAATATGCGATAACTGGTTATGAAACAACCAGTCCATATCGAAAAGGGTGAGCGATTAACTCAGTGAATAAGCCTATTGACAAATTACTTCACGTGACAGTTATATATAAAAATAAGTTATATAAAAATCAGAATTTCTTTTAATAAATCTTTTATTTTATTAAATCAATTTAAAATCATGAATTTTAAAAAATATATTTTAATGCAATTAAGTGGCCCATTCCTTGGTTCACATCAATAAAATCATGAGAGTTAAATGATACGATCAAATACAAAAAAAAAAGAAGTTATATTAAAAACAAGAATTTTCTTTAATAAATCAATTTAAATTCACAAGCTAAAAAAATATTTTTATGCAATCGCGTGGCCCAATCCTTAACCAACGTCATAGAAATCATGCAGCTTAAATAATATGACCGGGTAAGGTTTTCAATCGGAAGAACCGTTCCCCCAAAACAGGTGTGCCAAGCCCCAAGCGATTAAATCGCTCAAAAAGCTCCCTGGAGGAGACGTCAGATCTAGAAGACGCTGATGGGTCACCGGTGCCATCACTACGAGAACAGCAGCACAGGATGCCCCGGTTGCTGCAGACTCCAAACAAAGGAATCCACCACTGCAAGGAATGCTTTACCACACCCCTCATCGATCTTGGGAGCCTTCGAGTCCTAGACATTCCTCCCCAATGATGAAATACAACGGGGGGATCTATTCCAGAAGTATGTCATGATATGCATCTTGATAAAATCTCCTAGGACTAGGTTGTCTCCACTAATCCTAAACTTTTCAAAAATCTCAAAAATACCAAAATCCTTAATTCAAATAGTTATCTAAAAAAATACATCCGCATCAATATACGTGTTTTATTAATTCTTGAAACACGAATAGCATATTGTAACGCCCCAGGCTTACACAGCAAGAAATTGTCCGCTTTGCCCCTAAATGAGCTCATGGGTTTAAAACGCGTCTTAATGTGTAAGAGTTGCGTTCACATATAAGTACAGACTATCTCCTCCCATTAGGCGATGTGGGAACTAAACACCCTCACTCTCACCCAATCCATGGGCCTCTTGGGACTCTTGGGCCTAGGCCAGGCATCACAATCACCCCCTGATAGGCCACACGTCCTCATGTGGGGCCACCCACACCCACCATCGCGTAATGGACATGCTCTGATACCAATTGTAACGCCTCAGGCTTACACAGCAAGAAATTGTCCGTTTTGCCCCTAAATGGGCTCACGGGTTTAAAACGCGTTTTGGTGTCTAAGAGTTGTGTTCACGTATAAGCACAGACTATCTCCTCCCATTAGGCGATGTGGGACTAAACACCCTCACCCTTACCCAATCCATGGGTCTCTTGGGACTCTTGGGCCTGGGCCAGGTATCACAACGGGCATGGGCTCGGGCTCGGGCTTGGGTCTGGTTCTAGAAGAGACAGAGAGAGAATATTCACCAATAAAGATGTAACAACTGTGACTTTTAATAGGGTCAGGCAGTGTCTAACGGATCTTGTAGGTGCCGTCGGGCACCTGGGCGACAGATCCACGAGGAGTCGTCGGGTGCTGGGCGACGGATCCATAAGGAGCCGTCGGGTATGCGAGCGACGAACTCAGTAAGAGCCGTCGATCTGGAAAACTTTCGAATTCAAAATTTGGTCCGTTTTTGGAAAGAAACAGGTGCACTAATTGGGATTAATGCGAATCATTGGCGTCGTATTTTCTGTTCCCATGTGTGTGCGAGATTATCAAGTCCCCTCTCTCTCTCTCTGGCATTGAAACCCTAAAACCCTAACCCCCCGTTTGGATAGCAGAATTGAGTTATTCTGGATAGATAACTATGCCAGTATAGATAACAAATCTACAAGAATAAAAGATTTTCTGTTTGGTTGTATTTTTTTTATTCTCATTGGAAAACGTAATAATAAAGGTTGAGTTGTTTGTTTGATAAAGAATAAAATATAAATAAAGTGTAAAAAAGTTGATTTGACATTTGATATATAAAAGGTGTTGATAGGTGATTTGATGTGATGAGGTGTAAAAAATTGATTTGACATGTGGGCCCATGAGAATAGATAAGGTGAGTATAGCTTATCCTAGGGGCTGCTTAGAATTGTTATACTCTCTTATACTCGTTTAAACTGGCTTAGTAATACCAAGTTATACCCTTCAAACAAACAACTATTTTTCTTATCCTATACCACCCTTATACCGCCCTTATATTCCCTTATTCCGTTACACAAACGGGCGGTAAAAGTTTTTCTTCTTGTTTTTGGCGTTCTTGTGAAGGGGCTTGGGAAGGGAGTTGTGCGACGTTTTGGTGAGTATTTCTAAGAGTTTAGAAGAGTTTTTAAATTATAATGGTTCCCTTTTTTATGTTCTTTTGATATGATCTCGTTTTCAAGGTCTTTCCCAAACAAAGATGATATTTTCTTTTTGTTTCTCAAGTGTTTTCGTATGGTCTCGGATCCCTATATTTTTACAATGGTATGATGTTGATTTCATGGTGTTCTACAAGTTTTGATTGTCGGTATTGAATCTCACATGATACAATCGCAACTTTGATGTCTTAAGCTTTCTTGTTGGGTTTTCTTTTTACTTTCATGATCTTTAATACGATTTAGAAGATTTTCGGATCTGATATTATGACTAGGGTACCATGATGTTTTCGGATGTTTTATGAGCCTTTCGTGTAAAAGAAATATCTTTTAAATACGTATATATCATGTTTAAGGTTATTCGTTTTAAGTAGAATTGTATTGTTGATCCCTAAAGCATTGTTTTAAAAACCTTGTACGTTTAGATCCAAACCGATAATATGTTTTCATGATTTTAAAGGATTTGGACAGAGATCTATGATGTATTTGTTCCCATGACAGACCTAAGGTTTTCGAAATATTCTTTTTAAGCTTAGATTTGTTTAATCGGATTTCGATATATATGTTCAAACTAAGTTTTCTCACTGGTTCTATACCGTTTTGAAACGACTTGTGTTTTGATGTTCAATGATAAAAGGTTTTAAAGAGTTTTTATAAAAATTAAATTAGAGTTTTTGTGTTCTGTCTAGGGATGGCCCATGTGGGAACCATCGGGCATGTTTGGGACGGCTCCCAGAGGAGTCGTCGGTTTTCAAAGTGAAGGCCCTAGTAGGAGCCGTCGGGTTTGCTTCGGACGGTTCCTACGAGATCCGTCGGGTAGGTCAGTGATGGTCCCTGTGGGAGCCGTCGGGTTCTGTGTGTACGGGTACATTGGGTTTCCGTACGGTTGTACGTATTTTGATCGATTCCTATCGTTTTTTTATCAGATTAGGTTTATTGTAAGGCTTGGTTGTGGTTTGCGAATCGTTGGACCGAAGGTGAGTGGGTCTAGTCTCTATGTAACTTTTGAAAACTACTTATATCTATCATATTCGCATCATGCCTATGTTATGAATACAATTGTTATCTTGAATATGAAATACATGAGCATGACATCATGTTTTGAAACAATATTTTACGTATGAATTGTATACTGAATATTATGTTATTCTTGCATGCAAACATGGGATTTGTGAAGGTTATCTTGCATGCATATCATTCGTCTACGGGACATCGTCTGCGTGACGAGGGTCTGCGTGACTCGGTCCAGTGGGACCGTGTCTGCGTGACACCCGTCTGCGTGACGATTGGTCTGCGTGACCAAGCTCTAGATGGAGCACTTTTCAGCTGCGTGCCATACGGGCATGCGTGTCCGTTGCATCATACGCATCATGTAGAATAGTATGAGATGGTGGTTATTTCCTCTAAAGAGATGCATTATGTTTTATCATTTCACTTGTGAAAAATTTATATTCTGTTGGTTCGGATATTTTGAAAAATACTCTTAAGATCTTATTGTTATTATTATTATTATTATTGGGACGCTAAGGTCCATTCACTGAGCGTATGGTAGCTCACCCCTCCTTTTTCCAACCTTTCAGAGTAGCCGTGAGCGATCGTCGTCGTGGTGGACGTTGGAGATTTAGTCTTATTCTTTCCGTTGCATCGTAGGTGTTTGAATAAGCCTTCTTCTTGGCATGTAGTGGATGTCCTTAGCTTTATCAGCAAAACCAGAGGATGTTTAGTTATTAGTAAATAAAGAACTCGCGTGTAATCATTCGCTTGAGAATGAATTATTGAGATCCTGTGTTTTGGTTTATGTTTGAAATTTACAAGTTTATGAGTTAATTATATTATTCGATAAATTGTGGGATAGTGTAGCAGTAACGCACCATATCGCATACCTTAATTAAGGACAATGGGTACAGAGGCATTACACATATTCATGCTATATTAATTGTCATGGTGAAGAAATTAAATCATGTAATTTTATTCAACAAAAATGCAATTTGATCAATATGAAGAAAACATCTAAATCATGCAAATTTATCACAAATATAAATGCATGAATGATACATAATATCACACAAATATGATTGACATATGAAATTCAACGTTATATAGCAAAAGCTCACACGAAATAAATCGATAGACCCACTCACCTCGAATGGACCCTAGGTCCGGAGAATGAAGCCCACAAAAATTACAGCCTAGATAAATCAAATAAATTATTAATTAAAACCTATAATTTAAGCATAAGCCCAAGACCTAAGTATTTATCCATAATTAATAGGTATAAATTTTTATACCTAACAATCTAAACCCATCCATATATACCACAACCTAAGAAGAAGATCAAAAACCTATTTACAATAAAACCAGATACTAAAAGACGAAACCAGAAAAGACAAAAATCCAGAAAATTCAAAATAATAATAAAATAACGAAAATTGATAAAATATTTTGAAAACACACATTTTTCTCTATAAAAATAAACTATTAATTAGTAAAAGTTGAAAATAAATAAAATTTATCATCTACTTGTATAAATCATAACCCTAGTATGATTAAGAACTCATGGTTTAATAATCTAAACATAGATCTATTATTAAAATAAATAATAAATAAATAAAAACCTTAGGTTTATCAAAAACTCAAAATCCCATAACATAAAAATATATATTTAATCTTTAAAATAAATAATGGGTACAGAGGCATTACACATATTCATGCTATATTAATTGTCATGGTGAAGAAATTAAATCATGCAATTTTATTCAACAAAAATGCAATTTGATCAATATGAAGAAAACATCCAAATTATGCAAATTTATCACAAATATAAATGCATGAATGATACATAATATCACACAAATATGATTGGCATATGAAATTCAACGTCATATAGCAAAAACTCACACGAAATAAATTGATAGACCCACTCACCTCGAATGGACCCTAGGTCCGGAGAATGAAGCTGTTAGGCCTGTGTCATTTATAGTCCTAATTTCGATCGGAGTCGCTAAAATTTTGGTTTTTAGCTACTTGTTGGGGTTTCAATACTCTGATTGAAGAAATAACTGCATATTATGGGTCCTGGTACTGTTTAGTACTGCCCATAAAATTTTCGTTTAATTCCGATAACGTTTTTGGAATTATACAGTTTTGGATTGGTATTCGGATTTGATTTTGTTAAAATCCAAGATGAAGAGATAAAAATCCGATATTATTACGAGATGTTAAGTTTGGAGATAGCTTCCATATAGAAGTGGAATTGGATCAACTGGATTCGTATATCAAAAGATATGGGTATTTTTCCATGTATACCCCGAAGTTGAGAAATCCAGGCAGCAGCCCTGTAAGATGTTTAGCCTAGATTTCGAAATATCTGGAGGGCTAATTTGATCTAGGTGTAAACATGAAAGTTGTAGATAATCGTCTTATCTTTCAAATGCCACTGGAATCGTGCAATTTGGAGCTGTATTGAGGAAGTTATGACTGTTTAAGTGAAGGTTGCGCAGAGGTTTTAAGTCCGAGGATGACTTGGTCATTTACTCGACCTTTGCTTATTTAACCCCCAAATGCACGACTTTGGGACTCATTTTCCCCTCTTTTGCTCCTGGTCCAGCCCTTGTGTGTGTTGTGTGGGGGAAGTGATGGTGGTGGAGAAGAAGATCAAGAAGGGTGGAAAAAGGTGAGGGGTTGTTGTTGTTGTTGTTGTTGTTGTGTTGTTGTTTCTCTTCCTTCTCTCCCTTCCCCCCTATCTGATCCCCCCCTTGTGTTTTTCCCTCCCCTTTGGACCAGCAGCCCCCACATGTTTGATGAAATGCCAAGGAGAAGTTGGTGGTGCAAATGGAGGAGTTGATCAAGTAAGTAAGGTGTGTTGTTGTTGTTTCTCTTCCCTCTCCTCCTCCCCTAGTTGATCCCCTGTTTTTCCTCACCTTCCCCCCCCCCCTGGTCAGCAAGAAGAGGAGCTCCCAAGGCTGAGGTGGTAGTGGCGGTGGTGGCGGTCGAGGTGGAAAAGGCGTGCTTACGAGCCCCACATCTCCCCCTTCGCTTCCCCTCTCCTTTTGGGTGAGTTTTTCCTCTTCTTTTTGTGGTTTTCATGCACATAAGGGTGCTTGGGAGGGCTTGCATGTGGGGTGTTTGTGTTGGGTGCATGTGGGGCCTTGGGGAAGGGTTAGAAGTGGCTGGGAGCGCGCGCGGGTCTGTCCGCGCGCGTGCGCGCACAAGAGGGCGCAGACGGGACGCGCTGGCGTGCGCGTGCGTGTACGCGCGTGCGCGCGGGTGCTGGCGGGCGCGCGCGGAAGTCTGCGCCGGGTGCAGGAGAGCGCGCGGGTGTGCGCGGGTTGCGCGCGCGCGTGAGCGCAGGTGCGCGAGCGTGCGCGCGGGGCGCTGGCGCGGGCGCGCTGTGCGCGCGAGCGCGCGTCTGGGCGCGCGGCAGTGCGCTGAGGGTGTGCGGGGGCGCGTGCGCGTGTGCGCATGCGTGCATATGAGTGCGGGGGCCACGTGCGAGGCTGCCCAGGGTCCGGATGGGCGTGCTGAGGGTCGGCACCCTTGGGTGGGTGTCAGGGGGGGCTCGGGCACGCGTGCGTGCATCCATGCTTGCGTGCGTTCGAGCCCGTTTGCGTGCATGTCTAGCCTTAGGCATGCCTAATTGACTTTATGTGTTTGTTTATGGTTGTACTCATCATTTTGATACCCCTTGATTTGCAGACCTCGTCGGTTGGGATGCGCGACGACCCGGGTATCGGTGAGTGGTTTGATTCCAACCCTTCCGGGAGCGCTCGATGCACGTAGGCGCGCTTCGCGCTTCCATGGGGCTTTAATTGCACCCTAAATATGTTAGATATCATGCATGTTAGGTTTTATAGCTCGTATATTGTGTAGAACCCCTATTCTACCTTATACTTGCCTATGTATTGTATAGAATATGGCATGACTTAGGTATTTTGTTTGAATTACTACCCTTATTATTATTCAGACTCATCTGGCATGTTTAACTTGGGTTAAAAACGGGGTGTATGCGTAATATTCCTGATTTAGTACTCGAGGGTTTGGTATAGTTGTTGCACCCATCTGGTCGGGGAAAAACTATGACCCGCTCCAAGAGAGGATGAGGCTTTCCCTCTCTCTCGCCCTCCCTCTTTTCGCGAGCTGAGTAAGTAGATGTAGTTCCTACTTAACTCAGGCTTGCTTGGAACTATTGGCATGCACCTGCTGTTGCGCAGATCGCGCTAACCCTTCCCTTCTAGGTTGGTGTTATCCAACGTATGTTAGGTTGTAATTTGTGTATATTTATCTGTCTGATGCCATGTATGCATGTTTAAGTAGGCCATCGTAGGGTAGTTAATTGCATATTATATATATATGCCGGTATGACAATGATTCTTGTCTAATGTGTTAGACAAGTGTATGACCTCTTGTGGGGTCATACCATGGCTTTGACATTTAGAATTAAATGTCTTCCCCGCATCTGAGTTATGCACCCTGGAGGGAATTCATGAGAATTCATTGCGCTTATCGGTGTTTGATAACCGATGATGACGGATCCATAGGGATCGTATTCGCGGGTGTCGAGTGTTCTTTCCTTCGTCGGCTCCGAGTAGAGACTACCCGGCGTAGCATAGTCTGGTGAGGAGCCCTCCCAGATACTACTCATGACGCGTGTGGGCGTGCCCATACGGCTGAGGTAGTGATCGTGGGAGGCTAGTCCAGTAAAGGCCTGAACCCTGTGAGATGCCAGGGGCCACCAGGTAGTATGGGCCACACCGGGAGAGACTACCGGAAGACGAGTGGTGTAGAACAATCGACCTCTTCCCCAAGAGCCTATGTCACCCCAGGAGGGGGTGAGGGTGAGGGTGTTGGCGTGTGTGGGGTGGGCTCGAGTTGATACTCGACCCATCAGGTTATGTAGAAGGTTTCCCGTGGAGTTTGAGTTGTGAGCGTGTAATGGGTCCTCCCAATATCGTCGTATCGGGGCCCCGACGTTGAAGCTGCCCTGACAGAGGACTCCCACTTGTAGGTACTCCCGATGCATTCGGCGGATGTACTGATCATGGGAGTGTACCAGGTGAGGCTACACGAGGATGGACCACCGGACGATATTGCGAGCATGAATTATCGTTCTCCCCTTCACCGGATCCGTGTGGATGCTTCCTAGGTACGAGCCGCCCTGGGTGGACCCCCACCTGTAGGTATCATCGACGCTGTCGACAGTGTACTGACCGTGGCCGGCTCCAGGTAGAGGCTGCCCGGGAGAGCGCTACCGGATGACGAACGGTGTAGAACAGCAAGTTTTGTCCTTCAAGTCCCTAGGCTCACCCCTGTGGGGGCTAGGGCGAGGACGAGGTATGGTTGCACCGCCGTGTGACCTTGTTAACCGTTGGGTTTCTACCCATGGTTTCCTTGATAGGAGATTGCCTTAGGATCGAATGTTGGTGTTGGTGTTTGGTTTCTGACCACTCACTGAGCTTGTAGCTCACCCCTCGCTTATGTTTTTCCCCAGTTGACGCTGAGTCGGATCCAAGAGAAGAGCTCCCCTGGCGCCATCCGAGTAGAAGACCCGCGTTCGCGTTGGATGTCTTGCGAGTCGGAGGCTATCAGCATTCCCTTTTCATTGTATGTATTATACTTGTGCTTGTGCACGGTATGTAGACTGTTGATGTCAGTTATTGTATATATTGGCTCTCACAGGACAGTTGATTGTGTACTCTAGTCTGTAATATGTCTTTGAATTACAGACTTAGTCATTTGAGCTTCCGCTTTTTGTATATATTTGATGTCAGTTACTTGTGTATTGCCTTTTCTCTTGTGGAGTATTTATTTGACCTCGTGTATGGATTACTGATATCATTTATATATTTGTCTCGTCTCGGGGCGGCTGCCCGAGACGTGACAAAAGTTGGTATCAGAGCCATGTCCTGTCAGAGCCAATTGTTTTCTTTGAGTTGAGTCCTAGGATTTCGAGTTGAGTATTCTGATCCTAGTGCTGGTTCCTTAGTTGCTGATATGCCTCCTCGGAGACGGGCACGTGGACGTGGTCACCCTTGGGCTTCGGAGGTTTACGAACCTATCGGAGGCGAGGAGTCTACTTGAGAGTTCTCGGCTGATGGGCCAGGACTTGCGCGGGATGCCTCCAGCGTTGGCGCGAGCTAACGCTGAGATGGCGGATCTTCTGGACACTCAGACTAGAGCACTGGAGGCATAGACTGGAGCGTTGGCTGAGCAGGCGCGAGAGATCCAGGAGCTGCGGGCGGCCCGCGTGGCGATCCCGTAGATACCCTTAGCGGTAGGTCCACTAGTGGTGCCAGAGATACCCCATGTACCGGTTGGAGACCGCATTCTCCTCCGTTCCGTTTATCGGGGGTATACCATAGAGTTGCTTGCGGCACCAGTTTCAAGCGTTGAGGATGTGGTGTAGTATTCATTAAGGGGTGATGTCTTCTTCTAGCCTTCCTACTCAGGATAAGGGGCCTTGCAGGGTCAGCGTTGAGACCCGGGCTAGGGTACTCCGTGTTCCTTGTTTGGTTGTCGGGATATCCTATATCGGGACCTCATGAGGCCCTCCCGAGGTTCTTTTCCCAGTCAAGGAATACCTTCGAAGCATCAGATTGTTGATTGATTTTTTTTCACTTGGGAGGTGCGATAGCGGGTGGTGATGCATATGATCGGGATTGGGTGCATCCTATTGCAGCTTGGTGGGCGATCGCTTATGGACTAGGGTTCCATAGCCATATCTGGAGTCGCTTCGATATATCATCGTGCATAGTAGCTACCCGGTAGAGGCAAGAGACCTGTGAGGTGCTCCCTGGGACTATCCACGACGCTTGTTGGTGTGCCCATATAGCAGAGATAGTGGACATGGGAGGCTATCAGGTAGTGGCCACACCGGAAGAGTGCAACTGGATGACGTCGAGAGCTTGGACTCCCCGTGATGAATCTGCCCATTGAGTGCGTGATGCTGGAGTTTCAATTGTTATAGTTGGGCGACCTGTTGGTGGCGGCATGTGAAGCACAGTTTGAGATACTGTCGCGTTTTGCCCCCACATGGGTCGTAAATGAGGAGACGTGACGCTAAGCGTTCGTGATGGGACTCAACCGCCATATCAGGTAGATGACGTCGCTTAGGTGTTGTCGGGAATCGACGACCTCCTATTGCGTGTCTTGCAGATTAAGTGCGGTCGAGCGGCTTACCCAGTGTGTAAGGGTCATCATGAGCGTCAGCCTTGCTCGAGGAGCAGATTTGGACTTAATCGTCCCAGGAATTATTTTTATCTCCCCTATGGGGTTGAAGATCATGTACCTCTTGCCGCGAATTGATGATCTGTTTTGACCAGCTTTGGGAGCTAGTGTCTTTCTGTTGATCGATTTTCGCGCAAGGTACCCTATTTGGAGATCCAGGAGTTGGGCATTCTTTAGTTGGCCTTTCGTGACCGTTCGGGCACTACGAATTTTGGGTACTTATGTCGGGGTAGACGAATGCGCCAGATGCCTACAATGATCTCAAATGTTTTATTGGGCCTCCGTGGGCTGTTCTGAGGTAGCCTTCGTTGAGGATGTTGGTTGGCATGCCCTCAGGCGAAGTTGTGGATCGTCGCGTTGGAATGCATTCGTCCATCGAGATTCCTCAGTGGACGTGGGAGTGAGTTATCATGGATTTCGTTGTGGGCTCGCTAAAGTCACGTTCGGGTCACGATGCCGTCTGGGTGATCATTGACCGATTGACTAGGTCCGCACTTTCCTCCCTATCCAACTGACTGAGTCTCTGGACGCTTTGACACGAGTTTGAGCCTTCGCGATTGTTCGTCTTCAAGGCACTTCGGTCGGTGCTATTTCGGGCTGAGACGCGTGGGTTACTTCGAGGTTCTGGCGCAGCCTTTGGCAGGTTTTTCGCACGAGCCTCCCTTTTAAGTACAGCGTTTCGATACCGACGTACAGCCAGGCAATGAGGACGATTTAGGCCTTGGAGGACATGCTATTTGCCTGCGTGCCCGACTCGGGGCAGTTGAAAGAGGCACCACCCTCTAGGAAGGGGTCTGCCTGTGAGACGACTGCCATTCGAGCACCCAGATGAATGGAAAAGGGGCACTCTACGGGCGCGGTTTTATACCTCCCTTGTGTTGGGACGGTTGTTGAGCGCCAGTTGGAGTGGCCACAAGTTATTTATTGACCTTGCGGTGGCCGAGATGGTTCGTGCGTGCCTCTGCACCACCTAGAACCGTCAGAAGGGCTACACAGGTCATTGTCGCCAGGAGCCTACCTTCAGGGTAGGGCGACCATGTTGGCATTAGGTGTCCCGGTTTAAGGGCATCCTCTGTTTCGACGTTCGGGGCGTGTTGAGTCGGCCTTCCATCGGACCGGTTTTCGTCCTGGAGTGGATTAGGGGAGGTGGCTGTCATGAAGCCTTGCCCCGTGGCTGACTCGTGCCTGTGACGTCATCCAATGTCTCATAGCTGAGATGTCCACGATCATGCTCATGGCATTCCGTTCGAGCCACTCATCCTCGAGCAGGAATTGTCGTTCGGGGAGCAGTTGATCGAGACCATGGACCGATATGAGAAGAGGCTCTGCTCCCAGACCGTTCCTTCGGTTAAAGGGCGTGGTAGCACTAGTTGGGTGCCCGGACCACTCAGGAGTCAAGGGACTCTATGGGCGACACTTCTACGTTTGGTCTTCCCTTCGGGTTTCCTTAAATTTCGAGGACTAAATTTCCTAAGGGGGGGAGAATGTTAGGCCTGTGTCATTTATAGTCCTAATTTCGATCGGAGTCGCTAAAATTTTGGTTTTTAGCTACCTCTTGGGGTTTCAAGACTCTGATTGAAGAAATAACTGCATATTATGGGTCCTGGTACTGTTTAGTACTGCCCATAAAATTTTCGTTTAATTCCGATAGCGTTTTTGGAATTATGCAGTTTTGGATTGGTATTCGGATTTGATTTTGTTAAAATCCAAGATGAAGAGATAAAAATCCGATATTATTACGAGATGTTAAGTTTGGAGATAGCTTCCATATAGAAGTGGAATTGGATCAACTGGATTCGTATATCAAAAGATATGGGTATTTTTCCATGTATACCCCGAAGTTGAGAAATCCAGGCAGCAGCCCTGTAAGATGTTTAGCCTAGATTTCGAAATATCTGGAGGGGTTATTTGATCTAGGTGTAAACATGAAAGTTGTAGATAATCGTCTTATCTTTCAATGCCACTGGCATCGTGCAATTCGGAGCTGTATTGAGGAAGTTATGGCTGTTTAAGTGAAGGTTGCGCAGAGGTTTTAAGTCCGAGGATGACTTGGTCATTTACTCGACTTTTGCTTATTTAACCCCCAAATGCACGACTTTGGGACTCATTTTCCCCTCTTTTGCTCCTGGTCCAGCCCTTGTGTGTGTTGTGTGGGGGAAGTGATGGTGGTGGAGAAGAAGATCAAGAAGGGTGGAAAAAGGTGAGGGGTTGTTGTTGTTGTTGTTGTGTTGTTGTTTCTCTTCCTTCTCTCCCTTCCCCCCTAGCTGATCCCCCCCTTGTGTTTTTCCCTCCCCTTTGGACCATCAGCCCCCACATGTTTGATGAAATGCCAAGGAGAAGTTGGTGGTGCAAATGGAGGAGTTGATCAAGTAAGTAAGGTGTGTTGTTGTTGTTTCTCTTCCCTCTCCTCCTCCCCTAGTTGATCCCCTGTTTTTCCTCACCTTCCCCCCCCCCTGGTCAGCAAGAAGAGGAGCTCCCAAGGCTGAGGTGGTAGTGGCGGTGGTGGCGGTCGAGGTGGAAAAGGCGTGCTTACGAGCCCCACATCTCCCCCTTCGCTTCCCCTCTCCTTTTGGGTGAGTTTTTCCTCTTCTTTTTGTGGTTTTCATGCACATAAGGGTGCTTGGGAGGGCTTGCATGTGGGGTGTTTGTGTTGGGTGCATGTGGGGCCTTGGGGAAGGGTTAGAAGTGGCTGGGCGCGTGCGCGGGTCTGTCCGCGCGCGTGCGCGCGCAAGAGGGCGCAGACGGGGCGCGCTGGCGTGCGCGTGCGCGTGCGCGTGCGCGTGCGCGTACGCGCTGGCGCGCGGGTGCTGGTGGGTCGCGCGCACGTGTGAGCGCAGGTACGCGCGCGAGCGCGCGTCTGAGCGCGCGGCAGTGCGCCGAGGGTGTGCGGGGGCGCGTGCGCGTGTGCGCATGCGTGCATATGAGTGCGGGGGCCACGTGCGAGGCTGCCCAGGGTCCGGATGGGCGTGCTGAGGGTCGGCACCCTTGGGTGGGTGTCAGGGGGGGCTCGGGCACGCGTGCGTGCATCCATGCTTGCGTGCGTTCGAGCCCGTTTGCGTGCATGTCTAGCCTTAGGCATGCCTAATTGACTTTATGTGTTTGTTTATGGTTGTACTCATCATTTTGATACCCCTTGACTTGCAGACCTCGTCGGTTGGGATGCGCGACGACCCGGGTATCGGTGAGTGGTTTGATTCCAACCCTTCCGGGAGCGCTCGATGCACGTAGGCGCGCTTCGCGCTTCCATGGGGCTTTAATTGCACCCTAAATATGTTAGATATCATGCATGTTAGGTTTTATAGCTCGTATATTGTGTAGAACCCCTATTCTACCTTATACTTGCCTATGTATTGTATAGAATATGGCATGACTTAGGTATTTTGTTTGAATTACTACCCTTATTATTATTCAGACTCATCTGGCATGTTTAACTTGGGTTAAAAATGGGGTGTATGCGTAATATTCCTGATTTAGTACTCGAGGGTTTGGTATAGTTGTTGCACCCATCTGGTTGGGGCAAAACTATGACCCGCTCCAAGAGAGGATGAGGCTTTCCCTCTCTCTCGCCCTCCCTCTTTTCGCGAGCTGAGTAAGTAGATGTAGTTCCTACTTAACTCAGGCTTGCTTGGAACTATTGGCATGCACCTGCTTGTTGCGCAGATCGCGCTAACCCTTCCCTTCTAGGTTGGTGTTATCCAACGTATGTTAGGTTGTAATTTGTGTATATTTATCTGTCTGATGCCATGTATGCATGTTTAAGTAGGCCATCGTAGGGTAGTTAATTGCATATTATATATATATGCCGGTATGACAATGATTCTTGTCTAATGTGTTAGACAAGTGTATGACCTCTTGTGGGGTCATACCATGGCTTTGACATTTAGAATTAAATGTCTTCCCGCATCTGAGTTATGCGCCCTGGAGGGAATTCATGAGAATTCATTGCGCTTATCGGTGTTTGATAACCGATGATGACGGATCCATAGGGATCGTATTCGCGGGTGTCGAGTGTTCTTTCCTTCGTCGGCTCCGAGTAGAGACTACCCGGCGTAGCATAGTCTGGTGAGGAGCCCTCCCAGATACTACTCATGACGCGTGTGGGCGTGCCCATACGGCTGAGGTAGTGATCGTGGGAGGCTAGTCTAGTAGAGGCCTGAACCCTGTGAGATGCCAGGGGCCACCAGGTAGTATGGGCCACACCGGGAGAGACTACCGGAAGACGAGTGGTGTAGAACAATCGACCTCTTCCCCAAGAGCCTATGTCACCCCAGGAGGGGGTGAGGGTGAGGGTGTAGTGGGTCGGCGTTGGTTCGATCTGCCAGTTTGTGAAATCTCCCAAGATCCTAAGTCACCCGTCGGGGTGAGGGTGAGGGTGTTGGCGTGTGTGGGGTGGGCTCGAGTTGATACTCGACCCATCAGGTTATGTAGATGGTTTCCCGTGGAGTTTGAGTTGTGAGCGTGTAATGGGTCCTCCCAATATCGTCGTATCGGGGCCCCGACGTTGAAGCTGCCCTGACAGAGGACTCCCACTTGTAGGTACTCCCGATGCATTCGGCGGATGTACTGATCATGGGAGTGTACCAGGTGAGGCTACACGAGGATGGACCACCGGACGATATTGCGAGCATGAATTATCGTTCTCCCCTTCGCCGGATCCGTGTGGATGCTTCCTAGGTACGAGCCGCCCTGGGTGGACTCCCACCTGTAGGTACCATCGACGCTGTCGACAGTGTACTGACCGTGGCCGGCTCCAGGTAGAGGCTGCCCGGGCGAGCGCTGCCGAATGACGAACGGTGTAGAACAGCAAGTTTTGTCCTTCAAGTCCCTAGGCTCACCCCTGTGGGGGCTAGGGCGAGGACGAGATATGGTTGCACCGCCGTGTGACCTTGTTAACCGTTGGGTTTCTACCCATGGTTTCCTTGATAGGAGATTGCCTTAGGATCGAATGTTGGTGTTGGTGTTTGGTTTCTGACCACTCACTGAGCTTGTAGCTCACCCCTCGCTTATGTTTTTCCCCAGTTGACGCTGAGTCGGATCCAAGAGAAGAGCTCCCCTGGCGCCATCCGAGTAGAAGACCCGCGTTCGCGTTGGATGTCTTGCGAGTCGGAGGCTATCAGCATTCCCTTTTCATTGTATGTATTATATTTGTGCTTGTGCACGATATGTAGACTGTTGATGTCAGTTATTGTATATATTGACTCTCACAGGACAGTTGATTGTGTACTCTAGTCTGTAATATGTCTTTGAATTACAGACTTAGTCATTTGAGCTTCCGCTTTTCGTATATATTTGATGTCAGTTACTTGTGTATTGCCTTTTATCTTGTGGAGTATTTATTTGACCTCGTGTATGGATTACTGATATCATTTATATATTTGCCACGTCTCGGGGACGGCCGCCCTGGGGCGTGACAGAAGCCCACAAAAATTACAGCCTAGATAAATCAAATAAATTATTAATTAAAACCTATAATTTAAGCATAAGCCCAAGACCTAAGTATTTATCCATAATTAATAGGTATAAATTTTTATACCTAACAATCTAAACCCATCCATATATACCACAACCTAAGAAGAAGATCAAAAACCTATTTACAATAAAACCAGATACTAAAAGACGAAATCAGAAAAGACAAAAATCCAGAAAATTCAAAATAATAATAAAATAACGAAAATTGATAAAATATTTTGAAAACACACATTTTTCTCTATAAAAATAAACTATTAATTAGTAAAAGTTGAAAATAAATAAAATTTATCATCTACTTGTATAAATCATAACCCTAGTATGATTAAGAACTCATGGTTTAATAATCTAAACATAAATCTATTATTTAAAATAAATAATAAATAAATAAAAACCTTAGGTTTATCAAAAACTCAAAATCCCATAACATAAAAATATATATTTAATCTTTAAAATAAATAATAAGTCAAAACCCTATATTATTAAAACCCTAGAAATCCAAATACCTAAACATGGATCTAACAAAATAATAGGAAAATCAAACGATATAGAGAAAAGATTAAATACATTCTTCTTTTTTCCTCTAAACCTTTCTTCTCTCTTCGGTTCTCTCACGAACATCACGAGCCCCCCTCTCTCTCTCTCTCCCTTTCTCTCTCTCAAATACATGCATATAGATATCTAAACCTAACAAAAATTACAAAACAACCCCCAGATTGTTTCAGATTTATAAATAGGTCCCTATCCAAATTACAAATAGGTCCCTACAGCATATTACAAGAAATTTACAATTCAAAACCGGGTCCCTCAAAATCAATAACAATGAAATATCAAAACTTAATATTTTGAGCTACAATATTAATGAGATTCTAACCATTTAAGATTTTGAAGGTCTTAAAAAGAAAAAAATATATAAAAATTTCAACATTAACAATTAGTATTTAAAATTACAAACTGAAATGAGTCCATAAGGATACACTAAATGGGCCAAAACTGAAAAACACACAAAATACATTAATTTTAATTCAAATTTTCTATTTATATATTTAAATCAAATATATAAATAAGAGAAAATGCATAAGTGTTACAATCCCACTGGGAGTATATTGGGCTATTTGGCTCACCGAGAAAGGAAAAAAAAACTGTTCAAGGGGAAAAGTGTTATGAGGAGAATATGTGGTTAAGTTTGATGTGTTTTCTCAAAGATTGGAGCACCAACATACTCAGAGCTGAGAGAAATTTATTCAAGAGGAGTGATATTTATTATTGAATACAGGGTGTAAAAGTTATGTAAGGGTTCTAGAGGAGGACATTTTCATGTCCCATTTGTTCTTTAATATGTTCTTTTTATTTTCTCATTTATCAGTTTGTTTACCATTTAACACTACTTGGTGAACGCCACCTTTCCTTTTGAAAAAATACAATGTTTCAAATCCTAATCTACATATCAGTTTGGCCAAGCTAAGAACTGCTACATATTGTCTATACCGTTCTCATCAGAAATATGGATTTAATAATGTGATATGTATACAAAATTTAAAATTCCTTTTTCACCTTTGAACTCTGGAAGAGTAAAGAACATGATGTTTTTTTTAACAATGTTTGTGTGCACAAAATGGACATTAAGTTTGTCCTGCTTTTTTATCCAAGGGATGGCCAATATTCCGATAATCCCGTACATCATGATGTTTGCATTGATCTGGAGTGCGCAATGCACAGTTGCTTTTCTGCTTTTCACCACTGACTGAAAAATATCACATTAATTGAATTTAATAGAAAAGATCACAAATATCATAGATATCAATAGGAACCACCAGCATAAATGCTTCTTTCCAACTGGGTCAATCACATTATGGTGTTAAGGTGGTATTCGCATTTAAGGCAAGATTCTTTATAGAGAGAAAAACTAGAAAGCATTTTCCAATCAAAATTGTTCAACTCTGGTGCACATCTCAAAGAGATTAAAAAAAAAGGTTCTACAGAAAGGATTGGCGTAGTTTATAAATTATAACTAATTATCAACCTAAATTTGAATCCGAAACAAATGACGGGAAATACTTGGGTGGCCACTAGATGGGAAGGAGAAGGTCATGTATTCAATCATTGTAGAAAACCAATTGACATGTAGGGAGAAGTACGTACACATGGCACTGATACTTGGGAGAGCAGTTAGTGGGAAAAGAGGAGCCTTCCATGATTCTTTAGCCAAAAATAGTACATCACCAGGGTAAGATTACCTTGTTAATAATGAAAACTAGTTGATGAAACGAGGGATTTTAAGAAAGTCCTCTATCAACAGAAATGTGGAGAAACATAAGCTTAGCTCAACATTTTCCACAATCAATATTTATGCATTTCTGATTTGACACAAGCTACCCTATGAAAAGTCAGAAAGACACTCAAAACAATGAAGAAAATAAAAAAAAAATTAGATGGACATTTAAACACAATGGTTAGGAAAGATTAACTCTGTGTTGAGCTATAACGAATTTTCAGTTATCAAGAGCTAATCTATGCTTTGGGTCTTATCCACCAATGGTTATCAATTACAAATGCAAACTTTTTTTATTGTGAGGAAACTTGTCAGAACCGTACATCATTCATTGATAACAGGTAGGCATAGCCAAAAGAATGGGATATATATACATTCCCAACTCGAAAGCAAAAATAGAAGTAATGGAATGAATCAGAATACAGGCCCATAATCCCAGGAAAAAAGCATACCATCCCTCAGGTCATCATTTGGAGGATACCTAATTTATATAGAGTCACAATTTCAAGGAAAGTCTTCATCTCCAGACCTTTTTTATTGTCATATAATGATTTGTATAAATCCCTGGGTGATGTCCAATAAGTCCTTTTCATTCTGGATCTTCAGTGTTTTCATCTAAAGAGCAATAAGCTTCAGTTGTATGAAATGAACATAAAACACAGTTTGAAGGATCTTTTTTTTTCCTAATGTGGAGCAGTAGATTTCTTCCAACAAATTCACAATTTGATGGGAGCATAAATTTTGTAAGAACAATCATTTAACGGAGGAGAAAGATTCCTTAAAAATCTTCTTAACTCGGAACACCAATGTCCCTAGGGAATGATTTTACTAAGTGCTGAAATGGAAAGTAGTCAAATGGTGTCCGTTCAAGTCATCTTTGATGTGTAGAGGAATTCACTTTAATAATACTCAAATTAGGGATATTATTGTGAGCATTTTAGGTATCACATGGGAAATACTTTAGAATATATAGAATGAGAACAGAAGAACAAGACATGAACAAGCTACAGAATATATACTGAAAAGGAAATGAGGACTGACTTACAGGTCTTAGGGTGCGTTTGGTTGCGCGATTGCAAAATTGATTATGCAGGAATCTGCGATTGCAAACCTGATTCTGCAGGAAGCTCATTTTCTCAGCTTTTTGAAATCGCAGCTTTCGGGCACTATTTGCCTGCAATCGCTGGATTTAAAACTGCGATTACAAAACTGTTTGGTTGCGCGATTGCAAACGCAGCTTCCTGTAATCGCAATCGCAGCGCAATCGCGCAACCAAACGCACCCTTAGAATTATACAGTCTTCGGGATAAATTTCATTTCTAAAACAGATTCATAATCGGGTCATATAAACGAATACCACGTTTATTTTGATGATCTTGAGGACAAATATGAGATGAATTTTGACAGTGGAATCCTTCATTTCATTCCAATTTTTTATTATTTTTTGTCACAATTCTTGCATGGATATGTAGAGATATTCCATGCCAGCTACCAACCCAGCTGCACAAAAGATACACAACATCAACATCCCAATCTGTTAGATAGCAATGAACCAATGGCAAGCTGCTTTCCCCCAAATACAGATTTCCTAGGAAAATAAATTTTTCTAGAAGAACCTAGAGGACTCATACCCAACACAATTCTAGGCCTAGGAATTACATGTCTTTGTGGGGAAATCCACAGCTAGAAAGTTTTAATAATCAGATCATATAAAATAATGGCACACTCATTTTGATGACATTGAGGATGAATATGAGTAGAGATTCGACATTTACGCTTAATGCTTGTTTGGATATGTAGCATTCCATGCCAAGATGGCTCAGGGGATATTCAAACAATTAACTGGCAGAAAGCTGCATGACTATAGCAGAAACCCACTTTCGGATAAGCTACCGGTCCAGGTCTGCAAAAGGTATGTGACATATACATATTTGGTAGATAGCAATGAACTGGTGGCCTTCCTTAGCACCAAACACAATTCTAGGCCAACAAAATCACCCCATCTCATCCAGTTCCAAGTCCTCAAACCCTGAGAACATTAATCCATCAAAAGGAAAGCAAGTTAGAAACTATAACAAAGGGACTAAACAAGGAGTTCTTTTGTAAATGACGAATTGGACTAGGGAGTGAGAGAAAATGGACAAGAAGAGCTAGATGGTAGAGCATTAGTGGCTCAAGCGCAGCCTCTCCCTCCTCCTCTTCATTTTATTTCATGTTGAAACATTTTGTCTGTCCCCAAGCTATATATAGATTTATCAATGAGGTATGGGACATTCAAACCTAAGTTGACAAGGTTTCTAGAGAAAAAAAATATCATCACTATATTAGTAATTCAAATTTCTCATCCCAAAATTCCACTTAAGATGTTCAGAAACAGCAGAGAAAGATATATTCAATTTGACACAGCAAAATATATCTTACAGAAAAAACAAAAGCTTCAAAAATATGTTCCCATCAAGAATCCAGTATATTACTTGAAAGAACATAAAAAAGGAAATCAGCACTAAGATAATGTGATATCTTCCACAGAAGGATATAAATAGGAAAAGCCACTTTACACGAGAGTACCACTAGCAGATCATCTTGTGAAGCTTCTAGTGGTTACACTATGCGGATCTTGTCCAAAACTCCATCTTGCATCAGAAACTGACATATGCGGCCCCATTTTGAAGAATCAAATGGGTGACTACATGAAATAATGAGATGCAGCAAAAAAGAATCAGACCAAGGAATATTTCAAACTTCGACACATATTAAAGACTGGAGAGAAGAAATCCCACAACCATAGTGTGCGCGATTTATAATTATATGACACATGCTCATCCAACCCTCTCGTTACAACCTTAAGCTTCGGCATCGTTGTAGGTCATGTTTCTCTAGAGTCCATGTTTTCAATGGATTTTATTACATCTTTTCTTCACTTCTCTTTCCCGTTCCACGTGAAATGCTCATATGCTGCCTCCGACGAGATAATGAATAATAAAAATGGAATAATTTTTTTCATGATAGGTGTAATGGATCCAGATGATGTGGGAAAATGCATGTCCCTTGGGCATTCAGCGAAAAGCAAATCACCAAATATTATTGGACATTTGGACAATATGGAAATGGCTTTAAATGATCACCTTTCAACTTGAAGCAAATGTTATGTTGTAGGAAAAGCCACAGAGAATATTTGAATGTGGCTCTACGCATTCTTGACGAATATCAGGAAAGAAAATTGTAGTTCATATGCTTGATTATGAGAATAAAGGGCAATCTTGCAACAACATGGTGCAATCATTTCAAGTTGGTTGGGATGGAAAATTAAAAGATATAGAAGCCTCCATATCCAATTATTGGCAAGATCTTATTGACTAGATCAGGTAACACATAATTACACAAAATCTATCGGGGTGACAAGAAGAGTTCATGCTTGATTATGTGTCAATTGTCATGATATTCAAAATAGAGGTGTGTATCAGAAAAAAGTTAGAAATGGTTCAACAATTCCCAAGCTCCAGACTCTTCCATATATATTACCAACCAAGAGTGTTCAACCAACTTCCTTCCTTCACACTCTAAATAATAATAAAATAATAGTTGAATGGGTAAGGATTGATCAAGATGATGATACACTGAAATCATACCTTAAAGCATATTTTGAGAAACTTTGAATATATAAAATTATAATACTTAATGCAATTGTTTTAAGATATATGGAATATGGATGGTAGTGATCATGTCACATCATTTTTTTAGATGTATTATGTGTGAAAATTTATTATAAGCCTATGTTATCATTTCTTTTCTTTTCTTTTTTTTTGGTTATCAATTGGAAGGGTTAGGCGATACCCAAATAAATCTTTAAAAATGGATTAGGGTATAGCAACCCACTCAAAAAAAATATTATCCACAAGGAAATCTCCGGTCGGCCTAGAGTACTGCAAATCAACCCAATATTACAAGACATCATAGTGTTATAGGTTAGATGGCAATGTAGAAAGGCAGGCGGATGTATTTTATAGCATGTGACATTACCAAAGGAATATTTCGAACAAGCCATGTGTCAGTAGTCGAATTGGTCACATGTCTAATTCTAAAGAGTTCTATTACTAAGGGTCCGTTTGGAAACACATATTGAAAAGTAGATTTTAGAATAAAGCTGCTTTTTAAGATGATTTTAGACCTTTGACTTTTTTGGGATGCTTTTTTTAATTCAGGAATCAATATTTGGAAGGAATTTAATGTTTGGTAGAAAAAGTTGCTTTTCAATTAAAAAAATCGATTCCGACCAAAAAGCGTTCTTTTTGAGATTTTAAAAACACGGATTTCGAGAGAGAAATTAAAAGGAATCCAGCTTTTGATTCCGCCGGAATCCGACCTGTTTGGTTGCGCGTTTGGGCGGAATCCGCTTTTTAAAAAGCGGAATCGCCCTCAAACGCGCTACCAAACGGACCCTAAGTATAAAAAGACGGATAATCCAAGGAGACAAGGTACAAAAAATCATTCTCACTTTCAGTTTCACTAACTCATCCCTCAAAAAGGATATTCTCTTATAGGTGTAATTTAGATAGAGGCATAATCTATTATGGGATTTATGACTATGCTAGGAATAGATAACTAAAGCGGTGGAATAAGTGATTCTTTGTACAGTAAATGTAATAATGAAATTTGTATTGTTTGGTTGACCATGGATAAATTGTAGATAAAATGTGAATAAGGATTTATAGTTGTGGCCCCAGGGTTTATATAAGAGATGATGACAGTTGATTTGGCATATGACCCCCTTTATATCAATAGAATAGATTGGGTGGAATAATACAATTCCAGGAGAGACCTGAAATACAAATACCAATTTATTCCCACCTATTTTGATATAACTATACTCATTTATTCCTTCCACCCAAACAACTTTTTAGACATTCTCTGCCTATTCCCTCCTATTATCCCCATATTCCACTACCCAAACGACACTTTAGACTCTTAAACAAGCATCGATGCTCTCCAACAGACTCCAAGTTAGCTCCACCACATCTCCACCTTACTATACTATCATATTCGAAGTCTTGCCTCTCAGCAGTACAAGAAGTGAAGGTCATCCTCCACAACAAGATTCCATAAACTCTTAAACGTAAAGCTGACCTTCTATCAGTATGATACTATGATTTTTATCCAAATTCAATCCATTTGCTTCAAATTTGACCTCAATGCCACACTCAGAAGTAAGAACCAAGAAATATATAATAAAAAAAGAGGGGGATAGAAGAACCACTTACAGTTTCTCGATCCCGAGGAAAGCTATGTTGTACGATTCCGAATAAATCACGGGGACCTGACACAGTCAGACTCCTTCAATTGTCCATCTTTGTTAACATCTTTATTGTTCTATTGATATGAAAAATAAATAGACATGTTGGTTAGTTAATGGATTACCTTATTTGGAGGAACGTCGAAGTAGAGCTTGCTCGAGAGGATACGGTTCCCACGGAGCGTATCTGCGTCCGAAGGACCCCTCGCAACAGTCATGGAAGAAGAGCGAGGGAGGGAGAGGATGATGCGAGGAAATAATCAAGAGGATGCAATGGTCGGGGGAGAGAGGGAGGGAGGGAGGAGGGACTGCTGCTCGATATCTGGGGTTACGTGGAGCTCGAGAAGAAAGAGAGACACGTAGACACACGGGATGGCAAAATCTAAGTGCATCTCTAATCCTATACTCAAACATTTACTCGGATTTAAAATTTAGTAAAAACCACTCAAAAACTTTTCAATCATTTTTCTATATTCATACTAAATCAAATTTTTATTCAAATCTTTTCAAAGATGTTTAGGTAAAGGACTTTGAAAATGTTTATAGACCATAATTGAGAGAAGATGTGAATTTTTTAAAAGATTTTAGTAAAACACAGAGTGATGGTTGAAGACACCTCATATCAAATCAAGATTTTACTCAAATTTTAAATGAAATTTGGGTGTAGGTTTGAGTAAGGGTTAGAGATAACTTAAGGTATCACAATTTACAAGGCAATGTCTGGAAATGACAGGATTGTTTGCGATAGAACTGATTACTTCAGGTCAATTTCATTTATACCCATCAACCAATTCAATAATCTCACCAAATTAAAAAAAATAAACACTTATTCGTTCTGCTTTTGAACCCATTGATTCCACCGACCAAAAATCAAATCACCACTTCCAACATCCTGACGTAAATAATAGACCCGCTTTCTACACCATCCAATCAAATCAAGCTTTGTAAACTGGCAGAGGGTCGGCTAGTCTATTTTAGCCATTGTATCCATCAACATTTTTAAGGTGGCCATCAGTCTGCCCCGGCTGGGTGTCAGTAGCCGCCCAAAACCTGAGCCTTTTATAATCCAAAAATGCATCTCTCTCTCTTCGTAACGGTTGTAAACGGTTTCTCTTCTCTTTCTTCTTTCTTGGGGTGATTTTTAACTTTTGCTTCTCTTTGTCTGTGCTTCTTTTCATTATTTGATTCTTCCTTCCTCTTGATTTTGAGAAATCCTAGATAGGGTTTTCTTCTTTTCTTTTCTTTTTCTTTTGAGACAATGAAGGAGAAGAAGATGACATCCATGAAGAAGAGGTTTCGCTCTTCTCGTAGTGGAAGGGATGATGGCTCATCGTCGTAGATGAGTGATGGCACAGAGAGGGACGTGCGGCAGGAGGAGGATCAAGCAATGGAATCGACAGATGTGGACGCAAGGTCGCCGTTGGTTGTAGGTGAAGAGGTGACGGCTATTGTTGTTGCTTCTGTTGCGGGGGCGGTGGAGTGCGCATGATGAGAAGATGTGTTACTCTCAAAAGAAAAGGCAGGACGATCGACTGGTGGCCATGGCTACAGGTGCGGGAGTTAGCGGCAGTGTTGTTGGTGATGAAGGGGAAGATGCCAATGAAGAGACATGCAAGGCGCCCGGTGATATAACCGGGAGAGTCACCGTGGAGGATACAAAAGCGACAATCGCATGGGTGACTTTTACAATAGGTGAAGAGGTGGTGGGCATGGAGACAGTGTCACGCAAGGGAGAAATGGATACCACGAAGGATGATTCCGAGGGAGGGGCTGATTTCGTGTTTGTGGAAAGGGGTGTGGAGGCTGTGATGGAGGGTGCAGAGTGTTTGGGGACTGATGTGGAGGGCATGCAGTGGGTGCAGAGGTGTGGGGATTATTGAAAGTGCTTTTAGAAATTGAAATATATGCCACACTTCATATACTCTATGTATATATATATTGTCACTCCCACTCTATATATAAGCTTGTCAATCCCATTCTTCACCACCCAAACACACATATATGTTTCACGCAATGATAAATGAGAAGCCCGAACCCGACTCGGCCTCGAACAAAATGGCGAAGTCTATGGTGGAGGTGAAAGAGATACTCAATACAAGTTCAAAAAGAAGAGCCTCCTTGAAGAGGCTCTCACGCATGCCTCTTATATCGGGTCCTCTTGGTATGTGTGCTTCGAATTCGTCGATGGCGCAGCCCTTAGCATCACAATAACCAAGCATCTCTTCCTCAATAACACAGGCATGGGCCCCAGATTCCTCACCGATCTCCACTCTACGAACCTTTGCAGCAAGCGGCTCGCCTATGTTGATGTCTGCCATGGCCTCCACAGATTCCTCTGCCGCAACCCCTCCAATGCCTTCATCCTTGATGAAAATGTACCAACTTTGTTACAATGCTTGATCTATGAACTTGGTCAGTTTTGATGATTTTTTCATAATGAGTTCTTGAACTATGTGAGTAAGTTCGCTTCAGAGATTGAGAGCAAAGAGAGTGGATGCTCACACTATTATCACGTGAAAGCCACCAAGGTTCTTGCTGACATAGTTGAGTCCATCACAGCCGTAGTTTATATCAATTGCGACTTCAATCTCGATATTGTCAATTCCAAGGTTCAGTTTTAGTCTCTCTCTCTGTTTTTTCCTTTATTTTATGTGAATGATTATTATGTTAGACATGATTTGATGAACCTCTTAGAACCACTAGTTGACATAAAGATTCTTGATAAGCATCCAGTGACAATGCTCCGAGCTCTGTAAGAAGTATAAGAAAAATGTTGAGTTTAAGAACTCGACAAATGGGGAAATGATATAGTTTTAAATATCGATCGTGATCTTGATATATCGGTCAATATATTGAAATCGCCGACGAAAACATGAAAATCAGGGGATTTATTGAAGGTTTAGCGAAAATCGCTAACGTCATCATGATGTTAGTGATATATCGTCGATATATCGACAAGTCAGGTCGGGTGGCCATCTCGACTTGACTGTTTTATTTATAAAAAAAACTGGACGTTGGGCCCCATCGGCTATATAGCCATCCCCCCCCCCCCTTCACGAACTTTTTTATTTATTTTTTACTCCTTTCCCCAATCCTATCTATAAAAACTTCCCCGAAACCCCCATTCTCACAACATCAACTCAACAAACATCTTCTCTATGATTCAATTACTCTCATACAATATCTAGTTTTCTATTCTCTTATTTAGCAAACAATTTCATCCCAAAATCCTTCAATCCCAAAAGAATCCAAAAAAATCCAAATATCCATCAAAATCCAAAAATTTCCTTTCTTGGTGGAGATATTGGTGGACTACTTGGAGGTCTTTGGTGGAGCTTTTGGAGGCATTTGGTGACTTTGGAGGCTTTTGGTGGAAGACTTCTCTTTCTATTTTTCTCTTATTTTTAGAGGTATTTATTCTTTACACTTGGTAGAGGTTTTTTTAGAAAATAATTAAAATAGCATCATCCACTTAATTAGATAATCAATATTTAATTTTTTGAAACCTAAAAAATCTATAAAAAAAATGTCTTCTTTTGGATCTAGTTCATCTAATCTAAGATTGGCTAATACAAAAGACCCTACATGGAAATATGGAGAATGTAAAAGTGCTACTGAAAAACATATTATCAAATGTTTACTTTGCTCACATCTATGTAGTGGTGGCATAACCAGACTCAAAGAACATATATTGCATTCACCAGGAGCTAATGCTAAACTATACCCTAAAATAACACCATAAATTAAAAAAGAAATAGAACAATTCATGAATAAAAAATATGAGAATAAATGTATAAGAGGTTCATTTTATTCTAAAGATTTTGCTAGAGACATAGGAGATGAACAACCACATGTAGGTGATGATAATATAACAGAAATTGGTGATCGAGTTCAAGGCCTCCTCCATCCAACAAAGAAGGAAAAACACTAGGGGTCCTATGGATTTATTTTATTGCAGATGTAGTTGACCAAAGATTAAAAGGAGGCCCTGGACAAACAAATTTAGAAAATAGGTTAAAAAGGGAAGTAAGAAAAAATGCAATTCAAAAGATAGCTAAATGGGCAATCATTGCAAGTGTATCTTTTCATGCATTAACTTCACACTCTTTTCATGTTGCATTAGAAGCAATAGGTAGATTTGGGTCTAGTTAAGCCCCACCATCAATGCATGAGATAAGTGAAACATGTTTGCAAGAAGAGGTAAGAGAAACTCATAAGATTTTAGAGACACATAAAGGACATTAGAAAACTTATGGTTGTACGTTAATGTGTGATGGGTAGATAAATAATACAAAGATCATTAATTAAATTTTTAGCTAATTCTTCTAAAGGAGCAATGTTTTTAAAATCCATTGATGCATCTGCATATTCACACACTGTAATATATTTGTTTAAAGAAAAAATGATATTTTGAAAATATTATTGGAAAAAAAAATGTTGTTCAAATTGTAATTGATAATGTTGCTAACTATAAAGTTGCATGTGAATTAGTGATAAAAAGGCATCCCATAATATTTTGGACACCATGTGTTGCACATTGTATTGATTTAATTTTATAAGACATTGGTAAGATGCATAGTAAAACTATTATTTTAGCTAAAAGAATCACTGGTTTCATTTATGCACACACACAATTATTGCATATAATAAGATTGTTTTGCAATTGAGATATTGTTAGGCCATGACCCACTAGATTTGCCACATCATTTTTAACTTTGCAATCACTTTGGGAACATAAGAATGCACTTAGAACACTCATGGTAGCAGAGGAATGAAGGAAGAGCAAGTGGCGAAACATTATAACTGGAAAACAAATAGAAAGAACTATTCTATCTGTTCAAATCTGGAAGGGTGTACAACGAGCCATTCACACTGGAATTCCTCTTGTTCATGTCTTGAGATTAATTGATGGAGATGAGAAGCTCTCTATGAGCTACTAATACAATGCAATGGATAGGGCCAAAGAAAAAATCAAGAAAAACTATCAGCGTAGACCGATGCAATATGGCCCTGTTATTGAGGTAATACAAGAAAGATGGAGTCATCAGATGTCGTCTGACCTTTACCATGCAGGATTTATTCTTTACGCTGAAGTATGGTTTAAGACCGCAGACCGGGATGTGGCAGTCAAAACACATATGCTTCGTTGTGTGCAGACAATGGTGAAGATGGAGCCAGATTCGGAGGTGCAAGACAGATTGCAAAAATAACTAGATTATTATTTACAAGAAAGTGGACAGTTCAGTTGGAGAACCATCATGAGAGAAAGGGCAATCCCAATCAATTGGCGGAATAAATACGGGGTGAGGTACCGAAGTTGAGGAAGATCGCCATCAAAATTCTTAGGCTCACTTGTTCATCTTCCAGTTGTGAGAGAAACTGGAGTGCATTTGAAAATGTGAGTTGCGCTTTAAAAATTATAAAGTATGATTATTAAGTTTGGTCTACTTTATAAATAAATGAAAAATTTAAACGGTAGGCATTGTCATTAAGTTTGTGTAATTACAATGTCTGAATGGGGGATGAGAGGAGTAGAGAAACATAAAGGCAATAAAGTAAAGAAAAGGGTGCCCGGTGGATGAGAGTTCACCCGGCGACTCAGCTATATCTAGCTATACTCATCCAGGACTAGTCTTTCTCCCTCAAACCTAACCCCCGTGGCTCCAGCTAGGTGAATACCCTACTCCTTAAAGAACACCACCTCGTTGTGAGCTAGCCATAGGACCCATGCACACGCCGGTACGATGGACCGGGCCACGTCTCCTTTGCACGATCTGTCTCCATGGTTCGCTAGAATCACAGTCGCCTCCCATAATGATTCCACGTTCTGCACTGCCCTAAATGTAGGTGACAGGATTGCAAACCGCCCCCATAGTGATGCTGCAATGAAATAGGACCCGAATATGTGGTCCACTGTCTCCGCGATGGGACAGCCAAACGGGAATCTGTCGTTGGCATTTGTGATCCACTTCGCTCTTCTCTCTTTGGTCACAATGCACTTCTGATATAGTAACCACATGAAGCATTTAACTTTGAGAGGAATTTTTGGATCCCATATCTCCTGGTACTTTTTGGTGCTATTGTCGGAATTGGCTGAATTTCCTTGCGCCACCATCTATACGCCTGCTTGGTAGTGAAGCCTTTATGTGGATTGGGTCTCCACAGTACCCTGTCGGGCGCGTCGGTGCGCATCAGGGCATTTTGAAGCTGGGCGCAACAATTCATCAACTGTGGGGCTTCCCATTCCCGCAACCTGCGTTGTAGTCGAATTACCTATTCATTTGCTTGGGAAGACCATAATTCCCTTGTGAGCCCCTCCCTTTGCGACGCGATGCGGTAGATAATAGAAATAAGTCCTTCAGCGACCCCGATGCGCACCACTCATCCTACCAAAACTGTATGGCTGTCCCATCTCCTAATTCTCATTTAACTACTTTGGGTAGCTCACCAATGTCTCCAAACAATCCTTTGAACAAAGTCGTGGCCTGGGGTCTGATCCTGGGCAAGTGTGTTTGCAAGCTCCCATCCTCGATTCTACTACGGAATAACCGGAGCCACAAGGATTCCCTTCTTTCCAGCCAGTGCTAGGGCCACTTGAGCAAGAGCGCACGATTCTAGTCCACAAGGTCTATAACCCCCAATCTGCCAAGGCTTTTTGTGCAGCACACTAAGCTCCATTCACCAGCGCAGGTTTCCTCCTCTCCGCATCAGCCCCTTGCCATAAAAATCTGCGTCTGATGGAGTCGAGTTGTGTCCCAATTCCATTCAACATTCTGAACACTGAGAGATAGAAAGACGGAATACTAGACAGGACCAACTGTAGAAGACTTAGTCATCCTCCCCAGCTCAACAGTTTCCCTTTCCACCCCGACAGGCGCTTCTCCATCCGGTCCACTAATGGTTGCCAATCAGTCTTCGCAAGTTTGCCATATGTCAAAGGTAATCCCAAGTACTTGCATGGCAAGTTTGTCGAGTGGCAACCAAATATAGAGAAAAGGACTTCGACTTCGCTAGGTTGAAGGTTTATCGGGATCAACGCACATTTCATCATATTTAGCTTCAATCGCGTTGTCCACTCAAAGCACTTCGTCATGAATCGGCATCCTCGAATCGACTCCTCTTCCGCCTTGCAGAATTGCAAATTGTGCATGAGAGATTGGATCTTCCAATCCCCAACCCCCAAGTCCCTTTATCCACCCATCCTCAACAGCAACTCTCATCATGCGCCCCAAAATGTTTGCAACTATTGTGAACAGGATTGGGGATATCGGGTCCCCTTGCCTCGGCCCGCCATTTATGTGAAAGTGCCCATACGTCCCACCATTCACGATGACCGACGCCGATGCCATGGTGATGCAATGACATATCATTGCAATCCAGCGGCTGGAAAAAACGTGAAAAACCAATGCTTCTTTTATAATCTCCCAATTAACGCTATCGTAGGCTTTAGCAAAGTCTGGTTTGAGAGCCACTTCGCATTGTTTTTCATTATGAATGGCAGCCACCAATTCTTGGGTCACAACAAACCCTTCTTGCAAAGTTCTTCCTGGTAAGAAGGCGGACTGCTCCTCTTCGATGATGACACTGTAGACCTCCCTCAACCTCTTGGCCATGACTTTAGAGACGAGCATGTAACAGCCATTAACAAGACATAGGTCGAAAGTCCCCTATATCCGCAGCACCGTCTTTCTTGGGGATTAGTAGAATAATGACGCATTAATACTCCCTAGGCCGAGTGTTACCCTGCTAAATTCCTCAAACAGGTTAAGGAAGTCTTCCCTCACTATGTGCCAAAAGCTCTGGTAGAAACTTAGGCCAAACCCATCCGATCCTTCCGCTTTATCCTCGTCCGAGGCATAGTGAACACGTTTGATTTTATCTTCCATGAATGGAGCTTCCAGCGCTTCAACTAGGTCCACTGATATTCGCTTCACCCCGTCATCATGCCATTTGGGATGCCATCCTCTTGGTTTGCTAAAGGGCTCGCCCAAACCTGACCCCTCTATTACCATTCTACCATCCACTGAAATTTCTGTTATTTTGTTTTTCCTTCTCCTCTGTGATGCGCACTTGTGGAAGAATCGTGTGTTGCCATCCCCCGTCTTAAGCCACAGAGCCTTCAATTTCTGCCTCCATTCCTTCTCCTCATGTTGCATAACCACTCAATTGATGTCTCGCTTCCTGCATTGCTACTTTCTCTGGATCGGTTGCACCTCTTAGTTCCTCTTTGATATCAATGTCTTGGATAAAGAGGCTAGCCTCTCCTTAATCTCTATCTGTGCGGCCTTGAGAGCTTTTCCCCATCCTCATAGTTTTTTCTTTAGTCGTCTCAACTTTAGCGCAATGCGTTTAGCTCCCCTCGTGCATCTAGCGTTGGCTGTCCATGATTCTCGCACACAATATCTTCCAACCCCGGTTGATCGATCCACCATGAATCGAATCTGAATGGGGCATGGCGTGGAATGCCGCCCTGAGATGACAATAGCAGGGGTATGTGGTCTGAGGTGGTGCGGGTGAGCCCCACTACTGAGCATCCCGGGAATGCATCCTCCCACTCCGTATCTATGAGGCATTTATCAAGCTTAGCCAGCTATGGATTCTCCCTCATGTTACTCCATGTAAACAAATGGTTAGAGATCTGGATGTCTAATAGCCCCTCCTCATCAATCCATTCAGAGAATCGGTACATCACCCCTGTGCTGTAGTTGCCCCTGTTTCTTTCCTCAGCAAATCTAGTGACGTTGAAATCCCCTAGCACGCACTACGGAACCCCCCACGCATTTCGCACATTCGACAATTCAGTCCATAACACCTCCCTCTCGGCGTCCAGGTGAGGCCCATACACCTAGGACCATGCCCAGTGCCAGCCGAGCTCCTATCCTTTAATAGGATGGACATGGAGAACTGCCCCTCTAACTGTGACACCTCCTCCCAACGGTCCTCGTCCCAAGCAATCAGGATCCCCCTAGCCACTCCAACCGATGGTTTGAACACCTTCCAGAAAAGCAGTCCCCCACAAATCTCCCTTAGCAACGCATTCATCACAGCCTCGAATTTGATTTTCTGAATGCAACGGAACCTAATTTTGTGTTTAGATATTACATCTACCATTGCCCATTTTTTACGAGGGTCGTGCAATCCTCGAATGTTCCATGATAGGCCGTTCAGCATGAGATGGTGCTTGGCCCAGTTCTACTCAGCGCCAACATGGATTTGCTTATGACTAGTCCCCTCACGTTAGCATGCCCAATTGTCTCCCTTCCCGCCACGAATGCCCCTGAGCACCCGAACGCGCTCTTCATCAGAATAGATAAACTAGCTTGTTCCCTTGCCTGCTGCGCCAGGAGTCCCACCTTGTGTGCTCGACTGAAATCCTTTGTGAGTGGACGCCCTTAGTTGTCTGTTGTGACTGTGCACGCTGTCCTGTTCCCCTCAGCCGTAGCACTCGCATTTGGTTCCCTCATCGAACTGAGGTTGGCTAGTCTTGGTGGTATAGAATCCACCACTTTGCCTGACTCGAGGTCACACCTTTCCTCCGGTTCCTATGCCATCCCCGCGTTCTGATCCCCCTCCCCCCTTGCTTTAGACTCTTGGGAGGAGACTGGGGAGAGATCCAGCACGTGGCGGAAGAGATTTTCATCCGTGCACGGATCGCGACCCCACCATGACCAGGACCAACCCCTTTCTTCCATGAAGCCTGATGAAGAAGCAGAGTCCAAAGTCGCTTCCCTAATTGGATCAATGAACGTTGGTCCATCACCAATCGTAACAGGGTGTTGGGCCCGGCTCGCTAAAGAGACTGCGACCCGGACCGCTTCCTGGCCCAACCCACCCTGTGAGCCCACTCCTATATCCGCCGAAAGCCTGCACCCAACCACCCAACCAGGTTCTGCATGGAAGATTCTCTCGACGGCATGCATCCCGATGCATTCAACGGTGTGAGCGACTTCTGCGGCTTTTCAGAAATGGGCAAATGACATCTCGGTCGAGCTAACCTCCGTACCATTCCCCATGTGCTTCCCCACTACCACCCTAGTTTGTTGGGTTAGCTGGGACGAGTTTGTCTCCGAGTCAACTGTTTTCTCCCTTGGACGGGGACAGCTCGGACCTCGTCACGACTCAACACGGTCTGCACTAACCTTGGGTGTGGAGTCCCCGCCCTGGCCAGAAGGCTGGCCCGTGGCCACCACCGCCAACCACGGCCTCTTGTTCTCCCAACAGTAAGCCTCTGCACCTAATATAATCTGGTACGCCTCCCACCCTTTCATCAAACAAATGGCCTGGGGGAAAATAGTCCTGTTGGAGGTGGCTACAATAGCCTCTTTGAATAAGAGACCATTGTTGTCGATTCCGGCATGCACCACATCAACCACCGCCCCGTATCGACCCAAGAGCTCATAAACCCCCCCCAGCCACCTGTTAGTGAAGGGGCATCCCCGTGAGCCTCACCTTCCACCATGAAAGGGTCATCGGTGTCGTCCCGAACTCAGGGGACCAGTTAGAGAACAACAAAAACCCCTTGGTCATGGGATCCTGACCCCCTTCTATCATCTCCTGGCGCACCCTCCCTGTCACGGGAAGAACTAGGAAGTGACCATTGCCCATTGACTTGACTCTAGCATAAGCTCGTGGCCCCCATGTCATGGTGAGGGCATCCTTAGTTGTTTGGCTTGCCTAGTCCCACTCCCGTCGTTCATCACTGACAATAGTATGCTTCAGAAAAAAAAAAACAATATTTTGAGACAGTGGCTATATATATATATATATATATATAGTCGTGATATTATACGGTCGGTGCGGTCATGATTTACGTCGACCGTTGGATGCGATGGACCCGCGATCGCGGCCGCACGACCGCATATTATCGGAAATCTATATATATATATATATATATATATATATATATATATATATATATATATATATATATATATATATATATATATATACGCGAGCGATTCAGTGCGGGAATGCGGGAAACGACGTCGATCGTTCGATCGCGGGTCCATCGCATCTAACGGTCGAGATGAATCGCACCCGACCGTCCGATGCGATGGACCCGTGATCGACGGCCCGTGATCGCTTTCCGCACGACTGCATTCGACCGCACTGAATCGGCTCCCTATATATATATATATATATATATATATATATATATATATATATATATATATATATATATATATATATATATAGGGAGCCGATTACATGCGGTCGTGCGGTCAGTGCGACCGCGATCACAGGCCGTCGATCACGGGTCCATCGCATCGGATGGTCGGGTGCGAATCACGTCGACCGTTGGATGCGATGGACCCGCGATCGCGACCGCACGATCGCACCTCATTGGTCGCGTGTATATATATATATATATTCATTTACTCTATAAAATTTAACTTTAATTTTATTTCTTTTAACTGTCACACACCAAGAAGAGGAACCGGTTGAAGCAAAAGAAGTTGAATGATTTGGTGTTCGTGCAATACAATAAAAAAAGGGAAAAATCCATATAACCCCCTGCAATCTTCATATATCCATATAACCCCTGGTAATCTTCATATATCCATATAACCCCATGTAATTTTGAGAAAAATCCATATAACCCCATGTAATCTAGAAAAAATATTTCTAAAAATTCAAAAATAAAAAATAATTTTTTTTATTAATAATAGAGTAAATTTTTTTATTTATTCATTTTTTTATTCTTAATTTTTAATTATAAATGACATCTGATTTCACAACCAGTACCCCGACACATTAATAATAGAGTAAATTAACATTTACATGCATTAACATCTAATGGATTGTAAATCTTTATTTTGCTGTATTTTTTATTACTCTCATTAGGAAACATAAAATTGATATTATTGTTATTTGATTCACCTTGGATAAAATAAGGATAAATGGTAGATAAGAGATGGATAAGAGTTTATGACTTTTTAAATGACAACTATACATCTGCATAAATTATTTGTGTTTGGGAATAAATATGAGAGATGTATATGTGACATAATAGATGTGACAGTTTTTGAAAAAAATATTTTTAAAAATTCAAAAATGCCAAGTTAAATTTATTTTTTCCAGATTACATGGGGTTATGTGGATTTTTTCCAAAATTACAAGGGGTTATATGGATATATGAAGATTGCAGGGGGTTATATGGATATATGAAGATTGCAAAGAGTTATATGGATTTAGGCCAGATTACAGGGGGTTATATGGATTTTTTTTAATTTTGCCATTAACTCGGCTGACGGAAGGTGGACGGAGGGGGTTATATGGATTTTGGGTATGATTACAGGGGGTATATGGAAGACATTGTGGGAAAAGGCCGATCATTGATGAGATTGAAGATGAGGATGACGACGATGATGAAGAAGATGATGTCATCCGACCAACACAATTTCAGGGCCAAGAAGGTGTTGGATCATCAAATGAAACAACAGATGTGGATCATGAATTTCAGGAGGAAGACAGATTCAGATGACAATAATGGTGGACACGACAGCAATGATGGTGCTGCACCTCTTATGGTTATGATACACCATTAGGTGGAACCCAAGGAGGGGATTTTGTGACCAATGCTATAACAACTGTGACTTTTAGGGCGTAATTAACCTGCTTTATGGTATGTTTAGTATTCCGAATTTCACATAATTTGGCATGGTTAGATTCCACATTTCGTTGGCTTTCCAACGCTTCTTACGGATTGTAAATCGGATGCGTATAGGTCAAATTATGGTCTAAATCATAGCAGGGTGTCAGACAGGGTCTGACGGATCCTATAGGTGTCGTCGAGCACCTGGGCAACGGCTATAGGAGGATCCGTCGGGTGATTAGGCGATGGATCCTAGAGGAGCCGTCGGGTGTGTGGGCGACGGGCTCAGTAAGAGCCGTCGATCTGGGCGAATTTTGAATTAGAAAATTGGTCATTTTTGGAAGGAACAAATGCATTAATTATGGTTATTCAGGTTTGATGGTGTCATGTAATTTGTCCCCCACGTGTTTTCGGTATTTCTCTCTCCTTTCTCTCTCTCCTTTGGCATTGAAACCAAAACCCTAAATTTCTTTTCTTCTTCTCTTCGGCGCTTTTGTGAGGGGGACTCGGGAAGACAGTATTGGACGTGGTCTTGGTGAGTTTTCTAAAGAGTCTTACTGAGTTTTTGGTTTATAATGATTTCCCTTTAGATGTTCTTTTGATATGATCTCGTTTTCAAGGTTTTCCAAACAAAGATGATAGTTTTCTTTTGTTTCTTAAGTGTTTTCATATGATCTCGGCTCCCTATGTTTTAACAATGATATGATAAGGATTTCGTAGTGTTTTGCAAGTTTTAATGATAATATTATGTCTTACATGTATATACTCGAGGTTTGAATATTTTTCTAGTTTTTCCTATTAAATTTGCATGATACTTAAGATGATTTAATAGATTTTTTGGATCTGATGTTATAGATAGGATACTACAATATTTTAGATGTTTTATAAGCCTTTCATGTAAGAAAAGAGTATGTTTAAGTTTATACCATGTCAGTTTTATTTGTTCAAGGTAGAAATCGGGTTTTTATGATCGTTTAAATCTCGTTTTGAACCTTACATGCATAGATCCGAACCTAAACATGTTTTTCATGGTTTTTCAGAAATTATATGGTAGATCCGTATTAGTTATCATACCTACGGCAAACCTAGGGTTTTCGAAATATTTTTATTATTTAAGTTTGGTTCGTTTTAAATCGGATTTCATATATACGGCTTGATTTCAGTATCGATTCTTTCTGTTGACTAATGTTTTAAAACTACTCATGATTTGTTTTCAATGATAGAAGAATTTAAAGATTTTTACAAAAATAAATTAAGGTTTGTGCTTCTGCCTCGGGACAGCCCCTGTAGGAGCTGTCGGGCATATTCGGGATGGCTCCCAGTGGAGCCGTCGGGGTTGCTTCGGATGGCCCCTATGGGAGCCGTCGGGTCGGTCAGTGACGACACCACAGGAGCCATCAGGTTCTGTATTTTCGGGAACCCTCAGGTTCCATACCATATGTACGTATTTGTGATCAATTCGTATCATTTCAGGTCGGGTTAGGCTACCTTAGACCTTCTGGAGTTTTGTTTCGTGTCATTGGACCTAAGGTGAGCGGATCTCGTCTCCTATGTAGTTTTCAAGGGTTTTATGAATGATTTTAAAATATTGTTTTATATACAACTCGAACATGTCATATTATATAGGCCGATGCCTTATTAAGTATCATATTAGAAAAAAAATGTTATTATAATTGAAACTATCACATGCATTTTATTAAAGAGAAAATATGTGTTGATCATGCATGCATCACATTTGTCTAGGTGACGTAACCTAGGTAGCTTAGTCTAGGTGACTACGGTTCAGAATGGATCCAAGTCTAGGTGACTTGTGTCTAGGTGACACGATTTCCTATGTGAAATCCTTGCGGCTAGGTGCCGTAGATGGCTAGGTGCCATGGGATATGGGTGTGCGTGTCCATTGCATTCATACGCATCACGAGATTTATTGTTATTGAGATTATGCAATGTAAAAGGTGATTTGTAAGTCATGGTTTATTGAGAAATTATTATATTATTGTATATTGCAAATTGTTTCTTCTTACGATATATTTATCAAGGAATATTATTTTGTGATATCAATTATTATGGGGACCTAAAATTCATTCACTGAGCGCGTGGAAGCTCACCCCTCTTTTCCCCAACTTTCAGGGTAGCCGTTGGTGATCGTTGATCTTAGTGGTGGAGATCGTGGTCCGTACGTTATCTTCTGTTGCATCTATGTGGTTGAATAAGCCTTCCTTTGATATGTAGTTTCCTTATTCCCTTTCAACAAAAACATTTGGATGTTTGTTAGAAAACTATTTCATTTGTAATCATCCGCGTTTAGGATGAATTATGTTTAGATCCTGGTTATGTTTTCATTGGCATGATTTTAATAAATCTTTTATGTTTTAAAAAAAATGTGTTTCATGCTTTATTATGAGTTTAAAGTAACGGACCGTATTCAAGCTTCAAAATGGAGCCTTGGGTACGGGGGCGTTACAAATGCAATGGATTATCTATTTAAATAAAATTTCCTCACTTTTGTAGTTTTATGTTGTAGTTAATTAGTTATGCATTTTTTTTTCAAACCAACACCATTGTAAAATATTCATAACTTAATATGACATTATTGTTATTCATTTTTTATTCCCTTTTTTCACAATTTCTATTTTTTGCTGTTTTTTTGTTTTCCCCCCATTTTTTTAGAAAAAAAGCTAATTGATATATCGATTGGGGTCGACTTCGATATATTGATAAAATTGATATTTTAAAAAATGGGAAATGAACACAACCAATGCGTTCATTGATGGAGAACTCATTGTAATAAGGTCATTTAAAATAAGAAGATTGTAAAACTTATAGGGGCAAATGATGCGTTAGAGAAGTGGGCTTCAGATCAGGTTGTTGTATCAAGTGGGTTAACCGAATGTTGAAATTAATTCAAACTCTAATGTGTCATCAGATTAACATGGGTGATAGTTGGTTACATGGGAGTGTGTATGCAAGAATGCTGGTTAATTTATGAGCGCTGGTCAATGTGTAAATGTGGATGTAGTAGAGTATGCAGGGCGGAGAGAGCTTGGGACATATGGGGGAAGTTGTCCTCATTCACTCTATTAAAATTCTTGCAAACTCCAATACCTACTTGCCTTTATATATAGTAGTAGTTTTAATGTACGCGCATTAAATAGTTGTTCACTATATATTCTGGATTGTTGGGTCTCACGAGATTGAGTTGGGGACGCAAAGAAATGGGACAGGTTGATCTTGGTGTGTAAAAATAAAAGTTTTGTCCATACATTTTTTACATTGCCATGTTCAAATTAAATTATTTTAAGAGTGTCATGTGTAATTATGCAAAATATGCAACCTATAGAGATACTCATTTCCTCCAATATAATAAATGGAATTGTTATGCTATAAGACAACGTCAAAAGGATTCCACGCCTTTTCAAGTGTTCCTGATGAGATATAGAAGTGTATGCCATCTCAATTAGTGATTTTACTGAAGTGAAGCTCACAACCGATAATGTTCAACATTTTGAGATGTGGGAAACATAGGGAGAATTCGATAAGGAAAAATATGTTTGTTGGAGATGGTGAGAAGACTTTCATGAATGATTTCATTCAGTGTAAGGTGGAGGATGATGAAACATCAATGCTTAAGAGGAAAGCTAAAAGTGTAGTTACTACTTTTGAGTTCAAAGTGTATGCAAATACGGTAATTATTTCTAAGAAGAATTCGTCATTCTATCTAAAGAGGAAGAGGAATAATAAAGACAATGACAATTTGACAAAATTGTTAGACTTGTTTAAGGTAAGAGTGAACAACATGAAACAAATTATGGAAAAAGATGTCCAACATTTGGGACGCATTGCAAGAATGCATCAAAATTGTGGATGGATATGTAGGATTGAGCACCAAGTTTGTAGCCGCCAAGGGTTTGAAGTATGAGTTCAATTGCCTAATTTCATAGCATTTTCATAACAAACTTGTCTTGGGTGGATAGAGTCGATAGGGATGGACTTACCAAATAATGGCTATAAATCACATGGACCCAATTAGAACAATGAACTTCAAACTCTGCCTTTTTTTGTAATGTTTATTCAGTCAATTTTGTACAATCATATGTTTGGTGGTTATGTTTGAAAAAACAATGGTATGTAATATATTATGCTGAATGTTGGGTTACTGCTTGGTACTCTATCTATAGTATTGGTAATGTAAACTACCATGTTTCTTATCTAGGTTTTTGTCTCACCTTCTGCTAATCGTAATAGTGTGTGGGACATGTTATTACTCTACCTAGCATCTGGAATGGAGTATTGGTTGTATATCTCACCCTCATTTTGCATTGAATATTCTGTAAGGAATAGAAATTCAATCACCCATTTTACAGACTCAGATTTTTTTAGTATATTATGGTGTATGATTTTATCATTGATATAATGTATCAGAAGCATCATATCTGAGTATTGATCTCATTCTGTGCACTTACTAATCTATCTGATCTCATTATGTGTATTCTAGGTTGAAACTAAATATATGGGCATGGTTTATGTAGATTGTCCGAACCCATTTTCTAGCTTCAATTATCATTCAGTCTCCATCCTTCTATATGTATTATTCCACACATATTGAGGGTAATCTTGGGTTTCTATTATTTATGATGCTAATGAATTCATTTTTCATTCGACTATCAACATTCAATTACCATATAGTTGTATGTTTTATTTTTCCTAGGACTAATAAGTACAAACATAATCTGAATGCAAAATTTTAAAATGACCAGTTGGAACACTGAAGTGCAAATAAGTTTTAATTTTTGGTGATTCAACAATTAGATGAAAATGGGACAAACAGAAGTTTGATCTCTCTAATAGATGGGAAACAAAACAACCCAAGTTTTCTTTTTTCACTGGATGATCAGTGTACATTAGAAATCAGCATATTCATTGAGCTAATTAGTGTCCATTGGAATAATTGCTAAGTATTTGGGAGTAAAATGGACATTTTCATAAATATAAACTTAGTCATTCTACATATTATTATACAACAACCAAACAACACATCATTTATGCTTACATTTCCCTAGAGAATAACTAAAAATATAACCAAACACAATCTCTTATTCTAGTAAATAGCTATCTATTCTTGGAATATTTATCTACCCTATAATATCTTATATCTCTATCCAAAAGGGGCATTAGATTACAAAGTCTAACTTGCATATCTCATGAAGCAAACATTGATAAGAAAAACTAAGAAACTATAATATTTCCACACAAAAGAGAGAGAAAAGAAAACTCAATATAAGCATCACCACACCTTCATTCTCACCTTGTCACGAGTTAATAAATGAGCAATGGTCATACCAAATCTTATGTCACAGCGCATTGAAAAACAAATAGGAAAAAAGATATTGATGTACCTCTTTTATTGTATTCTTATGTCTGACCAGAAGCTCATCATACTTTGACTACAAATTTTATTTCTCTACTTTTAGCTTTTCTTACTCAACAAATGTTGGGCCATTTAATTTCTATTTAATGAACACGGAAGAAAAGAAAGAAATAGATATTCAAAAGCCTTATGCTATCAAATCTTTCTCAAAAAGAATATTACCTATGTTGTTCTTAAAAGGAGCTGACATAAAATATAGTACTCCAAAAAAATAGTATTAGTTAAAATGCGAAAGCAATGACTTGAATATTGCAAACATTTGTGAGAATCCAATGCCTTGAAAACCTAATGATAGATGTCACCATATGAAGGTATTACATAGAACTATTTCATCCCATCTCTTGGTCAGTAAGCAGGACAAAATCTTCAAAGAAGTAGAGGTCTTCATTGAGATATGCTTATAAATGAGTTTCCCATTTGCTTCAAAATTTAATAAGGATAATATTAACATTTTGAGATGAATTAGAATAAAGGAATCAAGATAGTCACTTGAATGAAGTTTTGTAACATGGAAATGTCTTCACCGTAGTGTAATTAAGCAATGTCATGAATATTGTAGATAAACATGACAATTTAATCAATTGTTTGTGTTATAAATTCTAAATAGAATTCAAGTATTAACAATAATTCTCCTCTGTGGGGTCGAATGATATGATGATAATCTTTCAAATCATACAAAAAAAACTCATATATTATTTCTATTGGCTCATATTTATTAAGAAAATGAATTTCTCCAAAGCTAGTTACAATTCTATTACTCGATATTGCTCATGATATCATTAGCAGATGTCGTACCAAATGTTCAAACACTAAATACATTTACATGAGCATATTTAGGACTTACTCTATTGCAGAAGATGGCTTGTTATTCTCCTCATATAAAGCAACAAAATTATGGATGAAAGATGAACCTCATATAATTGCTTGATAACAACCAATGAAGGTGTTATGAATCTAAACAAAGGCCATTCATTTGATGAAATGACTAACATGTCCAATTGGGATAAAACACTAGTGCATCACAATGTTTAATGGGCCAGTGTATATTTACAAAAAGGGAGTTGTAGATGCGACTACACACATGGCTAAGCATACTGTTTTTCATAACATTATCATCTCCATAGTTACATTGGGTCTATCCTAGTTACCATAACAACGGATTTGGATATTCTTCTTGTTTTTTCATACTTGTATTTTGCTTGATTTTTATTATGGATTACCACATCATCATAGTTAAAATCAAATTGTTGTTAATACAATATATTATGAATGTGACCATGTTAGATGAATGAATTTCTTTCATTTGATAAATTTAAGACCATCTAATTGATTCAAACACAAAACAATCCCTAAAAAAATAAGCATAGATCTTCTACTTATTTTTCTTGTACTCGTATCTTACTTGGCTCATGTGAGGTTGCCACATCATCGTGTAGAACATCATATATTTATAAGCGCATCAAGTGAAAATAGATATTTTTGCATTTGTAACCGTACGATTTTAAATGTGGTGATGTGACAATTCCACAATAAAAGTCAAGCAAGCTACAAGTATATAAAAATAAGCAGAGGATCCCAATTTGCATCACAACTAGGGCTACAACTCAGGCGGGTTGGGTTCAGGTTGACTCCAACCCGAACCAAACCTGATTCAAATTTTTTAACCCTAACCCGACCTAATCTGATTTTCAACATGATTACTCTAACCCGAACCCAACCCGTAGTAAGAAAAACCAATCCAACCCAACCCGAAGAACCCGATTTTCTAGCATATCAAATTCCTAGATCATGGTTAATGATGATAATCTATAAAATTATGAAGATAATATTTAAAAACTAAATCAATAATTTAAGTTAATGTGAAAAAAATATAAAACAATCAAATCCAACGTACTTAAAAATAAAAATAACTTCACATACTATGACGAAATATCTTTAAAAATTATTGATCGGTCTTGATCATCTCATATTTATTATTATTAATAAATTCGGGTTAGGTAGGATTGTATCACAAAAATTATTGATCGGTCTTGATCATCTCAGATTTATTATTATTAATAAATTCGGGTTAGGTAGGATTGTATGTGATGTCAATCCCAACTCAACCCGATTTTTAACTTAACCCGAATTTGAACCTAATTTTTACAAATTACAATCCCACCCATGTAAAAATCGGATTCAATCCATTGGGTACGGGTTGGACCCAACCCTAGGGGTACAACTTGGGCGGGTTAAACCCGACCCAACCAACCTAACTCATGGGCGGGTTTGGGTTGAGGGTTTTCCCAGTCGGGTTCAACCCGACCCGAACCCGAACCAACCCAAACTCAATCCGGGTTAGGTTCGGGTTGGGGTCTCGGGTTGGTCGGGTTGAACTCCAACCCGAAGTGAAATATGGGCTTAAATAGTTAATGGGCTTGCCACACAAATTCCTCTCATAATTCAAAATATTGACCATCCATTGTTCAAATAACATCACAACCATTCATTACACCTAACCCTGACTTACTCCCTCTTCAATCTTCCCTCAGCCGTCACTGAACAAACACCCTAATTAAAAATAAAAAAAACCAGCCCTCACAGCCTCACAACACAAATCAGTGAATCACAATCCCATCGACCCTTGCAGACCTTCACCCCCTCGCCGACCCTCACCAACCCTCGTCAACCCTCATCGTTGGTGAAATATGTGACTTTTGATGCATTGTTTGTATGTGGTGATCTATTACGGCAACGACGGCGACAGCGGCACCGCCTTAGGCGGGCATGAGGAGGTAGAGGGCGAGGTACTCCTCCTCCGATGGGGGACAGGGGGCGCTTGGTCCTCTTCTTCTTGGCCCATCCTTCCAGGTACGGGAACTCCTCCTCCTCTTCTTGATGTTGTTCTTTCAAGAGGTCGGTTGGGTCAGCTGTGGTTGTGAGCGCGTCGAGAGTCATCTGATCCTTTGATTAAAGGACGAGATTCACCGATCGAAATGTTTGTTGTGGAGAGAGAGAGAGATAGAGAGAGGCGATAAGAGGGGAAATATATAGAGAGAGACTGTGTGAGAGTTGGTTTAGGAGCCAAGGCATTGCCGGGTAGGATTAGGTAATTAAGTAAAACCCGAGCCCGGGCTCGACTTGAACCCAACCGAACCCGCGGGTTGAGGTCGGGTCGGGTTCAGGTTACACCCTTTGGGTTGAGATCGGGTTTGGGCTCGGATTCAGGTTATGCTCTGTGCATCGCGGGTTGGGTTTGGATAGAGACTTTCGACCCGACCCACTCCGCCCGAGTTACACCTCTACCCAACCCAAGTTGCGGGCAGCCCTTCGCAACATCTCCCCCGTTTTGGCGGGAAAACAACCCTTATTTCCCGCCAAAAAAAACCAGGTCCAGAGCCCAACCCTTTCCCGCCCAAAAAAATCACTCCCACTTAACCAGAGAAGAAACCACACCCCTCTTCGTAGACCAAAAAAAATAACGCACGCAAAATGTCTTCCCCGTCTTCTCCGATCAGCAACGGTAAGCACTCCTAAATCACTTCACGCACTCAAAATCCAACACATTTTACAAATCCATCCTTTATTTATTTCCCTTTATTTTTCAGGTCCTTCTTCCCCCATGGACACCCCCCAATCAAGCAGTCCCATCCCCAAAACCTCTCCCGCGCCGATGGTCCCACCACCCACCACCACCTCCACCTACCGAACCCCCCACCGCCGCCCAAGAACCATCCCCACCACGCCCACCACCCCCGGCGCGATCCCCTCCCCTATCGCCTCCTCAACTCCCGGCGCCTCCGCCTCCTCCGACGACGAAGACCCGACCGCCTTCGCCAATGCCGCCGCCGCCCCCCAGGTCTTCGTCTGGGGCACCAACATCAGCGTCCAGGACGTCAACGCCGCGATCCTTCGATTCCTCCGCAACTTCCGCGATCGGCCCTCCGACATGGAGAGCAAGTACATGAGGTCCATCCACCGGATCCTCGAACTCGACGGGGCTGGCGGAGGAGGGACGGGTGGGTCGGAGCACCTCGATGTGGATGCGGGCGATGTGTTTGATTATGATCCGGACCTTTATAAGAAGATGGTGCAGTACCCGCTCGAGGTGCTCGCGATATTCGATATCGTGCTCATGGACCTCATCGCGCGGATTCACCCACTATATGAGCACCACATACAAACGCGGATTTTCGGGCTTAGGTCCTCCATTTGCTTGCGCAACCTCAACCCCTCCGGTGCGCTTATTTGTCTTTTGCCCAAAGAAAAATGTTACTTTTAATCGTTTTTGCAGTCACTTTTGCGGGTCAAACACATTTTTTTGAAGTATGTACTTATTTAATGAATGAATGAATTGAATGCATACTTATTTACGTTTTTCATAATAAAGTCTGTATATTGCGATAACAGAGTAGATACTCTATTAGAGATTTTATGTACTGTGTTAGGTGATGAATGTTTATGTGTATCGATGCCCTTTACCAAAATTTTCAATTTTTATCTGTTTGGTGGGTTCTTTAATGATTTATTTCTCTGATTGGGCAGATATCGAGAAGATGGTGTCCGTGAAGGGGATGATCATCCGGTGTAGCTCCATCATACCAGAGATAAAAGAGGCCATCTTTCGCTGTCTCATCTGTGGTCACTACTCGGAACCTATTTATGTCGACAGAGGTCGAATCAACGAGCCGACTAGGTGTGTGAGGGAGGAATGCTTGGCCATGCATTCGATGACTCTGGTTCACAACCGATGCAGGTATTGTGTTTTAGCATTTTTAATGTGAGGTGAAGGTAAAGAAAATCAGACTTTCTAATTTTGTGAGCATAATATTTTAGGTTTGCGGATAAGCAGATTGTCAAGCTGCAGGAGACTCCGGATGAGATCCCCGATGGAGGAACGCCACACACAGTCAGCATCTTGATGCATGACAAATTGGTGGATAGTGGAAAACCTGGTGATAGAGTTGAGGTGGGTCCAAGCATATTTTTCTGATCTTATAGTTCAGAAGCATATAAATGATATGCCCCAACAGTGGGTAATTGATTCAATTATTTCTTAGCTGAAGTTGAGTTGGGCTGTGGGCTAAACTTACAATGCTTAGCTTTCATGTTTCATTTTGAATGGATGCATGAATTTGTCATGGTCATTGCACTGTGAAGCCTGCTATTACTGAAAGTGTACAGTAAGTCAAATCAATTGGAGGATTTAGATTGTTCAAGTATTACAGGCGAGAATTTATTAATTTAACAACTAAACCCATCCAAATTACCTGCATTGGAAATATGTTCCAAAACTTGAAACATTATGGACAATAATTTTATGCTTCATTCCTGTTCAAGGGAGGGAAGTGAGTTGGTGGGGAGATACATGTGGATTGTGGAGCAAAGGGTAATGAACAAAAATTTAAAGTCCATTTACATTGGGGTTTTACTATAAAAATAGATTTAATCATTAAACCAACAGAATCCCTCCATAATTCTTTCCATTTTTCCTATGTAGGACAGGCCCTAATATTCCCCTCTATGCTTTTGGATTTGCAAGCAAAATGAAGATCTTATATATTATTATTTTATGTCTAGCTGGTTCCGGACATGGTGATAAGCATATGATAATTTGAACAATATGAGGTTTCTATTATTTGGAACCATGGTAAGTTTTTTTTGTTTTTTTTATAATGGAGGGACCCCCGTAGCTGGCCTTACGTCCGAGCTAGGTAGGCTACCTTCGCTTCGCTATGTACCCCCAAACCTACAGAAATGCACAAGGGTTAAGTCAACGCTAAGAATTGATACTAAGACCTCCCCTTAACACAGGTAAGCCCTAACCATTGTGCTATGGCCACTGGTGGGTAGACTCGGAACCATGGTAAGTTGATTGCTTATTGCTTGTTTTATGAACAATATGTCCTACTAAGAACTGCAAGTGCACCATATGAATGAAATATATTTTGCAAATGGGAGTGCCTTCACTATAAGACTCAAAATTCAACTTGTTCAGGATGGCTCTGCCATGCATTAATCTCTTACCTAAATTTCTATGAGTTGGATGGTGATAATAATCTGTTCAGATTGTAAGAAATAACTTGAATATATTTTCATCCATCCTTATATATCATGTTATGAGTGAGTTGAACCTTTCATGCATGCAGCTTCCCAAAGTAAAAGTACATGCAACTACTTTGCACTGCAAATCCATAGGGCAGACCTTTTGATGTCATGGTTTATGTTCTGGAATTTGAATGATTTTCCAGAGGTGCCCCATTGTACAGTTTGGATGGAAGATGGAGATTCCAATATTTACATGCTCAGGAGTCTTAGAACACACTAGAATCAAATGGGGACAAACTTGGCAGGATCATTATCAATCAGACAATTGAGAAGTATAACAGATGAGCTAGCATATGAATGTGGTTTAGTCATGATCAAGATGAAAGCAATTTGTCTAGGAATTTCTATTAAGATAATCTTTATTCTATAAGAAATATGCTTGAAAGTGGAGTTTTACTATTGGTGTCTGCATTCAAACTGGATAAAAATGAACAGGATTGTTCTTATGCTTATAGATGAATGATTGGGTGTGCTTTAATCTGGCAGGTGACAGGAGTGTACAGAGCAATGAGTATTAGAGTTGGTCCAACCCAACGGACAGTAAAATCCATATTTAAGGTATGATATCTTTGATAGCCTTACAATCTATTTTTTCCCATCACATCTGTTTGTTCTAAGCTTAGGTGGTATGGATCTAATTATAATTTTCCTTATGGTTGCAGACATACATTGACTGTCTTCATTTAAAGAAGACAGATAAATCCAGAGTGCAGGCAGATGATCCCATGGAATGTGATGGTGGGAATGGCTCTTCCATTAACCGTGGTGATGAACATGAAGATGACTCCTCAGATTATGAACAAAGGGTATGTTTGTTTCTCTTCCTTCTCTTTTTCTATATAAAAACATTCATAATGACATGCTTGTTTGGAATGGATGATGACAGGTAGAACAACTAAAGGAATTGGCAAAACAGCCTGATATCTATGAACGGCTTACCAAGTCCTTAGCACCAAACATATGGGAGTTGGATGATGTCAAGAAGGGTCTTCTATGCCAGGTTGAGCTCTGTGTTGGTAAAACTGCATTTAATGTTGTATTTTTACATATGAACAAACTTGTAATCCTTTCAGTGACTATACTGATCGATACCACTTTTCAATTGGAGCTAGCTGACCTGTTTAACCGCTTGGTATAGCTTTTTGGAGGTAGTGCTGTCATTTTGCCATCTGGGGCTAGCTTCCGTGGAGACATTAATATCCTGCTTGTTGGTGACCCGGGAACCAGTAAATCTCAGCTGCTCCAATACATGCATAAGTTATCACCTCGGGGAATTTATACAAGTGGAAGAGGCAGTTCTGCTGTTGGTCTGACAGCCTATGTTACCAAAGACCCCGAAACTGGTGAAACGGTAATCATTTAATAAATATATTGCATTTGTGTGTCATGCTTATCTTGTTGGCTTATTAGGTGACACTTTTAGTTCACGTTGAGGTATTTAATATCAGGAAGTGTATATTATCCATATGAACTGAATTGACTCATATTTTCCCCAGGTTCTGGAAAGTGGGGCATTGGTTCTGAGTGACAGGGGCATCTGTTGCATTGATGAGTTTGATAAGATGTCTGACAATGCGCGTAGTATGCTTCATGAGGTAAATTGTCTCATTCATCCAGAATGATAACATGACAAAGAAATGTGTTCTACTATTGGCTAACTGTTGTTTTATTTCCCTCACACTCTTCCTTATTTTTGAACCTGGGACTCATTTTAGGTCATGGAGCAACAAACAGTTTCCATAGCAAAAGCTGGAATCATTGCTTCTCTTAGTGCGAGGACTTCTGTCCTGGCTTGTGCCAATCCAAGTGGATCACGCTACAATCCACGCCTATCAGTGATCGACAATATCCATCTTCCTCCTACCCTTCTGTCCAGGTGACAATGTACCACATTAAGCAATTGGAAGAAAAGACATTCACTCACCAACCGACTTAAAATCCGTCTCTATGCTTTCAGGTTTGATCTAATCTACTTGATTCTGGACAAGGCTGATGAGCAAATGGATAGGCGCCTGGCTAAGCATATTGTTGCATTGCACTTTGAGAATCCTGAGGTTTGATTAAAAACAATAAGCTTTCATTTCTATCCATTCAAACACTTGGGAAATGATATGGTGTACCCAAAGAGGTTCAGTTAGCTAATCAATGCTCTAATCTGGCCTGTCCATGCAGTGTACCGTGCAGGATGTGTTGGACCACAACACCCTAATTGCTTATATTAGCTATGCCAGAAAGCACATTCAGCCACAATTAACAGATGAGGCTGCAGAAGAATTGACACGTGGCTATGTTGAGATGAGGAGGAGAGGAAACTTCCCTGGAAGCAGTAAAAAGGTCCTATTGATTTTTCCACATCATCTTTGTTTCTTTATCTCCATTGCCTCCGAAACATTTACATGAGACAAATTTTTTTGAATTCTATTTGACAGGTAATAACAGCAACTCCCCGTCAAATTGAGAGTTTAATTCGCCTAAGTGAAGCACTGGCCCGCATGCGATTTTCTGAATGGGTAATTGAGCATCTTCTTTCCTTGTATGCTTGACGTTGAATAGTTTGTTTGGCAGAAGGGAGAGGAGTTTAACCCAAAATTTGCAGGTCGAAATGCGAGATGTGACTGAAGCATTTAGGCTTTTGGAAGTCGCCATGCAACAATCAGCAACTGATCATGCCACTGGTATATTGTCACTGGCCTTTTTTTAATGTGTTCTCATGCAACTGCTCATGTTTATGGTGTTTGTTGGAAACAGGGACTATTGACATGGATCTTATCACAACCGGAGTTTCTGCAAGCGAACGATTAAGGCGGGAGAATTTGATTGCAGAAACTCGCAGCCTCATCATGGAGAAAATGCAACTTGGGGGAGCCTCTACTCGTCTAATTGAGGTAAAAATCAAATATTGTTCTATTGGAATCGGTGCAATTAAGTTGCCACTGTACACTCACTTCAAATGTTGCAAATGATGAAGCTAATGGAGGAGCTGAAGAAACGAATATCTACTGAATTCCACCTAAATGATGTAAGTAACAATACAAATTTCTCTCTCCTGGACACAGTAAAATTAATGTATATGATTCATGCCACTAACATTTATCTTCTTATCATCTGTGTTGGTTATCAGCTGCGCAACGCTCTTTCTGCTCTCACTAGTGAAGGTTTTGTCATTGTTCATGGTGACACTGTGAAGCGGACATGAGTGCAAAGTTTCATTATCTTCCATCTTTGATGCTGTTACAGTGGGTGGTGCCTCATTGTATAAAAACAGGAAAGTTAAACCACATGAAAGATGGCTTCTGGTTTTTCAATTACCCTGAGTGCAAATTAGCCTTAGGAAACCAATCCCATATCATTTGACAAGCTCATTAGATTTACTTAAATGTGGTATTATTTGGGAAGGCAGCCAAGTTACAGGTCCCTCCTTTTACGATATGCTTGTTTGAGCTTCATTCCAAGGTGCAACCATTGTGTGAATTGAGTTGTAGATTCAATGTTTCTACAAGATGCTTTGTAATGTTTATGGATACATGGCTTGATGTATGAATCCTGGGAAAATGGTACATTTAACCCGTGAAGTATATAATTAGCTAGTACATTCTTTTATTAAAAAATGAAACATGTATATACATTATATATTGGATGTAGGATTGGTGTGCCGAGCAGGATCGTGACGTGTTGGCTAATAACTTCATATAATGTACTTTCTCACTGGGTTTTGTCTTGCATTATCGAGTTTTTTTTATTTTAAGAGAGATTTTCTCTTCTTGTCTAGATTGAATGATTCACGGTTAATTTGAAAAGAACAAGAGATTAATTAGATTATTATATTTAACATTTACATTATGACAAATATTATTAATAAGATATTTTTGTTATTTTTACTTCTTAATTAAGAATTAACTATAGTTAAGTTTCATTTTAATAAAAAATGATAAAAGAGGGACACATGTTTTCATTAAAAAAAATTTAATGATATAAAAATAAATATGTTATTTGTGGTGGTATAAAAATAGAAAAATGATTCATAGGTTCCATTTCATAGGCCTCATGTAAGTCCCATGATGTAGCATTAGTGACATTACTCTTAATACCTCTAATTTAATTTTAGGTAACCTCCACCATAATCAATGGGCAATTAGGATCACCGACTAATTCTCTGCATCGTTTTGCATATTTTTCATTTTTGAATGTGCCATTTTTGAATCTCAATCTCCACGAAGAAAAAATTATCATGATTCAATCTTTAGAAAACAATTCGGACCAGATCGGTTTTGATGTTTATCATCTTGGTTAATAAGATCTCAATTATCACGGTGCAATTCCTTACAATAATCGAGAGAAATTCTGAACATTTTTGTGCTTTTTTCAATGGAGATTGATTCAGGTGCGGCATTTGTTGTTGTTTGTAATTGCAAGTTTTATTTTCTGTTTTCATATTTTATTTTTTATTTGGTTTTCTGGCAGTTTCATAATCTGGTGATTGTGAATTTGGTTTTTTTTTTTTTTGTATGTTTTTTATGTTGTAGGTTGAATTTGGCATGTTGTTTAACGTTTTTATTAATAGTTGGTTACATTGTAATATTTATAATAGTTAGTTACATTTAGTAATAGTTTGTTACATTATTCAACAGATAACTACAAATAATAGTAAGGAACTTACATGTCACACAAATGTAATTACATTGTGCATATTAGTTATATTATCCATTGCTTAGCAGTAAAGTCATCAAAAACATACCGAATGATTAAATATAAATCCTGACATACAAACATACAACCTTTGCAAACATACAATGTTTACAATTAGAACAACAGAAACAAAGTTACATTTAACAATCATAGTTACATGTTGCATAACAAAATTATTAAATGACCGGAAAAAAAATTAATCAGAAATCTAATAATTTTTTTTGATGCACATTACAACACACACATAAATGAAATCAAATAATTTCTTAAAGTCGGTTTACATTCCTCCAATTTTTTAGTTACTTTTCTTTGGACAGATTAATGAAATTTGCAACATATAAGCACTTGAAATCGACATACATCTAGTATTCATGTATTAGAGTCATAAGAATAACAAAAGCATCTAAAAAATAACAAAAAAAAACTTTGCATACCCATTTTTTAGGGATTTAATCAACCTGGTGAAGAATTTTTCAATTCATTGATTTATAGTGATTAGTAATGGAGATTTAGGTTTTTTGGATGTTTTCGCGAAAGAGAAGTAGTTTGTTGGAGTGATTTCTTATGAAATTTCCATTTTAGGAAACCCTAGAGATTCAAAAATCTGTTTTTGATCACCGATGGGAAGAGGAAACTCATAAATTGGAAAGAGGGGGAAATGACGTGATTTAATGAGTGTTTTAATTAGGGGTATTTATGTACTCTGCCTTTTTATCCTTTTGTAAATAACAATCAGGCAACCAATAATAATTTGACACCTAAAGGGACCTATGAGTGTGGCTTATATAATGGGGCCTGTGTAAAAATAACACATTTTTTATGGTATAGATATAAAAAAAACCCTTGTTAGATCTATTTTACATGCATAAATATTGTTTTGAATGGTTAACAATTAATATAATAAATTGATTATTTGAAATATAATTAAACTATTGATATATCAGTAGTTATTTTTTATAAAAAAGATAGATGTTGACTACCCGATTTCATTCCTGAACTCAAATTACAAATTCTGAATTGGGGAGAAAAGAATAAAAAAAAGCAAGAAAGAAACACACAAGGAAGATAGTGAACTCGCGTCTCGGGTTAGAAGAGGCATCTAACCGATCAAGTGAGGCCAGCACTCATCCTGTCACCCCGTGATGCACGTAACCCCTTTCTCAAAATTGTACATCCCCGCCCCTTCTCGAATTACATTATATCATTAGTTATAGGAACAAGACTTTAAATCCACCGTAGATTCGAAAACGACTTGTTCACCTTTTCTCTAGGTTGTATTGTATAGAAGCAAAAAAATACATGCTTTAATTGGCATGCCGTTACATGTTCTGAAACAAAAATTAAATTGAAAACGATTATGACAGGAATTTTAAAATTACATACAGGTTGTGTGACAATGAGAAAAAAAAAAGTCTTTAAATGATGTAAGGTTATCATTTTTAACTGAGAATCGGAATTAAAAAATAAACGTTAAAAGTTTCATACACATTATTAGAATATGCCTGTTGTACATTTTTAGAAATAATTTTAATGCACGAGTACTCAAGCGGGCAATGTGTCTCCAATGAAAATTGTATAATAAAAAATGATGTCCAACCTCTGTGCAGTTAGAGGTGTAAAAAAGGCTAGGTGTGTGGTACGAAACACAGCACGTTAGGAAAGTGGCATGACATGGTACAGTAGGTTATCGGCACGGTACAATATGTTAAAGTATATGGGTCATGTCAAACCAACCTCATAGCACATTAAGCCTGTCAATTATCCAAAAAATTAACTGTATCTGATCCGAATCCGTATCCGAAAATTCAGAAAATATCCGATATCCAAAAAATCCGTATCCAAAAATTTTCGGATCAGATACGGATATGCCTGTATCCGATCCGAAAAATATCTGTATCTGAAAAATATTATTATTATTATATTATTTATATATATATATTTATATTTTTAGGATTAGTATGAGTTTTTATTTTTATTTTTACTCTAAAGCATGTAATATTTTATGTATATACTTATAATTATATGTTTTATATTAGATAATTATTATATTTATTTACATATTTAAAATATTATATATATATGATTTTTATTTTTGAATAATTGATCTTTGGATATTTTAATCATAAAACAGACATTTTGAATTTTCGGATATTTTGGATAATTATCCGTATCCGAATCTAGATTTTCGGATCAGATACGGATATTTACTTTCAATATTTGTCGGATATCGGATACGGATAATTTTTTGGATATCTAGTTCGAATACGGATACAGATATGAGCCTATCCGATCCGTATCCTTCCGTTCAATTTACAGGCTTATAGCACATCAGCTGCTCTGACATGACACGTTAGTGAGTATGACATGGTAGACACAATATGGCAAGGCACGACAATTCATAGTAGGGGCGGACTAATGAGTTGGCCGGCCCAGATTTCACAAGAAAATCCCCAATATACCCTCAACATCAACCCTAAAAAAAAAACCCTGAATCAATTCCCCTGCGTTCTCTCCCTTGTCCCTACTCGGCTAATCCCCATCTCTCCAGACGTGCGCCGCCGCCAATCCATGAACGCCCACGGCCACTATCCGTTGCTTCATTGCCCGGCCACTCGTCGCCGCTCTCTCAGTGCCCCACCGCCCACTGTCCATTGCCAAGAACCAGGAGGGCAGGCCAATGAACCACAACACCATCTGAATAAGATTATCCCCTCACTCTCTCCTAGTCTCCTATTCACTGATTGATTAATTGATATTGTGGTTATTATCTAACTTCTTAATCATTAATTTCTTTCATCAATTTATATTTACTTCTTTATTTCTTGTTGGGATTTTTTTTCCTCATTGATTAGTGGATGCGAATTTTTATTGGTTCATCTTTTTTGCATTTTTTATGTGTTAATTTTTTTGCATTCTTTATGTATGTTTTTGAAATAATAAAATGGCATTCTACTACTTCATAATCAACTATTCCTTATAAGGAAAAAATATATATAATAAAAATAGTGATATGCCCTTTTTATTGATTTGTACAAGTGATTTTCAAATTTTATGGGTCAACTTAATTATGTTGGTAATAGTATCATTTTGATTTTTTTTTATATTTGTAAATAACTAGTATAAATAAAGTATAAAAATATGAATCAAGACTTACAATTCATAAATCTATTGTAATTGCATTAAAAATGTATCTGTAACCATTTTATGTTTAAACATCTTTATGTATGTTAAATGCTCTCTTAAGGTAATTATCAATTATCTGTAACTATGTGTATAATTTTTGTATGTATCATATTATACTTATGTATTTATGTAATTCTATCTGTAAGGGGTATTACAAATATTATGAAAAGTCAGGGGAAAAAAAGGGACAACACTGTAGGGGTAAAGAAAAAATAAAAAAAAGTCTAGGGATAGAAAAAAAATTAGGGATGTTGGTCCATGAACATTTGAGCAATTCACCCAATTTTTTTCATTTGAACTCATAATATATTTTTAATATTTTTATATCTTTCTAACTTTCTTTACTGAATTTTATTATGAAATTTATTTTTTATATAAAAAGGTAATTTAGTAATTTTTATCAAACATAAATAAAACTAAATAATTATTTTAGCCCACCCCAAAATAATGTTCTGGGTCTGCCCCTGATTCATAGACAAGATATATAATATATTGAATAAGTGTCTTGTCTCATTGTTTATCAAGTATATATATTGTTTTTATGTGTGTATAATTATACTCTCATTTGCAGTGCACATTATTTTTAACAAAAAAATTATACTCTCCCTTTGAAATATATATTATTATACAAAATGAAATATATATTAAGATACTGTATTTTTTCTTTAAAAAATGAAAATTAAGCTTTTCTATCGTAGTAGTTTCAAGCATGTTTGAAATTGTGGTCATTAACTGCGGCGACTACGGCGACGTCTGTGAAGACGGAGATGGCGACGATGGTGATTGCGGAGGTGACGGCGACGTCGGTGAAGACGGAGACGGCGGCGAATGAGATTACGAAAGGGGTGACATCAAAGTCAGTTGTGGAGCCAACATAATACCATCTTCAGAAGGAGGAAGTGACGAAGGTGGCTAAGGAACATATGGCGACGGCGGCGAAGAAGGTGTGGGGAGATAAAGGGGAGAGGGCTTCGCTGGAGGGCTTGAATTTACAAAGGGATCTTGGGAAAGGAAAGGAGGTGATGGTAGATGAGGGATGGGAGGAAATCAAAAGTAGAAAGACAAGGAGGATGGAGGCTTCGAAGCTGAGGATGGCGTAAGGAGGAAATCAAAAGCATAATGACAATGAGGATGGAGGCTTCGAAGCTGAGGATGGCGAAAGGAGGAAGGGAGGAGGGTCCCTCTAGCGCTTGGACTCGATTTCTGGGTAGCAAAGGCAGAGAGAACAGGCGTGGGCATAGGTGTTTCCATTGCTTGGGCCTGGGCCACCTCGCTGTGGCTTGTCGTGAACCTCCGCGCTATTGGAGATGTAGGGGTATGGGGCACCAAAAATCGGGTTGCACAGAAATGGCCAGACCTTCTTCAGGTCGTCCTGGTCCAAATCTGAGAACTCCCGAGGCGGTGATTAATGTGCCCTGGGTATCCATTGGGTGCTCCAAGGAGGTTCAAGATAGGATTTCTAATATGCAAAGTGTGTTATGGCGACCTGGATGGGGACATGGGTCCTGACTTGAGAAGGTTTGGTGACCATGATGAAATTAGAATGGAACAATATCGATTTTAGTAATACGGGCTGACTGTCGAAACAGAGTAATCATCAATCTCTCTTCTCTATCTGTAAGGAATATGCTACTTGAGGCGGGTTCTTTGAAGGGGGATGGAGGTACCATTCTCTTCTCACCGTCTGACATTTCGACGAGCGTGAAGGGAGATACTGGAACTTCAAGGAAGCTCTCGCTATATGGGGTTCCTCTTGTGTGGCAAACAGAGGAGGTGGTTCGCACCATAGTGGAACCTCTCGGCATATTTCAAACTATGTTCGAGGATGCAAGTGGCGACGAAGATTTTCCTCCGATACGGGTCACAGTCTTGGCGAATTCAGGTTCTCGATTCCCAGAATCCATTGAGGTGTCCTTTGGAGGGTGGTCGGGTATGGTGTCGGTGAGGGAGGAGGATGATAATCACTTTCATTCGTTCGTAGATGTGACTAGAGGTAAATCCTCTGCCGGGGAATTCTCAACTTCGGTGGGGGGCCTCCTACCACACAGAAACGCAGGTCCGGGTGACCATGATCGGAAGGGGAAGATGGTGATTGGGACCGATGAGTTGACACATTTTCACTTTCGGTGAAGCAGATGGGGGGGGAGGCTCTATGTGTACAAGGAGTTGACCTGTCTTATCAGCCTTCTATGATGGAGGCAGGTGGTCCTTTTCATATCCCCATCAGTGTTAGAAAGGAAGTTGGTTTTCCATCGGTAGCAGGACATAACGCCTTGGACATAATGGTTTGTCAGGAGGTGGACTTGCAAATTGGTGGAAAATAGGAGAGTTGTCCGGACATGGATTTGACATTCTTAGGGGTCAATTTTGAAGACTCTAGATCCCGTGATAAATCTATACAATTTGCAATTGGTAGTCACAATCCATCCTTGGGTTCTACACCCAGTGTACATGGGTCAATGGGCCATGGGTCGTGGGCTAATCAGGTGGGTGAGGATGGTGTGGCAAGATGGGTCTGGTTTCGGAGCTTAGATGAAGGGGAGCCGGATCACAGTGTTTTGGATCCTATACGGATCTCGGATCACATGGAGAGCCCATATTTTGTGGACATATCTGGGAAGAGGAAACTTCGCTCGGTGATCGTGGTTCGTTCGCCGTCAACTTCGACAGGTTCTTGCGGCATCTCTATGGGGAGTGGGGAATGCTTTCCTCAGTATCGCTACAGGAGGGAGATGAGACATCTTCTGTGAAGCTGAGAGGGCGAAATACGATACATGAAGTAGTAGAGGGTGTCGAGATGAAACCTGTGCAGAATGGTGGAGGACAAGTATCTTCTCAGCCGGGTGCTGCTTCTCCACGGTTTCTACCGTTGAACCTTTCAGCGGAGTTCAATGGGGTTGCTGCTAGAGAGAAGGCATAACAAATTGGGTTGAGGTTCCCGATGCCCCAGGACTCACAAAGGTTCATGACTTATTTGTGGAGAGGCAGAGGCCATCTTGCATGAACTGTCTATTTGTGTTGGTAACAGTAAGGGAAAAGAAATGTCGGTTATGATGCAAGCACTATGTTGGAATGTTCGTGGGTTGCATGATCGGAGGAAGAAGGAAGCGGTACATAGTTATGTTGTGGAGCACTCTATTGACCTCTGTTGTCTTCAGGAAACAAAATTGGCGGTGATTTCTCAAGGAGATCTTAGGGCAATGGGGGGTGGTCGGTTGAATGAGGTGCGGCTCCTGCCTGCGCTGGGGGCTTCAGGAGGAATCATGTTGGCATGGAATTCTATGAAATGGACATGTTTATTGGACAGTTCTCGATTTCGGTTAAACTGGAGGACTGTGAATCAGGCTGGTTATGGTGCTGCACAGGGGTTTATGGGCCACATGATGCAACATCCAGGGAGTTGATGTGGGCAGAACTAAGTGCGAAAAAGAGATTGGGATGTGCCGTGGTGTTGTATGGGTGACTTCAATGTTACTCGGTGGGTGGAAGACAAGAATCGGAATGAGGGTATCGCTAGTGATATGAGTAAGTTTTTGGATTGGATTGAGGCTGAAGGGCTGTTAGACCTTCCCTTGCTTACTCAGTCATTCATGTGGTGTAGTCTCTGAGAGCATCTTTCTCTGGCGTGATTGGATAGAGTGTTGGTCGATAGTGCATGGGAAGAGGATGTTCCCTCGTGTCGAATCAGATGTTTGCCCCGCATTACTTCAGACCACAGTTCCATTTTATTGAATGGGGGAGAAGGCAGACATGGGCATTCAAAACATGGTGGTTGAAGGAGGAGGGATTCAGGGAGATTGTGGCCACCTCTTGGAATCTCCCATTGGAGGGAGCTCGGGTAGCAAAGAAGATGGTAATTAAATTGAAAAGGTTGAAGCATTACTTAAAGGGATGGAGTCGGGATGCCAAGATTAAGCGGGAAGAACGAAAACAGGGGATTGCTCTTGATATCTCTGTTATGGATGCATTAGAAGAAAGTGATCGTATGGGGGAGGAGGAACGGGAAGCTCGGATCAAGTTGAAGGTGAACATGCATCATATTCTTGGACAGGAAGAAGAGGAATGGCGCCTACGTTCTCGAGCGATATGGCTGAAGGAGGGAGACAATAACACCTTTTTTCACAAGGTTGCTAATCAAAGACAGAGGGCTAACAAGATTGATTCATTATTGGTTGAAGGGATGCAAATTAATTTTGAATCATCTATTCAGGGGGCTTTTGTGTCTCACTTTCGTGAGATGGCAAAGACAACTCATGGTAAAAGAGCGGAATGGGTGGACGAAGAGATGCCTAGTTTAACAGAAGAGTGGAAGTTAAGCCTGGACAACCTTTTTCAGAGGAGGAAATCAAGTGTGCGGTTTTTGACACAATGGGGGATAAGTCCCCAGGACTTGACGGGTTTTCGTCTCGTTTCTTTCAGGAGTTTTGGGAGGTGGTAAAGCTAGATACCATTGAAATGTTTGCAGAATTCTATTCAGGGAGGCAAGGGGTAGGGTGCCTCAATGCGACATTTCTTGCTCTGATTCCGAAGAAACAGGGAGTGGAGGAGATTTCAGACTTTCAGCCTATAAGTTTGATCAACGCTTGTTACAAGTTTATATCCAAGGCACTGGCTAATCGTATGAAGAAGGTCATCGGGTCCCTTATTGAGGCTAATCAAATGGCTTTTGTTCCGGGGAGATCGCTTCAAGAAGGTTTTTTGGCAGTATAAGAAGCTATCTCGGGAACTTACAATCTTCGAAGGAAAGGAATCATGCTAAAACTAGATTTTCAGAGAGCATATGATCAAGTGAACTGGACTTTCTTGCAATAGCTCCTCTGTAGCAATGGTTTCGGACAAAGATGGGTGAGAATGATATTTGATTGTATTTCAACTGCATCGGCATCTGTTCTAGTTAATGGGACCCCTTGTGGCTTCTTTCCTATAAGGAGAGGGCTTCGCCAATGGGACCCCTTGTGGCTTCTTTCCTCTTCATAGTGGTATCAAATGCCTTGAGTAGGATGTTGGTACGAGCTACGGGTGCAGGGTGGATTCAGGGGTTGCAGTGTGGTAGATCAGAGTATTTTTTTATCCCACGTTCTATATGCAGATGAAACTGCTATTTTAAGTCGTGGTGATGCTCGAGATGTGAAAGGTGTCATGTTTGTGGTTTCAGTATTCGGATGGCTTTCTGGTTTGAGTATTAACAGGCGAAAGAGTGTTGTATTTGGGATCAATATGGAGGAGTATGAAGTGAACCACATTGCTGAAAGGTTCTCATGCCCTGTAGGAGTTTTTCCCACTCGGTATCTGGGGTTACCATTGAGTTCACGCTCTCTGTCAATCAATGATTGGGGCCGTAGTGCATCGCTTTGAATGGTGTTTGGAGGAGTGGGCAGGGAGGTTGCTGAGCTCAGGAGGTCGACTAGTGTTGCTACAATTTGTATTGTCTAATCTACATGTATTCATGCTCTCCCTGTTCAAGCTGCTGCAGACTATACTTCATCGGCTGGATGTGATGCGTAGGAGATTCTTGTGGAGTGGAGCAGGGCAGGGTCCGCGCCGAGTCCATCTTTTAAACTGGGAAACAGTTTTTTTTAAAAAAATCAAGGCGGATTGGGAGTCATCGATCTTGAAGAGTTTAACAAAGCTTTGTTATCCAAATGGGTGTGGAAATTTAACATGAATAGGGAGGCGGTGTGGAGAAAGGTTGTTTATGGTGGCCTTCAAGGAAGGGGGCAGCGCTATGTTTCGTTTCCAAAGCCTAGCTCCTGCTCCTCGGCAGTTTGGAAGGCTTTATATGGGTTGGGTGGACCTACCTTGTCTGCCATCAAATGGAGGCTTGGAAGAGGTGATCGGATTAGGTTCTGGACCTTCCACTGGTGTGGATCGGGGCCTCTCATGGCGGTTTATCCGGGGCTCTATGAGGCCGCACGGAACAAGGAGGGATTGGCGCGGGAATTTTGGAGTTACTCGGGCCAACGGGGAGGCTAGATGTTTGATCTAAATAGGAGGCTGTCTGAAGTGGAGTTCCTCCAATACACACAATTATTCTGTGTTATTGCAAATTTCTGAATCAATGAAGAAGTTGGAGATGCTCCCGAATGGCAGCCTGCACCTTTAGAAGGTTTCACTGTCAAATCTGCATACCAGTGGTGGGTTAGGGACAGACCATTCAATTTACAAGTTGCAAGGAAAGCGGTGCAAATTTGGAATTGTAAAAAAGTGTGTTTCTTCTTGTGGTTGGCTTACAATGAACGGCTTCTTACACAAGCCTACCGAGCAATTTGGCGTCCAGGTGAATCTACTGTTTGTGCTTTGTGTGATAGTGGGATAGAAACAACGCAACATTTATTTTGTGACTGTCCGTATGCGAAGGTGGTGTGGTGGAGGATGGGAAGCATGATGGGTAGCAACTGGAATCCTACTTCTCTTGATCACTTGTGGGAGTTGGGTCGTAGACTTTCGCGAAGAGAAGATAGGAGTACTCGAAGCAAGATTTTATAAACTATGGTCCCGGCAGTGATGTGGGCTATATGGAGAGGACGTGATGACAAGATTTTTCTCGGGACTTCGGTGTCGGCGGAGGGAGTCAAGGGGAGCATCTCAGCTTGGGGCTGTCATTGTGCTGGAGCTCAGGAGGTTCGGATGGAACATAATGTCCTCTATATTACTTGATCTAGGAGAGACAAATGTAACATATGATTGTCTGGTTAGATCTCATAATTGGACAACTATATGCTCTTTCTCTTCCGCCTCTTTTATATGCTTTCTTGATTAGAAACTGTACTACTTTTGATCAATCAAAGAAGTGACAGATCCACCGATATCATTTAATATATATATATATATATAGGGCTCCATTTTCCATATAAAAAAATTGTAGGGCTCTAATGCACTATTTGCAATCACATCACTAAAACGTATGAAATCAGGTGACACGACATTTAGTCCACTATTTCAATATATGCTTTATTATAGAAAAAAAAAGTAAAAATATATACACTCAATTCATACAATTATATACTTCATTTTTATTAAATTTATTTATAAAATAATACGCTTCATTAGACATATACATATACTTTTAAAAAATCAAAATATATCCAGACTACAATGAAGTTGCAAAAATGATTGGATACAGTTTCTTGACATGTAATGTTGGTTGAAAATCTCTAATGCAATCAGAATCTGGCCCCTCTTCAATGCAAGTAAAGCTTGACTTTGGCTCGAATACTATCATCCATGGGATTGACTACGCATTACAAAATCAATATGCTGTGCATGATTGCATGTCCAATATCAATATGCTGTGCATGGTTGCATGTCCAACAGAAGCAACTCTTCAGAATTCAATAACAACCCCTACCCCCCCCCCCCCCCCCCCCCCCCAATTTTTTTGATCACCAGTGCATGCCTGCGATTAAATTCAAATAACAGCTATATTCATGAATGTTGCAGAACAATATTAGGTGAGACAAGCTTTTTAATTAAAACCCCTCCTCTACTGGAGCACCTCTATTTCTTTCTTGCTGTTTTTGTATTTCCCTGTTTTTGGGCACTTATCCCTATTTTGGATAGAAGATGAATGCCTACCGTTACTTTCAAAAAGTAAATAAATAAATAAATTCTAAAAACTAAGATATTAGATAATGGTCAATGATAGTTAAAGGGTTGGCAAACTAAAGACATGAGTTTTCGGGTCCTGATCACATAGAAAAAGTAATAAAGAGATTGGTTTCCAATGTCGCAAGAACGTAAATGATGTGGCGTAAATTTTGTTCGAGGTAGCTAGGCATTTGCCCGGTTATAGGTGAAAGGACATGAATTCAATCAGCCGAGATTATAAATAGATTAAGCAGTGGCAAGCAGCAATTCTCAGAAATAAATGGGAAGCATGGAAGGTTGGATGCTGAGAGAAACATAAGCATGCAAAGTCATGCACCATAGGAGAGGATATGACATAGAAAGAATAGCAGAAAAGGAAGCAGAATAGGATACATCTGGATGGCACCAAAGTCATGAACCACGTGTAGAAAATGTTCTAATAAGAATACACGAAGTTCCAATATAACTCATTGTGGTTCATGACTTCATCGAGAACGTGAATACTATACATATTATGTTAGCATATCATCCTTTCTTTCATAAAGAGACATCAAGAAAACTGATGATCAAACAATGATATTCACATTGCATACTGATTTCAAAATCCCCCAGAAATGTCTTTACTAGATGGCCAAAAAAATAAAGAGTAGGAACTGCTAGAGGTAGTGGTTATAGTAGCACAAATTTTTTGACAAGAATGGATGATATATTATGTTTTGTTGAAGTCCTAAACATAGGCATGGTAAGATCCAGGGAGAAAAGCCAAGTAAATAAGCAGGAAAATTCCAATTCATAGATGAAAACAATATTATGAAATGGTTTTTCATATTTTTTGCCTTTGGGGAAAATATAGGTAGAGGAAGACCTCTCAATATCAATATAACTTAAATGAATGACACAATTCAACTTGATGTACACAATCATTCCAGTAGTCCTTTTTGCAACCCCCATTTTCCCTAACCTGATATATACTAGGTTATTAGGCTATAATATATACCAGATTCGGAAATTATAAAAAAAGGTATGCATTCAGTTCCTTCAACTATATATTTCATTTTTTTTTGTAAAAGTATGTACTTCATTAGATAAATATATACCTTCGAAAAATATTCAAAACATGTTTGGGGCTACAAAAGGGACTGCGGGAATGACTGTCCCAAATATTTTCCTTTTCTATAATTGTCCAAAACTAGAACCAAAACATAGTTATCCCAGCAAGTTGTTCACTAGAAAGCAATAAATGAGAAATAAATAGTATGAGCTTTCCATTGAATCCTAGAAATTATAAGTAGAGCTAAAAAAAGCAAGGCTTCCTGATATATATGATTCAAAGCAAAATATCAAAACTATCCCGCCAAAGAAAAATAGAAAATATACACCAAATTCATGCATCTTTGTTTATTAACAAACACTGCCATGTCCACCATGATCAACATTGAACAAGAAAACCACGTCTTCCAAACAATATGACCATCACATAAACACTTACAGAGTTCCCATTTGTGAGCCACAAATTGGTGATCCTCCGAAAAATCAATCAAACAAACCGACCAACATCGAATCCTTCCGTTCACTCAATTCAAGATGTCGGCAGAAGAATAGATCCAGGGAACGACACCGACCCATTGTTAGGAGCCCCCTTTATACCCAAAATCGCAGTCACCAAATTATAAATCTGAACATTCTCAAAAGAAGGGACCTTCCTTCCCCTCTCAAACTGCGGGCCATGCGCAATGAAAATTGTCCTCATAGAAAAGAATGCATTGTCATAACCATGAGCCCCTCCACACTCCTTCCTCTTCGACCTCTTCTGCTCAATTTTATACCCCTCTTCAACCAACCCAATTATCGGAGGAATCCGATCACTCTCCGAGTAATGCAGCCTCTCCGGCAACTCCTCCTTCAAATAAACCTTCAAATGCATCCCATTCTCCACCTTCCCCGAACCCAAACCTTCGTTCATCTTCACAACCACATCAGCCACCGAAACTCCCAATGGAGGCCTAATCGCGAGAAGGGGACTATACGACTGAACCCAATCCTCCGGGACTCTGATCCAAGGCTCCAAACTCTCAAGATAAATGAGCTTCTTATCACAGGTTCCCACCATCCCATGGTCCCCAACAAGGATGACCGTCACATCCTCAAAAACCCCTCTCTCCTCAAGCCCCCCAATAAGCCTCCCCACCATCCGATCGATGTTCGCAACCGCATCGGTGATCGCGGGATCATCCGGCCCCACCTGGTGCCCCTGGTGGTCTGGGTCCTCAAAATAGAGGGTCATGAACGACGGGACCTCGTCCGCCGGACCGTCAAAGTAGCCGAGCACGACATCGACGCGGTCCTCGAACGGGACCGACCCGTTGTAGTGCTTGCAGTACTTCTTGGGGCAGGTCCACGGGCCCTTGACGACCTCCGATCCGGGCCAGAAGAAGGTTGAGGCCCGCAAGCCGTGCCTTGTGACGGTCTCCCAGAGGGGTTCGCCGAGCCACCATTTGGGGTCGTGATTTTGCATGTTGAAGTTGTCTCCCGTGATTGGATCGGTGAAGTGGTTGTTGATGATGCCGTGGTGGGGGGGATAGAGGCCAGTGGCGATGGAGTAGTGGTTGGGGAAGGTGAGGGTGGGGAAGACCGGGATCAGGCCGAGGTCGGCGGTGGTGCCGTTGTTGATCAAACGGTGGATGTTGGGGGTTTGGGTCTTGTGTTGGTAGCCGAAGCGGAAGCCGTCGGAGGAGATAAGGAGGACTGTTGGGTGGGAAAGCTTGGAGAGGGTCTTGATGGGTGGGGGAGGGGGAGGAGAATGGCAAAGGGAGGGGGAGGAGGAGGAGAAGAAGAGGAAGGCGAAGGCGACGGCGGAGGCGAGGGAGAGGGAGGTGAGGAGGAGGAGGGAAGTGAAGAGGAGGGGTGAGAATAACAATGGGGATTTGATGGGTTGGTGATGGTGGTCTGAGAGAAGGGCTGTGGAAGGGTTTGGAGGGTCTTGTTCTTGTTGTTGGAGTGGTTTTGATGGGGTTAAGATGCTGAAACTGGTGTTAGATTCCATTTCATTATCCATGAATCTCTATTTTTCTCTCTCTGTTATTCTTTCTATCTCTACAGAAAAAAAAATCAACCTTTTTGGGGTTGGGGGTTTCTCTCTGGATATCTGTATTTTTAATCGATTTTCCTTTTGTGTGCTGTTGGGTTGTGTTTGCTGACTTTCTTTTCAGGGGAAGGTGTGATAGGTGGGAGTGAAAAGCAGTGGATGAGAATGGGTGTTTTGGGAATGGGGAGGGGGGTTTGGTTATGGGAAAATGATACACTCAAGCATAGGGCTGCAACTCGGGTGGGTTTGCGGGTTGGGTTCGAGTTGGACTTTATGAATTCTAAACTACTTAATTCTAACCTGACCCAACCCAATTTTCAACCCAAATTGGACCAGCCCGAACTCAACCCGAAATTAAATAAACCAACCCAACCCGACCCGACCTAACCCAAATTGGACTAACTCGACCCCAACCCGATTTTCAACCCGAATTGGACCAACTCGACCCAACCCGAATTTTCTAACATGGTGTGTAAATTAAATAAATCAACCCGACCCAACCCGTAAGATTAACTAAGTTTACATAAAATTTGGATTATCCATATTAGAAGCTACAGAATGAACGGTCATAATCTTTTTTTAACCATTAGTTTACGGGTTGGGGTTGGGGTTGGGTCGGGTTGGGAGTGAGGGCAATCCGAACCCAACCCGATTTGTGAGTCAACCCGAATTGGCTAACCCGAACCCGAACCCGAACCCGATTTGGTCAACCCAGCTCATGTAAAAATCGGGTTCAACCCGTCGGGTTCGGGTTCAACCCGACCCAAGTTGCAGCCCTACAAAAGCAACTTCTCCGTCAAAAACTCAGACTCAACGTTGGATCCGACATGTCGTGTCCAGATGATGTAGATTTTTTATTTTTTTATTTAGTTGACGTGTACCATTTTTTAATTCAAATCCCATATATAATATTTTTAATAAAATATTCTCAATCTTTGAATTTTGAATCCGTCTAAAAAAAATTGGTCTGACAGTACATTAAATGGTCGAAAAGACCTTTTGACAAAGAAACATGGGCCACTGAAACGGTTTGGCACCACATTAAATGGTCAAAAATACAACAGAAAATACATGCTCTTTTTGAAAAAATATATACTTCAAAAATCAGGTATGTACCTCGTAACACCAATTTGTTTAAATGCATGCTTGTGTGGGGTGGATATCCAGAGAGACCCATCTATTGTCAAGTTCTAATGTAATTTTTTCTCTCCCATTTCGTCTTCCACAAAACAAACCAAACCTTTCATATTCCACAAAATAAACTCTCTCATTCTCTCTCTCTCTATCTCTTTCCACTTCACCATCTCTTATCTCTTCCATATGGTTTACCGTCGGCATCTTCTACATCTTCACCGTCTTTATCATCCCACCCTCTCTTATCTTTTTAATATTGTTTAGTTTTTTTAGCAAATGGTTTCATAAATCAATTTTTTTAAATCTTGTTTCAATTCTTTTATTCTTAAAAAAAAAATTAATCTTAAATAATTTTTTTCTCTTCTATGTTATGATGTTTTAACTTTTTTAATCTTATTGTGTATTTTAGTTGGACATGGCGACATACTATTTTCGTCGTTCATAAACATTTGCTTTGTGCTTATGTTATACATAATCTACTATATTCTTTGTAAATAAAGTGCATCCCTTCATGCAAAACGGAGAAATGTTTGTTGGAGACGATATCCCTTCGTTCAGAACAGAGAAATGTCTGTTGGAGACGATTTTGTCTTTTTAGAACCTCAAGAGGGAGAGATTCATTGCGAAGGGGATCAAATGCCTTTTGGGAGAAGAGGTAGATGACATATTTTAATTTTTTGTATGTTCCATGTTTTTCCTGCTTCAGAGTTATGTGCTCCCACTTAAGAGGTATATGCATTTATGATATGGTATATGTTTGTTCTTACGAGGTGTGTGCATTCCATGTCTTAGGTGATTGATGTTTTTCGAGAGTTGTGGCTAAAGCTGCAGCGAATAGGAGAGTTTTACACATCTCGACAGCTTTAAATGTAATACATCATTTCAGTTATGTTGGATTAGCATATTTGTAATTGAGCATATTTAACTATTTTACTTATTACAGCAATACATTGATGTGATGATGGATGAATGTCGATGCCTTTTGTTATACATACAAGAGGAAGGCGGATGATGTCATACTCAATGATGTACAGACTATCCTTGTTCCGATGTTCAAGTCATCGCATTGGTTCCTACTTGTGACCTCTCCACAACAAGGAGCATGATGCGTGGGTAGAGAGAGCTGTAAAGTTATTGCAGAAGACGATGCTAAAAGGAAGCAGAGGGGTGCCCCCCTTGTTCTTGATGTCCCTTATTCGTTTCCATTTTAACATCAAGGATGATATGGCATATATGTGGTTCCAAACGGAGCCTTAGTTTATGGTTTCATAAATTATTTTTTACAGAGATTCTTTTTTCTTTATTTTCTTTTGGTAGTATATGGTTTCAAAAAGTTATTTTTCGCAAAGATTCTTGTTTTCATCATTTTCTTTCGTTAGCATATGGTTTCATAAATCATTTTTCATAGAGATTCTTTGTTTTCTTATTTTCTTTTAATACATATGGTTTCATAAATCATTGTCTTTCATTCAGTGTCTTTGTATTTCAATTATTTTAAAATTTAACTTGTATCTTTGAAAATAAACATTGTTGATTCAAAAATTCATCCAAATATGCTATGTTGAAAATCAACATTCATGCTATATAAGCATATACCATTTTTAGTGTTATATACTAACATTAGGCTAGTATATACTGCATTACACAAAGGCCTTCAGGTTTTTCTTCATTGGAGGAATTTACAAAGGCACTCGAAAGGATCATCTTGCACATGCATGTGCCAATCAATGTTGTTCCACCGTCCTCTTCTTCCCCAACTAAAAAGACGAAAAGGGAACATAGGGGTCACAATGTGGATTGAAAGAAGGTATTATTTTACAATGTGGTATATACTCCTGCCAAACATTCATATACTTTTATGACACTCGTATATGCTTTAATAGAGAAGACAATTGGATCAATAGAGCGTGTGGTGAAACTTGGAGAAATGAGGAACAACACAGCCCAAACCAAGAGAGTCAAAGCGCCAAAATGTACCGAGGCAACCAAAGCACTAAAAGGGCTGCAACGACCAAAGCACCCGAAAGTAAATCTTGTGATTGCATTGACATGATGAACCAACAATTCCTCATGTACGACTCCCTTCGCAAGAAGGAGCATAATGCCTGGGTGGAGAGGACTATCAAGTTATTACATAAAATAGTGCTAAGAGAAGCAGAGGGGTGGCCTCATGTTCCTGATGTTCTTGCATCGCAGCAGTTCGATCGATAAGAATGCGACGTCTTCCTCGATCATTGGATTGCTTGCAGGATGCTTAATATTTTTCATTTTTGCTGGATTTATGAGTGATGAATTTTGTAAAATCTGAACAAATAAATGGTACAATTTTTTGTTGATGTTTATTTAGCCATATTTTGGTTGTCATATACGTGATGATTTTTTGTTGTATTGTATTATTGTGTGGTGTGATTAATTTGTTTAATAATTATTGTGGATGTAAATTGTTTGTTATGTTATATACTTCGTGGGATGATGTATATGCTTTGTTATGTTATGTGTATGCCTAGGATACCTAGGTAGGTACATTAGTATATGTTAGATAAATAGCGCAATGAAGAAATGTCTACGCCAGGTTGGAAACAATAAGTTAACTTCATCGTCTAGCTGGTGTGGTTGTGATCCCAATCACTTCAAATGTTTATGAACCTATGGAAGTATATGCTCAATTAAACATTGTACGTGCCATAAAAACTTATTCATATATTTATTCACGTTTAATAAATAACCAAGTTCAGAACGTAAAACGTCACCTTACATAACTTGAAGAAATGTCTATGCCAGATTGAAAACAATAAGTCAACTTCTTCTAAATAACCACATTGTTCACTTCTACATTTATGATGTCATCCATACGTTAGATTCCTCGTCTAGTTGGTATGGTTGTAATCTCAGTCATTTCAAATGTTTATGAACTTATCGAAGTATATGCTCAATTAAACATTGCATGTGTCATTAAAATTTGTTAAATATTTATTCACGTTTAATACAAATAGCTAAATTCAGAACGACTTTACATAGAATTCTTTTTATAGTCCAAGTCTCAAGTACTTTGTTTATCATCCAATGAGTTATATACCTTCTTATATAAGCATATACCTCCTTAGATGAGGTATATACTTCATTAATTTTTATTATCCTCTAATAACATAAAAAATTCAATAGAATAAAAAAAACCCACGTATCACCCGCAAATTTAAACAGCAAGAAGGCCAACCCACAAATAAAGTAAACACTGATCACAATCACAGATAAAAATTCTTAACTTCAATTATAAAAAAACAGCAACATATCTACAAAAGACCCATCATAACAGCGACCACGTCACCCTCTCCTCCTTCTCCACCACCAACGTCTCCGCCATGTCCAATAGCGTTGGACATTCTCCATCTCCCCAATCAACGTTGATTGCGCATCCACCTACAACAAACAAACACATTATTAGCACCAACAATTTCACCCATGCATTCCATCAAACAGATTGTGATCACCATCTGCAACAAGAGCTCATTGATAGATAGTAGTCTGATGACGCTCAACGCCATCGGATTGGACTGCGGGGTGGAGGGGATATGGGATTTTCACGTCGGCGAGTGTAGAAACAGACGGCGGTGGGGACGGCAGGGTCGAGCTCCTTGTGATACCTCACTGCAAACGAGGAATATTTACTATCCAATTGTGGAGCTGCTATGGTTGGTCTATGATGCTTGTCACTTATGAGAGAGAGAGGAGAAACAGAAACAGTAAATGAAAATAAAAAAGACTGGCAGTGAAAATGTTACCAAAATAGGGCAAAACAAAAAAAGGGCGGCAACTTTTGGAGAAAATTTTTTTTGTGAGTACTTTTCATAGGCTGACATGGCATTTAAAAAAAATCAGGTGGGCAATCCGACGTGGGGTCTGAGAAAGTGTTGGTAAAGGAAACTGAGTGTAGCAATACTCTTGGTAATGATGTTTTGGAACTATACAAATTTGCTAGTGGATCCTGCAATTTCTTAAATGGAAAAAGATACACACAGCCTCAATTGCGGCCCGTTTTGCAGTCCATGATTTTTTTAAAATCATACACTCACCTTCTTAAATTGGAGTTTTTATAGCCGGTGTTATCTGATTAGTTTTGGATTTTTTATTTTTAAGACCTCAAAAATTATATGATTTAGTGATCGATCCTTCACTTCTTCATATTACAGTTTAAGTTCCTAGGTTTATAGGATATGTTCCTTATTGGTCTCTCTCAAAAACTAATAAAAAAAATCAAACTATTTAGTGATAGGTTTTGGACTACTAAGAACATATGCTTTAAAATGGGGACTTAAACTGTAATATGAAGAAGTGAGAAATCGATAACTAAATCATATGGTTTATCAGAACTTAAAAATAAAAAGACCCATTAATTTTTTAACAAGGTGACTGATGTATATTGATGATATTACACACTTTGTCATGCACTCGAGTCAATTGAGTTGTATATAAATTGTTTATGATCCATACAATTCATCGAAGGGAGCTGTTTTTTTTTACGAAATGATAGTTCATTTTATAACTAAAAAATAAGTTACAACTAGGCCGAAGCCAATAGGTAAGGAAGGGGAATACAAAATAAAGGATAAAAGAAAGAAGAAAAAGTAAGAGAGACCCAGGTCGGCCCTTACCACGGTTCCACAAAATATGTCACCGCGACTAAGGGGCCCCAAGCCCTTTCCAAAACAACAAGGGACCCTACTCGATGATCCGGATTAATCCCCATACGACATGGATAGAAAGCTTGACAACCTCAATTTTGGATCAAGAGCAAGTAATCCTCCCAAAGATTTTCCATATAGAACAACTTCCCTTTGAACAACACTCCATTCCTCATGTGCCATATCGCCCAAAGATCTACTAGTATCATAATGTTTCTAAATTTGGATTGTATGTGACTATCACCCAGCCTAGGAGATAAAAGGAACTGGTGGTCCACTGTTGCACATAGTAGTTTCCAAAACTGCACTGTGACTGGGCATCTCGCCAACAGGTGCCCCACTGTCTCAGGTTCTGCACAACAAAGGACACAATCGAGCGATTTCTTGGGTCTCCATTTGAAGCAATAGACCATGGTTAATCTTGCATGTCAGCTTCCAAATCCATGAGTGCAGAGTGTAATTAGCCATATTTGGTTGCCCTCGCGTGATCTCGCCCACCATTGGTAACCCACTTTAACTTGATAGATATGCTGTGAGTTGAGGTTCCACATGATCATCCTCCCCTGTCCACTATCGGACCCTGAGCTTAGAGATTATGAAGCAAGTTCGCCGGTTCTTCCATTTGCATTTCTGTTGAAATGTGCCTCAAATGTGTCATCTCTCCCCCCCCCCCCTTCCATGTTGAACCATACATCTTGTTTGACTTCTTCCTTAGCTTCAGCTACTAAGAATAAGTGCAGGGTTTGGATACACAACGGGGCATCCCCACACCATCTATTCAGCTAGAATAGAATGTGGTCTCCTTTGCCCACTTTTCAAACCAGTTCGTGAACGAACTCCTCACAAGCGCAACCATCCTTTGCAAATAAAGGACATTTTTGCTGATATAGTTGGGTAAAAATGAGCCGCACCCCTTCCATCTTACCTCTCATGCGTCGAGCGTACCCATAGTGAGTTGTCATTCAAAGCCCATTTCCAAAGCCATTTGGAAAGCAAAGCTCGATTCATTGTTTTCAAATCAAGGATCTCAAGGCCCCCCTTTTCTACCACTTCATTAGGCACGGACTCTTCGAATCTCTGTTTGCGACCTTCCAGAAGAAGCGACACCGAATGTCTTCCAGTTTTTTGAGAATGTCCTTCGGAACCGAAAAATTTGAGAGATGGAAGAGTGGAAGGTTGGAGATGACAACCAGAAGCAGGGTAAATCCCCCACCCCAAGCTCATAGTGCGGATCAGGATTGAATCTAGTCAGTTCAGTTAGTACTGAACTGGACATCCCTTTAATCAAACTGCACAACGTATAAATCGAACTGCACAATCAATTATTAGGTAATCACTCTCCTATTGGATACCGATGATACTTATGAATTAATATTTTTCTAATAGTTAATTGAATCTAATAAAATATATATTCAATAATTAATTGTACAGTTTGATTGAAAAAGTGTCAAGTTCAATACTGATTTTGGAATGTAAAAGAAAACGGAGTCTAACAGCGCCCAAGCGAATCCAACTCATCAACAGGCGTGAGGGCCCATTTCCACCACGTAGCACGATAATAAACAAATCCCCCCCCCCCCCCCCCCCCCCCCCCCCCCCCCTCTCCCTCTCTCTTTATAACACGCTCAACAAAACAAACCATTTAATAAACAATTGAATTCAATTCAATCAAACTCTCTAGATCCCAAAAATAAATGACGACGACCTACGGCACCATCCCAACCTCCTCCCCTCCCCCCTCCTCCTCCGGCCTCGAATTCCTCTCCCGCGCCAAAGCCCGCGGCCACTCCGCCCTCGCCACCCGCCGCCCATGGAAGGAGCTCCTCCACCTCCACGCCTTCTCTCTCCCCCACTCCTTCCGCGACGCCCTCTCTCGCGTCCGCACCAACCTCAACCACTTCCGCATGAACTACGCCATCATCATCCTCTTCGTCATCTTCGTCAGCCTCCTCTGGCACCCCATCTCCCTCATCGTCTTCATCGTCATGATGTGCGCCTGGCTCTTCCTCTACTTCCTCCGCGACGAACCCATCGTCGTCTTCCACCGCACGATCAACGATCGCTGGGTCCTCGCCGTCCTCTCTGTCGTCACCCTCGTCGCGCTGTTGCTCACGCACGTGACGGCGAACGTGTTGGGGGCTTTGGGGGTTGGGGTTTTTGTGGTGGTGGTGCACGCGGTGTTTAAGACGGTGGATGACCGGTTCTTGGGCGAGGAGGATCAGGCGGAGGCGTACAAGGGGCGCGAGTTTATGGTGGAGAGTTCCTCGTCGTCTTGATCTTGTATGTATGTAGTCTCAATCCTCCTGTTTTGGTGGTGTTTCTTTTTTCTTTAATAATCTTTCTTTGATTTCTTGCTCTTTTTATGCGTATTTGTTTGGATTGTCTGTTGTGTGTGATTCATGGAGTGAGAGCCAACTTATTTTATTTTTGGGTTGTAAATAAGAAAAAATTGTGAGACATGATGGTTCGATTCAATTGTTGTTCAATGAAATTGAATGGGTTTGAATATTAGGGATGAATGGATGATGTTACATATAATGTTGTCAATTCTCATATCTACTACACACATTTTGGAACCAATTGTCAAAGACAGATTTTATGAATCATCAATTAGAAAACCCTGATGTTTTCAGTTAAAAAATAAAAAATTTATAAGCTAGAAACCCAATGTTTAGAATGGATTTTCCCGTTCGACATAAACATATATGAGGCTCTCTAGTGAAAGAGTTTCCAATGATTGATTTTATGATCTGCTGTAATGTAGAAGAGAAGAATGTATGGGGGATGAGCTACTGAGTAAATGCATGTGCCATTATTGGTTGTGAATGGGTAATGTTCACTTTTTGCGAAAAGTTGATCTGCGATTTTGTAATGGAAAAGGGGAAGAGTTCATTTCATTGACAAAAGGAGGCTGTAGAAGTTTTTTCCTAATTAATTACAAGTCTTCTTTATTTTTATTTTTTTCTATATAAATTAGCATTGTTTGTTTAATACAGCCTTTGCTTTGTCTTGATGTGATCCACATAGATTAGTTGTCCATGTATTTTTATACATTTTTGAGCGACGTGAACCACCGAGCAGTGTATAAAATACAGTTCCTACTCAACTCACAATTAAGTAAACAGGAGCCATATATAATATATTGTACATTCATTATTGATATTAGGGGCCTTGAAGGAATTCTCATGTTATGCTTGTAAATCAAGTTTGGGTGCATTACTAAACCCCTTATTGCTTGTGTTGTCAGTGTAGTAGCTAGGCCATCAGAGATTATTTCCGAGCTGATTTAACTGGTCTGGATGAATCAAGGATGCCTGAAATGGCTCACATTGATGAACTTCCCTGTGATATAATCTATCAAACCTTTTTGAGTTGGATTGTCTGCTTTCTGCAATCCTGTCGGGGACCTCAACATGATTTGACTCGTGGAGGGGCCTTCTGAACTCCCAAGGTGGTCTATCACCCACGTTCACTACAGGATACTTGTGGAGAATAGAAATCATGGATGATGAGCTGGTTGATTCATAGTGATGATGAAAACTGTGCATGTAAAAAAAATTTTTGGTGTCCATTGCATTTGTTCTTGTTGACCCGTGTTATTCTTCAAAATTTCAGAATTGTTCAAAAGGGCCAACCTTTGAATTTTGGCCAAATGCACAAAGCTAACTTACAAAGATGGAGGAGTTGTCAATGTCTTCGAACTCATTAATGTGGAGATGAATCAAGTATGTCCGTTCAGTGTGGATTCGCGATTATTCAATATCTATGACGAACCGAATGGCATCGTAGTGTTCACCGTGACCAATAAATATAGGGCAATGTTGCACAGAATCATTCTTGAAGTTCCATATTCAGCTTCCACTTTCCGCTGAGCTAGTATATACCAGGTTATACTAGTATATGACTTTTTTTTTTGGCAAAAAAAGTATATGTTCATTCATTCAAGTCGAATATTTCATTTTTTATATATATAAATGTGTATCTTCAGAAACCTGTAGATGAGAGACTTTAGGAATGGTTGCCCCAAACTTTGTTAATAAATATATAATAGGAAGTCTGAGTTCTTTCGTAAAAACAAATCCCTTGTGTTTATTCAGAACTCAAGTTTGTTTTTCTGGTAGCCACTACATGCTTGCACTTCCTCAACTCTTTCATAACAGTGCAAGGCAAGTGGGAAGTAGGTAGGAATTCTATTGCTCCAAATCAAAGAGACCCACAGAAGTGCAGTATTATTTATTAGGGTTAAATTAACACCAAGACTCGATATGAAGATCTACCTATAACACAAGTAAGTTCTGACCATTATGCTATGGCCACTGGTGGGTGTTGCTGGTAAGGTCTTATAATTACTTGATCATATGGTTTTGAATGGATAAAATTAAGACCAAATTAAGATCATATGGTTGATCTAATTGCGACAGTGACATATCCATGTGCAGAAGGCGACAGAGTGATCCAGGGATGACAGGCTATTCGGTATAATTAAATGATGGGTTCACATTTTGTGTCTCGTAGGTGGTACAAATGCATATTTATTGGTCAGATAGTAACAGATATGCATAAGATCATTGTAGCTAATGAAACACTGGCCATGGCAAGTGACACATCTCACAAATTGTTATAATAATTTATTAGAAAGTCGTAGCACTGAAGGTTGTCGGCAAGAGGGGTCAATCAATGTCACAATGTTTATCTGGCCAGTCCAGTGAGCCGACAAGCCAGATGATTACACAGGGGGAAGTTTGTTTGTTTGTTTGTTTTTTTGACCCATAGGGACCTTCGGTTTCAGCCAACCGTCCATCCATGGGGAACGGAGGAGGGCCAACAAATACAGAGGGAAACGTTGCAAAAATAGTCCCTGTCAAACGGAAAATATTACATGTTTTTAATTTTTTTTAAATATTATATTTCATCTAATGAGGTATGTAATTATGTAGGATATATAATATACATTCTAATAAATTGAATGTCATTTTTTTTTATAAAACAATGAAATTGTTTTAACAAAATAAAAATCTCGTTATAGTGAGTGAAAGATGTTGATGGGGTATATGAGACTGCATTTGGGACTGTAATAAAGAATGTGTATAATAATGTTTTTTTCTCAAATGTACATATATGAAGAGCATTGTTGCACTCCTTACATTTTGCAGTATCGCATATCACACTGTAACGAAGTATATGCCTTGTTCATTTTTTTTGGAGTATACATATTATTTTTTTTGTAAATATCTAAAAAAATTTAAAAAGGCTATGGATTGCATTGGGGTGAGAAATGAGTCTGAGTCTCACATTTTTGCATGTAATGTATACATCAAAGTATCGTGACTACTCTCTTACCAAAAAAGAAAAAAAAGTCTCATGATTGTGATAGCATTTAATAGCGGGATTGTAAAACTGATTTTTTACAAACACTGGGTTTAAAACTGGTTCTGCAAGAAGTTGTCTTCCTCCAACTTTCTCTAATCGCAGTTTTTGAGCACTATTTGCCTGAAATATGTATGGAAGAAGTTGTGATTGCAAAACTGTTTAGTTGCACGATTTCAAAATCAACTTCCTACAAACGTAAAAGCTATCCAATCACATAATTAAGTGCTGCCACATCTTTGTTTGGAGGAATTGTGGGTGTGTCATAGATGTCCTCTCACACCGATGAAGTTAAATTTCAGAGTCTATCGGTGATCAATGAACGCAAATTTGAACGAGTTTGGATTAGGGTTTTAACGTTTGGGTTTAACATAAGGGTCACCAAAAAGCCCATGGCCCGAAAGCCCGGCCCGGGCCCGCAGGGCCAAAGCACGGCCCGTTTTCAGGAAGGGCTGGGCTTGGGCTTGGTTCTGGGGCCCGGGCCCGGCCCGTAGGCCCGCCCGAGCCCGGCCCGTAGGCACATGGAGGGTGATCCAATGAACTAGTAACATGTAATTTTTATTTGAATTGTGGTTGAGTTATACAAATTATTAACATTTATATAGGTGTTAACCTATTTAGGTACATGTAATTATTTATTTTTGTAAGTAATTAATTCATTTAATATTTTTATTTTGAAAATTCAATAGATATAAATATTTTTTTCAACATTATACTTTAAATTTTATGTTATTTTAACATTATATACAAATAAACAACATAAAATAAAAAAATAAAATGTTTTGAATTTTAGCCCGTAGGCCCGCCCGTGGGCCCGAACCCAGACCCGGCCCGTGAGGCCCGTTCAGGCCCGGGCCCGTGGGCAGGGCCTGGGCCCTGGTTTTTTGCCACGGGCTGGCCCGGCCCGGTCCCGTTGGCCAAGCAGGCCCGCGGGCCTGGGCCCAGGGCCGGGCTTGGGCCCTGTTTCAACGGGAGTTCAACATGAGTCTGAACCTAAGTTACCCGAATCTAATTTGGGTTGGGTTTAGGTTGAGGGTTCGGATAACTTGAACCAATCTGAATCCAAAGTTTTCATATCTAAGTAAAATAATATTTTAAGTAAAATATTTTTTTTTTAATTTTTTACGATAAAATTTGAATTTTATAATTTATTTTTATTTAAAACTGTCAGAAATCCGTATAACCCCTTGACTTTTTCTAAAGTCCATATAACCCCTTGAAAACACATATATAAATTTAAATAGTCATTTGAGTTAAATTTTTATTAATAGATTATTAGATTATGATTATTATGTGAATATTCTGTCTGATTAACCCTGGTTGATAGCATAGCATACCAAAAATTCCTTACAATGTGTTATGTGAAAATTTCTATATAAATGATAATTTTATTCACATTAATGAAATTTTATAATCTATCTAGAGGGGTAAAATTATCATTTATATAAGGCTTTCCGCATTTTTAACAAATTGTTGGGGATTTTAGGTATATTGTGTTTTTAGTTAAGATTAACCAAATTGCATATTCACATAATTATCCTCATCTATCAACAAAAATTTAGCTCAGGGGGTTATTTGGATTTACATTTGTGTTTTCAGGGGGTTATATGGAAAGTCAGGGGGTTATGTGGATTTCAGACAGTTTATAGGAGGTTATTTGAAATTTTCCTTTAAAATAATACATTTTTCAAGTTAAATACAAACTCAAATCCAACCCAAACCCGAACAAAACCTGACGGGTTGAGTTCGAGCTAAGCTTCTCCAACTCGAGGGGTTGGGTTAGGTTTGGATTGACTTTTTTCATCCTTGGATTGGGTTCGGGTTGAGCTCAAACTCGACTCAACCCACCCGAGTTGCAACCTTTGTAGTGAGGCACCCTGGCTGACATGCAAAACAATGACAAAAAAAAATTTAAGCAAAAATATATAGGACAAATTATTTATGTGATTTGATAAATTTATCTATTTTTACAGGAGGAATAAATTTACGTTAACAAAACAAAATTTCTCTACCAACCTAACGTATCAATGGTGGCGTAGAGACATCCAACCGGTCGGGTACATTCATTTGAAGTTCGCCGAGATACGGCGACTGAAAATCCCGCTTAAGGTGAAGTGATTCATGTGGCTACTATTCTAGCGCCGACTGATCACTCGGGCAAGACGGGCACAATGGGTAGCTTCTTCAGTTTTTGGGTGCCCATTCGAGTGCCTAAACGAGGAGACTACCGATCAGTTATTAGACTTTGTCCCATTGCCGTGCTCTTGTGGTCTCAACTTGCAGCAGCATTTCCCCGGTTCACGAGTGTCCGCAATGTTGAGTCACTATGGCAAGCGGGGGCGTCTTTGGTTACGCGCAACGACTAGTCTAACAAAGGGAGTGTTCTATGTTCCATTGTTCCCGCTTGTGCGAGGGCATTATGGCTGGCTCGAAACGAGGTGGTCTTCAAGGCTCAAAGGTTATACTTTGACAACTTGTGGATCATGGCTATATAGTGTATCACGGACTGGGGCTTACACTTTTCGGGAGCTTTGGCTGTGCGCTTCGTGGGGGATCAAATGGTTTGCGAGGAGTAGGCTCTCGACACGGACATTTTGGGTGGTCACTCGTCCACCCTATTTTCCTTTCCATTGTTTTTATTTTGATGTATTTCGATCTACTACTCTCACCACTCATTCAGTCATTGTCATTACATTTTATTTAATGATAATGCCTACTTAAAAAAAACAAAACAAAATTTCTCGGTCTCTCTCGTTACCACTGTCCCTTTCTCTCAAAACATGATCGTCATAAAAAAAAAAACAATTTTTAACCTTAAGAAGTGAAATTTTTACAAAGACCAACAAACCCCTACAAAAATCTAGGTCGAGAACACCAATAGTGAACCCCGTGATATTTCTCTTACACGTGGGTGGGGTTCATTTATTATGTTATATTATATTTTATTTTAATTAAAAATTGAATTTATTGGGATTAAAGGGGTTTAATTATCAGATTAGTTTTACTTTATTTTTGTTTCTAGATTTTTATTAGAAATCTCTTAACCCATAATATTATTATTAATTTTATTTTAACGTAATACTAGAATTTTTTGGAGGAAAAATACAAAAAAAAAGTCTTTTAAAAATAAGAAATACCCAAAAACTTCTATTTTTAAAAATTTTATAGAAAAAAATCTCATTCAATAATCACATTATTTAACATAATACTAGAATTTTTTGGAGGAAAAATACAAAAAAAAAGTCTTCTAAAAATAAAAAATACCAAAAACTTCTACTTTTAAGAATTCTATCGAAAAAGTCTCATTTAACAACCACATAACCTAAAATGATGCAAATGCCCTTGACTCTTATAAACTCTCTCTCATTATATTTAAAACTTTTCACACCATCATCTAATTAAAAAATAATATCAATATAAAAAATTATTATATTTGAGAGTGATTTTATATGTTTTTAAATTTTTTAAATGTGCTATAAAAAAGGTTAACATTGTCAAAATTGCTATTTTTAAATGATAATATATATGTTTTTGGATTTTTTCTAATTTTTTTTGTTATTTATATCTTATAAATGTCTTGCATAAGGATTTTTATATAATATTAAACATATATAAGTGACCCAAAATATTTTATAAAGTTTAAAAATATCTAAAAAGTATTTTATAATGAAAGATTTTAATTTTTTATAATTAAATTTTAATGGTGTATTTAAATATACTAAAAAATAATAAACTCCATGCACAATTAAGGGTAATAAAAATCATTTTAATTTTTGGGTAGAATTTTTAAAAATGGTTGATTTGTGTATTTTGCATTAAATGATTTTTGTTTTTGGTATTTTCCCTCTTTTTAACATCGTGTATAAAACAAAATAACTAAGAAAGAAGTCAGATGTTATGGCACAACTCTTTAATTAACGGTTTGTCCAACCCCATGTCCCCAAAATGTCGACATATTAGACCAAACCTCTCTCTACCGAAAAACCTAAAACGTGTTTCGAATTCGAACTCCCTCCATCGCGGCTTCGACCGGTCCTCTCTGCGTCCTTCGTACAAGCTTCATCGGCGGAGTTTCGTCGCGGCTCTCTCTCTCCAGGTCCCTTTGGAGGTTCTGATCTCTACTTCTTCTCCTCTGTTTACAGATCTGGAATTCTGTTTTTTGGTTGATTTTTATGTGCTTCTCATTTGTTTTGGATTTCGTATAAAAAAAATCTGTTTTTGTTGCATAATAAACAATTTTGATGCGGCGAAAAGTTTTTCTTTTTGGGAATTGGAAAACCATGGATGATATGGAGAATTTGGTAATTTTTATGTATGGATTGAAACATGCGTAAGTTTGAAATCAAGATTTTCGATAAGTAGGTCAAAGAAAGTAGTACTTTTCCCAAAATAAGGCAAGAAAATTATGTGATATAGAAAACGGGGAACACTTTGTGGAATTCAAGAAATCTGAAAAATGCAGTCCAGTGTGCAAAGTGATTTTCTTACATAGAAAGAGTTTAATTAAATTTTTTCTGTACCATGAAATTGATCTTGTCTTGCGTGGTATCAAAATTGAAAATTTAGGCAGCGATAGAGGAGTTGCATGATGAACTCATTCTCCTGCTCTTGTCTCATGGGAAGATTGGCAGTGAAGAAAAGGCATACAAAGGAAATGTAGTTAGCGTTGTTTTTAGATTTTCCTGCTTTGAATGCATCAAAATATATACAATTTAAGTTGGGGGATAGCAGGTGAACTTGTTTTTAGATTTTCCTGCTTTGAATGCATTATTACAGAGCATAGTGTTGGAGTTTTAGGAATAAGGAACAGATGAAAACATAAAGAACTCCTGATGTCTCCATCATGTATACATTGTCACAGATCATTTTGGTTTCAGGCTTATTGTCCACCAGAAAATTTGTTAAACAAGGGCGGAATTATTGATGCTCAATCACTCTCTTTAATGGATTGGCTTCTGCAGATGCCTGGTATATTCATTGCTTTCTTGATGATTCAAATTCAGCTTGTTCCTGATTGATTGAATGTATTTACTTCATGTGAAGTATCTCATCGCAGCACCGCTTCCATATGCAGTAAATAAACAGACGTGCCAATGGACTGCTTGTATGCATAATGTGCCCACAGATGATTCATTTTGTAATGTATGCTATGACATTTCTTTGGTTTTTTCTTGTACTTTTCTTTTGAATTCTGTATCTCTTATGTTCCTAAGAGTGTTATACTTTGTGTGTAATATCGTTGACAGAATTGTGAGGCCACTCATCACGCCAAAAATAAAATCAAAGATGAGGTATACGACTTCCTGTACCGTGTGCTTTCATTTTAGCTGTTCACATTTGTATTGTTACCTGATCATGGAATGCCCTGTGCTTCATGACTATATGTGGTGCATATTTGTATGGTTTATTTCCCATGATATCAAGTTGATGTTGTTATTGTCACTATGATCCTTTTGGTTTGCCAAATCCACAAGTTTGTTCGAACTTCTTACCCTTCAGTTTAATGTGTTATTAGAAAAATGTAACACATCAGCTGAAATGAAAATGTAATTACGAATGATCATGTAACAATGAATGTCGTTGAAGTCATAACTAATTTAATGTGAGTCTTCTTTTCCTATTAGAAAGTTAGCATGTCAACTTAGTTACACAAAAACGTCATAAAAATGTCTGCTATATTTAAAATGATAATCTGAAATTGCTAGGTAGAATTGTTGTTTGTATGGCCTATTGGCCTGTACTCTACTAATATGGAAGAATTCAATAAACAGATGTTCCATGATTTCATATAAGCTAATTTTTTTTAATGGGTTTTGGCCTTTTTTATCAGGATCATTTACCAGATTGCAACGACTAAAATCCAATTTTCTTTTTGCATACTTAAACCTTCTGATATAAAGAATATTTTTCGTTGTAGGTAGGAGGTTATAAATTAATATAATCTGACCTTTCCTGTCCTGGATTTTTTATATAGAATTTTATTCACTTTGAGGTTTTCACTGCAATGTTTGCTCTTTTTTTCTTTCCTAAATTCTCTGTTTTTAGAATAAATTTAATGCTCGTCTTTTTCCTGGGCCAGACTCCTGAGTGCAACAAAGTTGGGTGGATATTTGACAAACTGCTTGAAGATATTGGAAGACCTGCTGAATTTCAACTCCCGAAGCATTTAAAGAAGCGGAAGCTTTTGCCCTACACGTATATAAAGCGCAGTATCCTTACTAGCTGATTGAAGTTTTTTCAGTTCTTTAAATATAGTTTTGACCAGTTACTTCTTTCTATTTTTCTTCATGAAAGGTTTCATGATAAATTTCTCTTTTTGGTGTGGTTCTTGGGTCAGTTTAGTTAGGCTCAGTCATAACATATGATCGGAGATAGAAAAATAGAAATTCTTGTGCTGTAAGAAACTAATGTGAAAACTTATTTGTGCACCCAAAACTCTAAAGGACAATAATTGTGTGTTAGACATGTTGAAGAAGGCTATTATTGGATGATTATCATGAATATGGATAATCTTACAAGAGTATATTAAGTTCATGGTTTGATAGACAATATTGGAGTTATTATAGTGGAATAGGCCCTCCGGCCCAGGGGAGGGCCCCCGACTTGAATTTTTCCCATGGTTTTTTTTTGTCTTTTTTTATTTTTAGGGTTTTGTACATCTTGTATCTATATAAGAGACCTTTTGGCCTCCGTTATTAAATATAACATTATTCCAATAGTTTCTTCTAGCAATGTGATATTCTTTCATGACACATTTCATCTTGTGATTTTCTATCCTTTTTAGGGGGCGTTTGGCAACGCTTAATAAAGATGATTATGCTTTTAATTAAGCAGAAAATTGAAAAGTGTTGCCAAATGTATTCTAAAAGGCAGGTTTAATTAAAATGTTACGTATAGCTTTTAGTACAAAAAAAATTGTTTTTTAAAAAGCGCAGAAAATGCGCTTTCCTGGAAGCAAGTCTATTTAAGCCGCTTTATTCAAAATCTTATTTTTCAAACGTGTTTCCAAACGAACCCTTAGTCCCCGGATAGCGGAATTTTATTCTGAGATAACTATGAGTATAGATAACATCTACAAGAATAAAAGATTTTTCTGTTTGGTTGTATTTTTTTTATTCTTATTGGAAAACGTAAGAATAAAGGTTGAGTTGTTTGTTTGATAAATAATAAAATATAAATAAAGTGTAAAAAAGTTGATTTGACAATGTATAAGAGGTGTTGAATTTTTAATGTGTAGTTTTCTGTGGGCTGGGAATATGGTTGATTGTTTTTTGTTATACTCTCTTACTCGTTTAAGTTAGTAATACTAAGTTATACTTAAACAAACAATCATTTTCCTTATCCATTCTTATACCACCCTTATACTACCATTATTCCCGATGCTTCCCAAACGGTGCCTTATTTTGAGGACATATGAGTTTCAATGGAGAATTTTTAAAGTTTTCCATGGTTGATTGTTTTTCATATATTTTTTATCCCAACATATATTTTTTAGTCATATCGTTCTTTATAGACAATCATTATGCAGGGGTGATTCAATTTTTAATTATGGATCTTTAGGGCCATACAGTGTTAAAGAAGAATGAAGAACATGACTAACTGCAAAACTTGAGCATTAGGCTTTATTTAATTTATTTCTGCAGTTTAAGATTTTTTTAACACCCACTGAATTGATATTCATTCCTACCCTTTCTTCTGGCTGATGTCGACTTCTGGAAGTCTGATATACTTTGATTTGTTTTTGAAATGGTTATGCATACATTGGTGGAAATGTATTAATTTGAATTCTGATAAATTTTATCATTAATTTAAATGATTGAATAAGGAAAATATGCAAGATTAGAATAAGATATCTTATATCTCAAACACATTTCTGATTTAACAAATTGGTTTTTTTTGTGAACCTTGACTTTCTGAAGACATGTATCTCATCAAAAGGCGTACAGAGGATGATGGTATATTTTGCTCTTGCAGCCCTTCCCCCGGATCATCTTCCACATGTGATGGAGATTGCCCTTGTGGGTCAGTATTATCCTAAGCTCATTGTGAATTTGAGTCGGATAATTTTGTTGCCCTGCTATGGGTCATTAGGTTGATTTGTAATTTAATTGATGGGTTGGTGGTTTTATTTTTCTTTTATTTCTTTTCTTTTCATTCTCTTTGCTTTATAAAATCAAGGTAGGATGCCTAACGTTTTTGTTAATTTTTTTATTATTATATAGAGATCCTTTGTCTATGTTGTTGAGGGGGTTTTTATTTGTTTTAATAAAATCAGGGAGAACCCTTAACTCCCTTAAAAAAAGAAATATTCTAAGCTCATGTCCAAGAAATGATAACATAGATGCATTTTCCATTATGGATTATCATATAATTGCTGTATAAATTGAAATTTATAATCTTAAGCTTCGTTTAGTAAGGGGTTAGATGGCGTGATAAAGGGGATAATTGACAGTATAGATGGTTAAAGAACAACTTATTTTGTTTCTTTAAAAAAATGGGATAGAGTGTGGTTTTGTATTGAAAATGATGATTTTTGTTCTGTGTAAAGGCTAGAATAAAATCTATCCTATCTTTTTGATAAATGTAAGGACAGACTCTTATCCCATAAAATTAGGATAATCCTTAAAATCTTTCCCTTTCCAAACTAGACCTTAAAGTCTTAACTTGCTGTTAGTCACCTGAATTTTTTTTTCTCTTCTCAAGTAACAATATGATTTTCATGTAGGATGCTATTATCTTGCTGTTCTCCTAGTTGTAAATGTGGAAACTCATGCCTCAATAAACCATTTCAGCATCGAACTTTGAAGAAAATGAAAGTAGTTCAGGTATGATTTGCAGTAGAGTGGGTTACTTTTCTTGCGGGAATACATGATGATGTCTGTATAAAAAATGTTGTGTTTTGCTCAGTATTCATGAATACATATCTCAGTAAAAATTCAAGCTTGTTTCAAAAGTCTTTATATTATGTTTGATATTCATGGGAAATGTAAAAATTACTGTGATTTTATGTTATCACATTTTTCGTTACTTTTATATCTTAAAGTGCTTATATATTATATATATTAAAAAAAGACTAATTTCATTACCAAAATGTACATTTGCATCAAAGTTTGATTATAGGGTTATTCTATCATATATGCTAAATTTCAAGAGAAACTCTTGTTTCAGCTTTCACTTTGGTGTTTTTCTTTATCATTTATATGATGAATGATGATAGATCCAGTGGCCTAAATATTAAGATCTTAAGATTGGGAGAACGGTAAGATACTCGTCAGCAAGTAAAATGGGTTTTACTTGCTAGCGAGTTGACCATCTGAGGATGATTGAGATATTTTAAAATGGCCAATAAAAAGAAAAAGAAATGAACATTTGAAACTTTTTGGGTGGGAGAAAAATAAAAGCGAAAGCGAAAAAGAAAAAAAAACTTAAATCTTCCTCTTCTCTTCTTCTGGATTCTTTTTCCTTTCTCTTCTTACTGTGAAAGGGGAAAAGGCAGCAGCTGCGACGGTGAATGGCAACATTGCCTTCGAAAGTTCATAGCCCTAAATAAACAAAAACATCTTTAACATTAGTTCTTCATTAAATATCAAAATCATGAGATTCTCATTGGACTGATCCAACTCTAGAGATTCTCAATAAACACCCCAAAACAGAATGTGTGCCCTCAATGACTGGAAAAAACCACCAAAAGTTCACTAAAAAGTTTTTTTAAACAGTGAACTTCATGGGATTCGGCCATGTCAGACTGAAACAACTGAAAGTCCTGCTTGATCTCTGCTGGTCTCTGATTCTCATCGAACAAATACAAACAAGTATGGCTCTACCTTCTTCCCCAGTCTCTTCGGCATCCGGAACCCATCCAGGGCATTTGTAATCCAGATATACCTTCATTCCCATCTCAATCACCACAACATCCACATCAAGCATCCTGACATTTTTCTGTCACAATATAAGAGGAGATATTTTGATAATGCAGTGGCTAAGTGACTACCTTTGCATTTGAAGAGCCCTTGTTTGAGCAAACCTGATTTGGTTTGCTCCTGTACATGAACCAAGGACTAGATTCCTGTGAAGGTAGAAAGAGGAAGCTGGATGTTACCTCTCATTGCCACCACCCATCTCCTTTCTCCTTCTGGGGGTTGAGGGATGAGGGATAGAGAGAGGAGGAAGAAAAAGAATTAGCCAGTGCACTCTTTTTTTCTTTTTGATGATTGGGTTTGACTTTTAGAGATTATGAGTTCTATAGATCCGACATTAATCTCACTAGCTAGTCATTTAGTCGCAGCTAACACCTTATCATTTCCCAATGTAATAACACTTCCACATTTAAATTCTGTTCTACCACTACTTTAAAGACAGTTTAAAATGCTATATGTATCTTTTTCAAATAGCAAGTATTGCTAAATAGTCTAAAATTGCTTCATTTTTTTTATTAACATTCTGGTTGATAATTTTACCAACACTTTTTTATGATCATCTGTTTCTGTTTATTCTGATTTAATGGTTTATTTTATGGAAAATTTTAGGGATAGGCTAGCGTGTAGCCCCACGTGCAATCCTCATATGCTTTGGTTTTTTTTAAAGGTGTATATTTCATGGAATGAAGCATATATTTTCATAAAAATGTGGTATATACTCCAATGAATTGCATGGATACACTTATAGAAGAAGTGAACAATTACATGTTTCGTTTAACGAGGTATATATCTCGTCATATATGAGACTGCATGTGGGGCTGTAAACGGGGCTGTTTTTAAAAGCTCCCATATTTTATCTCCATGATTTCACAGAGTATTGCTGCTACTTCAACGGTTCATCAACTGATCTACTTCAATGGTCCACAAACACAGTCCTAAACATTTGACATAATATTGCTGCTTTAGACTACTAAATTTTCAGCTTTCTCTTCTAGTGAAAAGTTAATTTCTGAAAATACATGTACTTATTGTTTGACCTCAAATCAAGTATTCTATAGACGGCGAAATGTGGAAGAGGGCTAATAACGAATGAAGATATAAAGCAAGGAGAGTTTGTGATAGAATATGTAGGAGAAGGTGAGTGTTTTATATCATTGAAGGCCTTCTTGACATTTTCTTCTTTGCAAATTAAATTATTCTTGAAATTTCTAAATTTGATTATTTTCTCTCAGTTATTGATGACAAAACTTGCGAGGAAAGGCTTTGGGAAATGAAACGCCGTGGAGAAACAAATTTCTACCTATGCGAAATAAACCGTGATATGGTGATTGATGCCACACATAAAGGAAACAAGTCCAGATATATAAACCACAGTTGTCAGCCTAATACTGAAATGCAGAAATGGTTCTCAATCACTCCTTTGTGGTCATTTTACATTTTTTTTTATTACTATAGTTACTTACTCTTGTAATTTTTCTCATAGGAGAATTAATGGTGAAACAAGAATTGGCATTTTTTCAACCTGTGACATAAAGAAGGGCGAGGAGTTGACCTATGATTACCAGTATGTTATTTTTTGAGAGCTTCTTAGCGTGCATGTCTTGACTCTGCATACGGTGTGCGTTGGATGCATGCATCAAATATGTTTTCATTTTTGTTTCATAAATTTATTAATTCCAATTAATATAATTTTAAATCAGATTTGTGCAGTTTGGAGCAGATCAAAATTGTCATTGTGGCGCCTTAGGCTGCAGAAGAAAGCTGGGAAATAAGCCCGGCAAGCTGAAGTTTTCTTCAGATGCTGCTTTGAAACTTGTTATTCATGAGCTGGCAGCCTCTTCTCCCACCATGAAAGGGTTTCTTCACAGGAAAAATGTATGTGACAACTATCTTTTGCTAGTTGGGATTGCTAGTTGTGTGTTCGATTGATTCTTTCCTTCTCAACATATCTACAATTTTATGAAACATAAGCCTTTTTTTTCTTGAAAAGATGAAACATAAGCCTTGATTTAATTTTAATTGCATTGTTTATTTAATGTAATCCTCCAATCTCATATCTTGTCGGGATGCTTTATTTTATCCTCGAAATATGCTTTTTCATTGGCACCAAGTCTCAAAGTGGAATTGAGAACTTTTGTGGCCAGGTGTCCCACCAACCAGCAAAAGAGGACTGTGGTCCGACGTAATTCTGGGCAACCTGCTAAGGCAACAAGATGGGAAGACATCCTCCCACTCCGTGTCCACCAGAATCCGGTTCAGCCTTGTGAGAGAAGGCTCCTCCCTCAAGCTACTCCATGTGAAGGCTCGGTTTGCAATCCAGTCCGAAAATTCCCTCCTCTCCCTCGTGACCCCTCCACCTCTGTTTCTGTCCTCCACCCGGGTAACATTAAAGTCGCCCATAACCACCAAGGAGCACCCCACAGACACTTCACCGTGCTAAGCTCCTCCCAACGGACCCGCCTCGACAAACCATCATGCGGTCTATACACCCTTGAGCAAGTCTATCTCCAGCCCAAAACCACATCCTCCAACAGGACTGAAATGGAATACATATCGATTCTAGAATCCACCCACCTCCACCGGAGAGGATTCCAGCAAAGAATAATACCCCCGGACGCCCCAACCGAAGGCTTGAACCGAAAGTCCCCCAAACGACCGCCCCCTATAGCTCTGATAACCGTTGAAGAGACTACCTGAAGCATAGATTCCTGAATGCAACATAGGTCCACCTGATTATCAGACACGAAGCTCCTCACAACCTCCTTTTTCCGGCGGTCGTGCAGTCCCCGAACATTCCAACAAAGGGCTTTCAGCATAATAAACCAAAAAAACCCCACCCTTGACGACCAAACAATGAGAAACCTCAATCGAGATCAGGCTTTGAGTCCCTACGGAGCAGAGCCATAAATCTCTGCTTGTCCGCCCAACCCGCAAATCGTACTCCATTGGATTGCGCTTATGGCATGCCTCCCCAGAGATGTTCGTTGATGTCTCTAGCGAACCTCGCCGCCCCACTGAGTGGTGAGGAGGGGAATTGGGGAGGGTGAGCGAGACCTCTCCCCAATAATTGATTCTGCCTCCCCTTCCAGAAGGGACTCCTCCATAGCGTCTCCACGGTCTTCAAGAGAAATTCCACATGAACCATCGGAAGATTGTGCCGGCTGGCCGACGCTCCCCACCACCACTGAGCAAATGGTTCGACGCCCAAACATATTGACGCAGAACGGATCAAGGTCCATACGGGTACGGCCAAAGAGAGTCCCCAGAGTGTGCCTGGCTCTCCATCCCAATCTCAAAAGCAGGAAACCAAGCCCAGCGGGCCACTCTGTCCTCACCAACTTGATTGGCCCACGACCCGCACCCTAAAGAGTTATGGAAGCTAGGTTCGCTACCCAGTGATGGGCCACCAGAACCAGGCCCAATAGAACAAACCGGCAACATGGACCTACTAGACAAGACACTGGCAGGACTTGCAAACGGACCACTCAATAGACAATGCCCAGAAGAAGAGTGGGACCCCAACGACCCAGGGTTGACCGCCAGATCCGCTATGCATCCCAGTAACCTCGTACCTTCATGAGCCGCCGACATGTCACCAGAAAGACCAGTAGGGCCACGAGGATACCTCTCCCACCTTAACAGCCTCGAAACACCTCCCGAGAGGATATCTGACAGTCGACGGGGCCCTCTAGTGGCGCCCAAAGACAGAGGAGAGGAGGATGGCGGTGAGGTGACATTACCTGTCCTTTGAGTGAGATGGGGCTCACCAACCGAAACCCCAGGCCCCCCCATACCCGTCGAACGTACAGGCGCAGGGGCCTTCGAACCGCTGGGTAATGCCTGATCCCCTGCCTCCGGTGCCGCATCACCAGCCCCTCGCAAATCTGTCTGCCCTGGCCGGCCACCCGAAGGGCTACCAGAAGAGCCCTGAGTCACCACCTGGGCAAAAGTCAGAGGGCGGGGAGTATCCACCACAGACAACCCCACTTTGCTCTCCAAACCTCCCATGCAAACCAGAATGGAATCCGGCAGCACCACCGCCCCTGTAACACATATGGACACCACCGGGAGAGGAAAAACCTCTACCCCTTCTTCCATGAAAAGAAACCAACCCCACAGGTTCGACTATCTTTCGTATGACCTCCACTATTCGCCATGCAAGATGGATATCCCGTAGAGTGACTCTACAACACTGACCCACAACTCCCAGAGCGCCCGTAGCAAAATCACATGCCGAGAAGACAAGTGAACCCCCCTCGCAAAGGAGAGAGCCAACTTTCACCATCTGATCCCTAGTCACCAAAGAGGAGAGCTTTAGGAGCAGCTTACGCCTACCTAGCCACCCCGCATCCTGAAACTCAATGTCAGACCATCTTTGCTGGATAATCGTGACTATCTCATCATAGAACAACTCCTTCTCCCCTTCCCAGAGCACCAACACACACCGACTAACATTGAAAACTCTGTCCGCCACTTCCTGCGACCGGCTGATCTCCACCCGGGGTGAAGGATGGCTAGGGGCCAGAGGAGGGGAAGTCATATGAGGAGGATTTGCAGGAGAGGTTGACGGCATAGGTTGTCGACAAGCCATACTCCGGTGACCCACTCCCCAGCATCTCCATCATCTAGGAGGGTTGCGACAGGCCGCAGCGAAGTGGCCGAACCCCAGGCAACGGAAACACCTGTAATCCCTCCGACTAGACTTGGAGAATGGAGGACGCACAAGTAGCCTGGCCACCCCTAGGGCTGGTAAACGAGCCGAGCAGCTAGGGCTCGGCTCGGTTAAAGCTCGTTCAGGCTCGTTCGATTAGATAAACGAGCCGAGCTTGAACAATTTTTAAAGCTCGGTTTGTAAACGAGCCGAGCCCGAGCCCGAGCCCAAGCCTGAACGAGCTCGTTTACTTAATAGAAAAAAGGGAAACGAGCCGAGCCCGAACCGAGCCCGAGCCGAGCCCGAGCTTATGTTATTTTCACATGTATAAGGTGTTGTGATTTGTGAAATGTGATTTTTTATATGTTAAACAAGGTTTTTTTTAGCTAAACGAGCCCGAGCCGAGCCTTGATTCGAGCTTCGGCTTGACTTGTTTAACAAACGAGCTGAGCCGAGCTTTTACCGAGCTTTTCACGAGCCTAATGAGCCGAGCTTGAACACGAAATGAAGCTCGTTCCTGAGCCGAGCCGAGCCTGATGTTAAACGAGCCGAGCCTGAGTAGGTCAAAGTTCGGCTTGTTCGGCTCGTTTACCACCCCTAGCCACCCCCTTTCTTTTCCTACCATCATTACCAGCCCCGATAGCCTCCGATGAATCACTCCGAATTCTTTGACCTTTCCTAGATACCACCTGCCAGCGATCCCCTGAAGAGGAATCCGAAGAAATTTGAAGAGCCTTGCCTTTCCCACGTTCTTCCAAACCAGGCCCAACCCCCACCTCTCTCGAACCACGCTTCTCCACTCCAAGCACCTTTGATCCTGACTTCGACGCCACCCCGTCCTTCAAAATTGCTGCCACCACCTTTATAATTTATTTTTCTCCACCGCCACCGCCTTCAAGTCATCGATATTACACGGTCAACATTGCGATTATAGAGCTTCATTTTGGTTTATTTGTTAGGATCGCCTCCAATGGGTTTTTACTAGTCTTATTTTAGCCTTGAAGTAGCCTCCAATGGCTAGTTCTACGTGTGGTTTGTTGGAGCATTTGGATTACACGTAATGAATATGTATTCCAACAAAAAAGATATTACTTGGAGAATACATGGGTGGCTATTTCCTTGATATTAAGATATTGGGTGACAATAATTTTGTAAGTTGACAATCCATCATCAATTATGGGAAACCATTGGTTTGGGAGGTCATGAGATGACTTTTTCATGAAGGGACTGCCCTTCATTTTCTTTCTTTTATTCCTTTCTTCTGTTGACTATTTTGTATGGAGATCCCTCATCTCCTTGTTTGGGGACTTTTTCCAATAAAATTTTCTCCCATCTTTCTCTGGAAAAGGAAAGGTGTCTTGGGCCCCTTTTTTCTAATATTATTATTACATAAACATCCATTTTTGTTTGTTGCTTTTTTTGGGTTAATTTTGCTAAAATTGATAAGATTTGGAGCTGGGGAGTTCTCAAGGCTGTATTTTCTTTTGTTTCTTAATCTTTTTTTTTTGGCTAGAGTTTTTGAAATGGAGAATTTATATTAATCGTCACTTAAATATTATAACAATTGTGAGTTTTTAATTAGATAATGCACACAGGATATATAATCAATAATGGATGATCTCCTTCTATGCGGGGGTTTCTTTTAATAATATTCTCTTACATCATTCTCCAAAAAATAAAATAAAATATCAATAATGGGTTATATGTGTTGGCTTGAGAAGTCCATCCATTTTTTAAGTTTCTTTATTTCTCTGGAGTGAAGATTGTTTTGGCTGTGTTGGAAAATATTTGGACAAAATGAACTTTCAACCTATTGAGAGAAGTGACGATCAAGTAATTCGATATGTTTTTTTTGTTTGCTAAGGGTGTTTATTTTTCTTTCTTTTTGTTCGGGGCAGGGGGACTGCTTGATGAGATTTACAGATGATACGCTTCACATAATTTATCACTGGCATTTGCCCAATGGTCAATAAGAATACCTGAGGAATGTTGTAGCTGGTTTTAAGTATGAATGCTGGCATTCTGGGATGCAGCTGAAGGCGTTGGGACAAAATACACTTTCAACCTATATTAGGAGATAAATGATGGATCCAGTTATACTTCTTTTACTTCATAATTTTGGGATTAGGGTAGAAGAGGAGGGTAGGGGGAGTAATTCTTTGCTTAAATGAGGTATGTTCACATTTGCTGATTGTTGTTGAAAGTTCTATAAATGCCCCAATAAACCTTGCTTTCTACTAACAAATAATGTGGACAATATAAGAGCATGTAGCCAAACATGGATTATATGAAGACAAATAACTAATGTTACTTGGATCCTTCTAACGGCAATATGGGTATAGTTGTGGGCATCTAGTTGGGACACGTTTGAGTATTTTGGGATATGATGAGCAGTTTGGAATATATTTTTTTAAAGCCGAAGATAGACATTGTATTACGATTGGAAATCAATACAAAGTCCAAATTTTGGAGAAGAGAATAGAGAGAATACATAGAAGTGGAGCATGAAAGGGAAAGATGAAGTCCTTGCCCCCCGCCAGGAAAGAGATAGTTAGGTAGTCAAGTGACTACCGAAGAACTCGACTAGCCTCCAAGGGCTCTAGCAATCAATGCGGAATCGACGTAGCTCCGGATATAAAATGACCCCAATCCGAGATGAATTGCAAACCCATCTCCGTCATGTTTTCGATGTATACCCGAGCATCCCTGAATATGGCAGAGTTTCTAGTGAGCCATGTTGTCCATACCCCCGCGATTGTGAAATTTTCGCCGCCACCGAGTGGTTGCCCCGCCGCTGAAGGCGTTTCCCCGCCATCCACATCTCCTCCAACAAGGCAAAATTGATCCGCAAATCTGTTTTCTCCTCCATTTTCACACAAAATTGTTGCATGATGGGGCAAAAACAGACAAGTGGGTCACCGTGGAGTTCATCCCCACAAAGAGCACACAACACCGAATCCCCCGGGTGCCATTTGGCCCTGTATATCCGTGTAAGGATTCTTTCCTGGTATACCTGCCACATGAATACCTTGAATTTTTAAAGGTATTTTCGCTGTCCAGATTTGTTTCCAAAGTCCCACTGGCTTTGCCAATCCATACAGCCCAGTCACCATTCCCCGGATGAACGTTAACCGCCAACCGAAGAGACATTAACTCTTCGACTTGTGCCATCTCCTCTTCATTCGGGTGCCTTCGAAATCTAATATCCCACTGACCCGGGTCATCCCCCGCACGCCAATGGTCTGAGATCATGCCTGCCCTGTTCGTTGCGTTATTGAAAATTTCAGTTTGGAATATTGGGTGAGAGGATTTGTGCAAGGGAGCCTGAATTGTGCATGGAGATTTTGTTAGTTTACTGAAAAAAATCTCACAAGAAAGAAAAAAAACAACTCAACACACTTTCAACAGACCTTTACTTATTATTATTGTACCACTACATCATATTTTTCATTCATTTTACTCCTTTTTATACTCACTTTAACATTAAGGTTTCCTTTTTCACAAACAAAAGATTAAAAAGAAAATAAATAACTAATTTACTTATGCAAGATCTCTTAATTTTATGATTACATGCATCGCAAATGGCATTGCACTGGTGATAAGAAAATAAAAATCTTGACCCCTGTTGCATTCTTATTCTTAGACTTCTAAATTTGTAGGATACTAGGATTGCCATACCAGATCCTTCTCTTACCTGAACCCGTACCCATACCCAGGTTCAGGTAACATTGCTAATAAGTAAATGACAGGACAAATTTTCACTGTAATTTATGCACCGCAATTATAGCAATCAATTCACTATAAGCTACTTTGAATTTTACTTGTCTGTCCTTCATTTATTACTGTTTGCTTTTATTGAGTTTGATTTAGAAGCTCAACTGACTTGAAGAACTTATATGTGACAAGGGTCGTTCCAATGGAAGACTTCTCTTAGGTATGTGCATTTTCTCCCATGATTATCTTCCTGCTATATCATAATTTCTGATATTAATATGAGTAATATACTTCTTTAAATGAAACTAAATCTTTGTTTGTAATACCTTGATTGCTATTCGTTGAATTAGGTGGTTCAAAAATTGCCTTATCTTATGAAAAAGAGAGAGATTTGAAGAATTGTATCGGGGAAATTGTACGTGTATGGTGCTCTAAGAATAGGAGGTAAGGCTGAATTTCTGACTTTTGATCTGCATATAATTCTTTAATTGGTTGTACTCTACTTGAGATTGAGTTTTTAGGTGGCAAAATGCTGGTAGTACACAATGAATGAGATGAATGAAGCTTCTAGTATGAGGAAATTTTCCTTTTATACATTTACATAGGTTTATAGGTCCAAATATTTTATGCAGTGGAGAGTAAGTAAGAGTTACTTTCTGCTTTTTGAAAGAAAACATGCTCAGTTTTTTATGCAAAGAGTGGGGATGGTTTGTCCTTTACTAGTGTTTGATCTTGTATTTAGAATTTTACATATGAAGATACAATCTGGTTGCTGTGTAGGTAAACAAAACTTATTGGGTCTTGGTGCCCAACAATGTCCTGATTAAGTTCAATTCATCCAGAATATGATAATGTTGGATATGGCCTTTTTTTTATTTATAGGTGAATGAGAATTAGCGAAATAGATATTTCCTTATATGGCATGTGCTCTTGCTATTTTTGTGATTGTGTGTGCGTGCATGTTCTCATGGTTCTATATTAAGTTTCTTATAGTGTATGTGTGCGCGCGCATGCTCTCATGGTTCTATGTTAAGTTTCTTATAGTGTATGTGTGTGTTGAGGTCTATAAGAGTATCTGCGGGTAAAATAAAACTGCATTCTTGTCTTGAGTTGTTGGAGTTTCGTCTTGTAGCTGCTATGGAAGGACATTTTGGATGCGACATGTGCAACATTCCTCAATGGTGGTGGGTTTGACTTTAGAGCTTATAAAAGCCATCCATAAACTTAGGATTTCTCATAATTTTTTTAATAACATTTAGTTGTTTGATGAAGCTTCTAACTCCAACAACTTATATATATATTTCATTTTGGTCAAGTGTGGTTTTTAATTTCCATTTGCAATATTCCTTTTCCACTTTTCCCTTTTTTTGTTTTCCCATGTATGGCTCGCATATGGGTACAAAACTCAAGTTTTGAATCATGTTGGGCAATATGAAGGCATGATCCCTACCATGGTGAGATGGTGAAAAAAATTGTGTTGCCGCAACATACACGCATGTGAACCAAGCAGGCGGAGATCTGAAGATTGATAAGCAGATGGGGACCCTTGATGATCACAATATTGCTATTCTAATGATCTTAAGTCTCAGAGGTTGGCCAACGGCCTCAACTTGAGATCCCCTTGTGATGATTCTCTGAATCAATCCTTTGCTAACCTGTTTCATGATCAACATGAAAGATTGGGGGTTGGACCAACACCACCACTTATAACTAATGAGAATGACTGTAGGACCATCGTGAAGCCGTAGATCCTGACATTTCATGTGGATTTTATGCTGGAGTTTCTTGATTGATCGTTTTAAGTCAATGAATTGTTGGGGTTTCTGCTACTCCAATAGAACATTGAGTGGGACTCTTAACCACATATTTTACCAGGCTTATTGCAGATGTGAACACGTGGACTAAGAGTGCCACGAAAAACACTGATCGAGACTCAAGGTCTTTTGGAAACTACGATTGAAACTTAGATGAGGTCATCATTTAGCTATAGGATATACCTCCAACTATGGGATTGACCCCGATTCAACCTCCCCAATCATCCACAAACTCACATGGAATCTCCTAGAAGTGTGGAAAGAAGGGGCCTTGCTACTCTGATTGTCGCAAAGAGGACAAAGCAATTCAGAACCTTCAAATCAAATGTCATGAAGGACACATTCCCGGCTGATTTCCCCCACCACTTATCTACATGCCTTTATGTCTGGCTGACTTTGGATGGGACGCTTGAGGTCATCATAGGCCGTAGAGCCAAATTGTACTTTCTATTGCAGAAATAAATTCAGGCAGGTTGGTGATATTAGCTGATTGCAATCATTTCATTCATTGGAGCCATTGGAGAGCTTTCCATTCTGTCTGAAACTATGTAATCAAGACATGTTGATTAATTAAAGTATTAAGTAAAGAAATTGATTGGCTTGGATATCCATGCAGGTGAAGTTGTGTCATTGAACTTTGAAAAGGCCAAACGTGTTAAGGCGAGCTCCAAATTGTATGACTTCATTGACCTCATGGACCTGGGCCGAATGCTCCTCTTCACGTTCATATGCTTATTAAGCCTATTGTTGCAATTCACCTCGAGAATCAAGAGCAGTAGTAAATCGGTCAAGCAATTTATTGGACTTCTGAAGAAAATCAATCTGGTTTGAGTAGTCTCTTGATATCCATGTAGTTGAGATGCGACTTTATCCGCATGGGTTATACTGGATTAGGTCCGATACCGCTTATTAGAAAGATAAAATTGGGCTAACTTCAGAGATAGCCGGGATCTCCTAACAGGATGTTGGAGATGCTTTTTTAAGTTTATTCTTCTCTGATAAGATTTTATAGACTCCTTTTTATTTATATCGAGTACAATGCCCAACTGTCTTGCATTGTTAACTGAAATCATAACTGTTTTGCATAGTTACATAACTAATTAACTACTCATATGCATGAGATAATTTCTCTAGGATGATCTTATTCCCATGCTTTGTGCATGCATCTAACACTATGTAAGTTTATAGAAGTCATCAGAGATTTGCCTTTCTTAGACTATATTTAACACTTTCATTAAGAGGTCATGTGTTCTTTTTGTGCTAGTATGTTGCAGGTTTTGCCACACTATTTTTCTCTAAAAAAGTTTGTTATCCCCCCTTGACTATATCTGTTATGTTTTTTTTTTTTTTTTTTTTTTCACACCTGCAAAGTTGACAGTAAATTATTCCAGGTACCATGGTGGATTGATATCTCAGTTTGACAGCGCTTCTGGAAAGCACACAGTAAGACATTTATTTTGATGGGTTTCAGATTTCCATTTTAATCATGAATCATGATATGGAAACTACATTTGATGACAGATTATATACGAGGATGGTCGGTCTGAAGATTTGGACATGTCAAAGGAAGATTGGGAATTTTTGTGATCTAATCATGTTCACGGGGTAATCTTTCTTTTTCCATCAAGAGGGTGCTTATGTTTAATGCTTTGTGTGCGCTATAGTGTTATAGTGTTACACTTGTTTTTAATACCTTTTATATTCAGATAGAAGAAAAGGAAATGGGTTAGGGTCTTGGGGCAGCTAGTGTTAAGTCTGGCTGGCGAAAGAAAACAATAAAGCCAAATCTATTTTTATAATTACATGAAGTGGAAAACAGAAAAATATATTTCCTATATCTAACGTCTTAGATTTTATTTACGGAAAATGTTACCCGTAATTCTTTTTACAGTCCCAAACACAGCCCCCGCCCATGTTTTCATTTTCTTTAAATCATATCATCTCGTATTTTTGTATTTTTATAAAAGGTAAAATATATACCTCAATAAATTGAATGATATCATTCGTGGAAAATGTAAAAAATTTCCAACGAGGTATATGTCTCGTTACAGTGAGTGGAGGTGAAGAGGTATATGGGATTGCAGTTGGGATTGTAAAAAAGACCGGGTGTAATAGCGCTCTTTGTTTAAGAAAGCAATGTACCGGTTGGCCAGAGCTTAATATTTAATAGTAAGCAACAGGGTAAGCAAAATATAACTATTCATTTAGGAGTAAAAAAGTCCAGATACGTAAAAAAAAGTGGGTTGAAAAAAAAAACTTGGAATTAATTTCTCCTTGTTTCCATTGAAAATTCGTTTACTTTCCATTAAATTGGTTATTATATGTTCATGTGTCAATTGTTATTACCAAAAAGTCTGGCTCAATAAAACAGTGATTGCAATAATTGTTGACTCACCCTGATGTAGCCTAAGGTTACCCTGATGTTATTATTTGTTTATGATGATTTTCAGACTGCCGGACCGTTAAGAGTTGAAGCTTTTGGAAGAAGGGATGTAGGGACAGGCAGGGTGCCTTGCATTTTTTTTTTTTTTTTTGGAGGTGCAAATTGTATGTCAAAAGGTGAAAAGGGTAATGATTTAATGTGTTGGTGGAACTCGTATTGTCCATGAGCCTTTTGTATTTTTTTCCCGTTCTTTCAATTATATTTATTTATTTAATAAAAAGTAAATCTTGACCTATCCCCCAGAGGGTCTCATGCATAGTTATTTTCAAGGGAAAATGTAAATAGCCCCTTGTAAATTTGCTAATATTCATATTGATCGTTCATTTTTCAAATATCCATTTAACCCTTCTAAATTTTGGGGTCAATTGATCTGCCCCTTTCTGTTAACACTCTGGATCTGGGGTGTACCTAAATTAACCTGACATGATTACACTCAAAACATAAACTCATCTCTTCATAAAACAGAAATTTCTCCATGGGGTCCTTCTTGGGGAGATCGTGGGATGGACGATAATGAGGCCGATGAGGAAGCTCTTGGGGTTGGGGAGGATGTGGGGGAAAGGGGAGGGAGGGGTGGTGGTTTTGAGGAGATGGTGAGGGTGATTGTTAGGTTTGGGGAGAGCGCGAAGCAAGCAAACAACAATACAACATATGGTAGAGGATGGAGTTCATAAAGGAAGTTCGAGTACCAACAGGATGCATATGGTTTGTCGAGGTAGCTCGAGCTTGAGAAGATGAAGCAGCCTACATATGTTTGTCGAGGTGGCTTGAGCTTGAGAAGATGAAGCAGCCTATGTACACCTCTACTTGGTGAGGCCTTAACTGTCCTTGATGATTAGTTTATGGGCGTTGTTACACTTTAATCCTTTTTATAGTCTAAAATACAGTTTTATATGCATTGTTAGATATCCAGTGTTAGCCGATGTACATACATCGTTAAGATGTATTTTTTACATTTATTAAAATTGAGTTCATTTAATTTGAAATAGGAGCGATGTACACTTTTCATCAAAACATATATATCGTTAGATGATGTTTACTTTTTTAAAAAAAAATAAAAAACATATATGATTTGCATTTTGAAATGTAAAAATGACTGAATCTAAAATTTTCCTTAGTTTATTTGAGTGTTTGATTAATTAGGGTCTTGAGATGGCGAGTTCCAATATGGATAGGAGTTAATTTTCAGTGGGATTGATGCTAGGAGAATGTGTCTTTCTTGAACTGTCGACTAAGCTATGATCTTATATTGTGGATGTATGTGGGACTTGGGTAGGTATGAGTTCTTGTGTATGTGATTACTTGTGTTTGTTTGGCATCAACGTAATGGAGTTTGTTTGACATTTCAATAGCAATTGGTTATACAGGTTGAATAAGTTTGATTCAGATTGAGAATGAAGTTGTAATGAAATCTGTCAGCCCATGTACAGAAGTCCTCCCTTTTCATAAGGTTCTATGGTCCTGTTTGGTTCCATACGTAATTTAAGTTTCCTATAAAATTTATCTTTCCTCCATAACATTTTCTTGAAAAAATGTAATCCAAATTCACCATTTGGTTGCATGGAAATAGTTACATGGAAAAGTTTATTTCTTTGTTTGTTTTTTCTATGTCAAATAATTATATGTCAAATAACTACATCTACCCCTTAAATATTTTATGACATATATTAACAACTAAATATATCCAATTTAATGTATCTTTGTAAATATTTATTGAATATTAAAAACCTTAAATAAAGGAAAATATAAATGTTAAATAATGAGTTTGTTTTTTTTTTACAAGATAATATTTTAAAAATTAAAAAATAAATAAATCTAGACAAGATATAATCTTTCTCAAATAATAACACATATTAAAAATGGATCTAATCTATCCTTATTTTTCTTTAAAATAAAAGTATGACTGTTTCAAAACTTAACAAAACAAATCTTAACAAAAATTTTACGTGATTACATAATTAATATGATTTTAAAAAATAGATTTTATAAATATTTTGTTAAGAATGTGAAGTCCATAACTTTAAATAAGATTTAATACATACTACCAAATCAAATCTAAAATTATATTTATATATATCTTGAAATATATATTCCTTTCTGCAAAAATACCAAAAAATTATATTCGGTTTTTTTAATTTTTATCATTTTTAAACATCTTTTAAACAATGTTTTTATTTTTATTTTTATATATCATATAAATTATAATCTTTTTATATTTTTATCTATAGAAAAGACTTGAGAACACTTTTGAAGAAAACACAAGATCACCAAAAATGGTGTACCTTATTTTAAAGCTGATCCCAAAATTCTCCATTCATCATATCTTTTAGGAGACATCCTAAACACTCTTATGTAACTCCTTTTTCCTAAAAAATAGCGCATACAATGAGTTTTACCTCATAACAAACGTACCTTTTATGTTTGCTTTGTTTTGTTCTCAATTTTCTTTTCTTTCCCATTCAGACTTGTAATCACACTTTAATCAATGAAGCTGATGATGATAAGAGTCTTTCTTTTTTAAAAAAAAGAAAAGAAAAAGAAAAGGAAGCAATTAGTCGGCCTGCGGAGAAACATTAAAAATATGAGTTCCAGTAGCAGAGTGTTTTCTGCTTAAGTAGTCTAACAGCGCTTATAAAAATAAGTGCGGACTGGCTGTAACCAGTACTAAAAAATCTAAAAAATTTTAGAGCCGGTTGCAGGTACCACGTCACACGGCACCACACCCGCAGCCGGAGAGAAAAAGAAAGAAATCCTTCTCCTATCCTTTGGGAGTGAGAGCATAAAAGAAAAACATCGAGAGGAGAAATAAAGCCATCAGAATCCTTCGACGGTCAAGAATCCATCTCATCGGCCCGAAATCGATGGAGGCCAAATCCGATTGTTCGTGCTTTTCTTAACTCTCACCGCCTCAAAAAAGAGAAAAAGAAATAAGAAAAACCGAACTTCCATGGCGGATGTGCTCCTCCGATTGGGTGCTCTCCTCTCTCCTCCTCCTCCGCCATCGTCGTCTTCATCTTCTTCATATGCTTCTCTCCGCTTGCCCTTTCGGTCTTCGCTGAATTCCGCCATAAAGCGGTCGCCGCCTCTCTCCCCTGACACCGGTGAGGGGGTTGCTCCTGTCGGGCTCTGGTGCTGCCTCTCTCGCCGGCCCTGTCGTGTTCAACCGCTGCAAACGATTGACTCTTCTCAAGGTCCGTATTTTTTTTCTCTAATAAGTTAAATTAATATCGGAGGTTTTCTTGGTTTCTTGAAATTCCACTTTTTATTTTCATTATGCCCTGTGTTGAGGATAATGTCCAAATGCAGTCTCACGGACAGTTTGCCCATGTTTTAATTTTTTCAAAATGATAAAACTTGTCTAATAAGGTATATGCTTTGATGAAAAGTGTTTATCGCTCCGTTTTGAATTGAATAGTCCCATTTTTGGCTAAGTGTAAAAAATATTTAATGACTGATATACTTCACCTAAGGAGGTATACTTCGCTGGATGGCTAACGAGATATATGGGATTGCATTTGGGTTGTAAAAAGGACTGCGTGTAACAATCTTATGTTGAGACATCATACATTCTTTCTCTATTTCACCAACATACACATCACTTTTTGCTGTTCACGAAAGCTGTTATGAGTGAGAATTGGATGAATTTCACGCCAGTCATATGACATAATAAAATTTAGGAATACTATATGTTGAATAATTCATTATTGAAATTTAAAAATATATTTTTTTTATATAGTTCACTATATAAGATGTGGTTTATTTTTTGCAAGTTGGTTAAGAGTTTTATTCATCATCTTTTAGATGTTAGAATAATTCATTATTAACTTCTTTGTTGAGACATGTGAGAGTTTGATGTCAGACTCTCACAAGTCCCTGACTTGTAGAAACACATGGGGTGCATCAAAATCCCATTGACCTTTATTCCTCCCCCTATCTGTTAGCTTGCTTTCATTCACCACCGGATATTTATAGGAATAGAAAAATATTCAAAATTTTGGTAAGAGGCGCGGGAACAGTATCGTATTTTTTTTTTTTTACGGATCTATGGATAGAAAAGAAGGCTATGCAGTGCTAGACAACCCATGAACTTCAGACAGAAATCACGTCGATAAAGTTGGTCGTCTATGTGTACAAGCAAGGAAATGGGATATGTATTCTCGAGGTACATGTATTCTCTAGGTACACTCTCTTATTTTGAAAGATTCCTTCGTTTTGATATAACCAAATACACAAACAAACCGCTTGAGGGATTAGCCATTGAAATTTAGCGTCGTTGCTACGATCTCCTTTTTCCTTCTATTCCGGAAAGAATTCCACATCTCATCAATATCACGGAAGCCACTATGAGAACAAATAGTCTTACCCACCAACTCCCAAGTTTTCATAGCAAAAGGACAACAAAAGAACCCTATTCTCCTCGGCTACCCCACAAAGAAAACATGAAACATCCCTATCGTAAGCCCCATCTTGATCGATTGACCTTTGTAAGGACTTTGTCAATAGAGAAGCTACATAAAAACCCCTATTTTCAAAAACCCCCTCCCCCGAAAAGAAAAAAGATCTTGAACTCTAGTTGTCGGAATGGGAGATGAGGGTTTGTTTATCGTCCTATATAGGGTCTTCACCAAAAAATCAAGTTGAGGAGCCATCCTCCATCTCACCACATCTTCTTCTTCCAACTTTAATACGACACTTTGAGGGAGCTCAAGGAGTCATGTTAATTCCAAGGCCTCATCATAATTTAGATCACCGCACAACCGAGGAGACCAAATAATAGAATTCTTCCCACATGTAAAAGAATCACATATCAAATCATCGACGTTTGAAGCCACTCGAAAGAGAATTGGGAAGAGACTAGCCAGTGACGAGCCTTGGAGCCAAGCATCTTTCCAAAATTTAATTTCAACGCCATTATCCAGAATGAATATGGATTTTATTGCCTCTGCACTCTTCTGGACATCTTTCCAAAATTTGGATAGGGGAATTTGATGAAGAGGGATCAATTCTAATCTCATACACCTGTTATAGTATTTCTCCCAAATGATATGAATCCAAATTAAATCCGGATCGGCAATCATACGCCAAAGCCATTTCACTAAGAGCGCATTATTCATATTTCGAAGATTGAGAACTCCCATCCCACCATCTTATTTAGCACAACAAATGAGCTCCCACTTAGCCAAGTGTGGGCTTGAACCTCCCTCTTTGGTGCCATTCCATAAGAATCTCCTCCTTATTCTATCCACCTTTTGGAGGACGCCACTTGGAATTTTGAACATGGAGAGGAAGTAAATCAGAAGGCTTGTGAGAACCGCATTAAGGAGCACCAATCTTCCTCCCTAGCTAAGAGATCTTCCCTTCCACCTCTCTAGTTTCTTATCAAAACGGCCAACAAGAGGAGCCGAATCCCTCTTTCGAAGAGAGGAAGTGTGGAGGAGGAGACCAAGATATTTGGTTGGGAATACGGAGGCTTTGCAATTCAATCTCGAAGCGATAATATTAACCTCATCAATGGGGATGTTGATGCCAAGCTAATTGCTTTTGTTCAGATTCGCCTTAAGGCCGGAAAGAATTCAAAGCATTTGGTGATGAAGACAAAACCATCTAGGTTGGATTCCTGCACATCACAAAGGAGGATGGTATCATCAGCGTATTGAATATGGAAAACTCGAGATCTGCCTTTTGTTACTTCAAGACCATGAATCCTATTGGAGTAAGGGAATAGGCCTGTTGTTGGGCCTATTCCTGGAGGCCCGGGGGTTGGGGGGCAACGCCCCCCATGGGCCGCAGGCCCCCCCGGGCCGGAGGGAATAGGCCCAACAACAGACCCATGTGGGGGATCGCCGATTGGGCGTACGGGCCCCCGACTCGAATTTTTGTCATGGGTATTTTGGTCTTTTTCCTATTCTAGGGTTTGTACATCTTGTAACTATAAAAGGGACCTTTCGGTCACCACAATACAATACAATATTATTATTCCATCTATTTCTTCTTGGTATCAGAGCCGCAAAGAAACCCTAGGGTTTCACAAATTTTTTTTTTCTTTCTTTTCATCACGGATCGTGGTGATTGTTTCCTCTCTCGGATCGAGATTTGAGTTTTCCTTCTTGCAATGAATCCAACGCCGAAGGACCTCACGCCACTATCGGGTGGGGAGATCAAGGACGACGCCTCGTTAGGGCAGATCCAGAACACCTCAGTTGGTATCACCGTTATTCCGTTAGGGCATAACTCTCATGCTCAACGGATTACCAACGTGCTTCTTGATGGACGAAATTATCCATCATGGTCGCGTTCTGTTCGATTGTATTTGGGTAGTCGAGGCATGTCAGGCCTTCTTCTTGGTACCATTAAAAAGCCGGCTGAAACTGATGCAACCTTCAATCAGTGGGAGATCAACAACTGCACGGTTCTCGGGTGGCTTTACAACTCCATGGAGACCCGGATCTATAATATGTTCATGTATCATGATACGGTCGACTCTCTATGGGCTGCGTTGAAGAAGACCTATGGTCATGCCAGGAATGACTCACGGATCTATGAGTTGTACAAGGATATTGCTCAGGCCACCCAAGGTAACCAATCTGTTACAGATTATTTTGGATTTCTTCAGGCTCGTTGGGAGGAACTTGCCCATTATGAGCCTCTCTCAGAGTTGTCGAAGGAGGCTGCCACGATTGTGGTTGGCCGACTACAACGCCAACAGACGTATGCGTTCCTTATGGGCCTTCGACCGGAGTTCGAATCTCTTCGTGTTCAGATCTTGAATACCACACCACTTCCTTCTCTATTTGAAGCATTTGCTATTATTGAGGGTGATGAGCATCGCCGTCAGATCTCTGTCTCAGCACCTACTAGAACCCTCGGCGATCAGATGGCATTGGCGGCCACCTCTGGATATGACTCTCGCGGCCACGGGGATAGTAGTCGCGGTCGCGGTCGTGGTCGTGGACGTGGACGCGGCAATATTGTGACTTGTGGCCACTGTGGAAAAACAGGGCATGAAAAAGTCAGATGCTTTATTCTGTACCCACAATTGATGCGTCCTCGCAATGTTGGAGCTCCTTCATCTGCCCCTCGTGCTGCTGTTGCTGATGCTTCGGTTCCGGGTGATGCCCCCACTGCTCCATCTGGGTCCTTTGATATGCGTACTATTCAGAACCATATTGATGCCATGGTTCGGGAGAGCCTTGCCTCTCATGCTGGTCTCTCTCATGCTGGTCCAACATCCTCTGCTGCTACCTCAGGTATCCCCTCCGCCTACCATGTTAACCAATCAGGGTCTCCTACTTGGGTCATTGATTCAGGCGCTACTGAACATATGTCTGGTGAGTCTCGATTGTTTGCCCCCTTGACATCATCTTCTATGCACAGAGAGGTACGTCTTGCTGATGGCTCGCTTACCCCTGTCATCAGTAAGGGTACCGTTCCTTTATCTTCCTCATTATCATTGCACTCTGTGTTACATGTTCCCAACCTTGCTCTTAACCTTCTTTCTGTTAGCCAATTGACAAAGGTTTTGAACTGTTCAGTGACTTTTTACCCTGATCATTGTGTTTTTCAGGACCTGAGTACACGGAGGATTTTTGGCAAGGGGTATGAGAGAGATGGCCTTTACGTCTTCGGAGAACCACCCACCACGGCCCATGCTTCCATTTTGCCCACTGATCATTCGCATAGTTTTTCTCTACAATCTTTAGATTTATGGCATGCTCGATTAGGACATGCCAATTTTCAGCATCTATGTTCTTTATTTCCTACTTTTCGTTCTTCATGTAAGACTCATAAGTTTCAATGTGCTGTGTGTGAGCTTTCTAAACATACACGTACTACTTATATTTCTCGTATGAATAAAGCTTCTGGATTGTTTGATTTGATTCATTCTGATGTGTGGGGTCCCTCTCCTGTTACTGCTTTTGGTGGTCATAGATACTACTTGACATTCATTGATGATTTTTCTAGATATACTTGGGTTTATCTTCTTAAATCTCGGTCTGAGGTATCCTCTCAGTGTGTTAATTTTTTGCGCATGATTAAAACACAGTTTAATATTACTGTAAAGAGTATCAGGTCTGATAATGGGGGGGAGTATGTCTCAGATTCTTTTCGGTCTCATCTGAATGAGTTGGGGATTCTTCAACAGTTGACTTGTCCATATACACCTGAGCAGAATGGGGTGGCGGAACGAAAAAATCGTCATCTCATGAATGTGGTTCGTTGTCTCCTTCGAGGAATGAATGTTCCAAAGTCCTATTGGAGTATGACAGTCCTCACTGCTGCCTTTTTGATTAATCGGACTCCCAGTCGTACTTTAGGAGGTCAAGTTCCTTTTCATGTTTTGTATCCTGATCGTACTCTTTTCCCCATCACTCCTCGAGTCTTCGGGTGTACTTGTTTTGTTCAGGATAGGGGGCCCTCACGCACCAAGCTTGATGATAAATCTATACGTTGTGTTTTCCTTGGTTATTCTACCATGTCCAAAGGATATAGATGCTATGATCCTATTTCTCGGAGATTGTTTCATTCCCTTGATGTCACATTTTTTGAAGATGTGCCATATTTTTCTGACACGGTTCTGCAACATTCGTCTTCACCGGTTCGACCGACTTCATTTTTCCCATCATTGCCTTTGCCACAGCCACAGTCACAGTCGCTGCAGCCACCGTCGTCACCTCCTCCGTCGTCACCACCGCAGCCGTCTCCACCACAGTCTCCTCTAATTGTATACACTCGTAGACCTCGGCCACCTCTCTCTCCTGCTCACTTGTCGACATCCTCCTCGGACTCAGGTATACCTTCTCCCTTGATCACTCCACATTCTGTTCCTGATTTGCCTCCATCTGACTCTGATGTGCCTATTGCTCTTCGCAAAGGTCGTCGGAGTTGTGTCACTGCTCATCCTCTTGCCCAGTTTGTTTCTTATCAGGGACTTTCCGATTCCTATAGAGCTTACCTGGCTGCTACATCGTCTATTCGTATTCCTCGTACTGTTACCGAGGCATTACAGGATTCTCTATGGACCGCCGCTATGACCGCTGAGATGGATGCCCTGCAGAAAAATCATACGTGGGAGTTGGTTGATCTTCCACCAGGGGAGAGGACCGTTGGTTGTCGATGGGTCTTCACAGTAAAATACAAGGCTGATGGGGCTGTTGAGCGATATAAGGCGCGCCTTGTTGCAAAAGGCTTTACTCAGACTCCAGGGAAGGATTTTCATGCTACATTTGCTCCTGTTGCCAAGCTGACTACTGTTCGGCTTCTTGTCTCTCTTGCTGCTTGCCACAACTGGCCTCTTCATCAGATGGATGTGAAGAATGCTTTTCTTCACGGCGACTTGACAGAGAAAATTTATATGGATCCGCCGCCTGGTTTTCGTCTTCAGGGGGAGTATTCTGGAAAGGTGTGCCTTCTTCTCAAATCTCTATATGGACTTAAGCAGTCACCGAGAGCATGGTTTCAGAGATTCAGCGTAATCATTCTCTCTCTTGGATTTACTCGTTGTCATGCTGATCATACTTGCTTCATTCGTCGAAGTAATGGACGGTGCACCATTGTTCTAGTTTACGTGGATGATATTATTATCACAGGAGATGATGCTGATTACATTGTCAGAGTGAAGACTGAGCTTGGACAGGCATTTGATGTGAAGGATCTAGGTCCTCTTCGGTATTTTTTGGGGATTGAGATTGCTCGCTCACGCCATGGTATTTCGCTCTCCCAGCGAAAATACACTCTTGACCTACTTGAGGACACCGGTATGCTTGGATGTCGCCCTGCCACTTCTCCCATGGACCAGAACCATCGCCTTCATGTTGAATCAGGCGACCTTCTGCCAGATCCTTCTTTGTATCAGCGTCTAGTGGGTCGTTTGATCTACTTGACAAACACTAGGCCTGATTTGACTTTCGCTGTCAGCGTAGTGAGTCAATTCATGCATGCCCCACGGACTTCTCACCTAGATGCTGTTTACAGGATTCTTCGATACTTGAAGTCATGCCCTGGTCTTGGCTTATTCTATGCTACTAGTGCTCAGCCTACCATTTCTTGCTACACTGATGCAGATTATGCTGGTTCACTCACTGATCGGCGATCCACTTCTGGTTTCTGTACTTTCCATGGGGGCAACCTTATTTCCTGGAAAAGTAAGAAACAGAGTGTTGTCTCTCGTTCTTCTGCTGAGGCAGAATATCGTGCCATGGCCCAAGGCACATGTGAGATCATTTGGTTGCGCTCTCTTCTGACAGAGTTGAGATTCCCTGTAGCTGGTTCATCTACTTTGTTTTGTGATAACCGATCTGCCATTATGCTTGCCTCGGACTCAGTTCTTCATGAGCGGACCAAACACATTGAGGTTGATGTTCACTTTCTTCGAGAGAAAGTACAGTCGGGCGCCATTGACACAGTTTTTGTCTCTTCCAATGAGCAGCTTGCTGATATGTTCACCAAGTCTGTTGGTCCCTCTATTCTTCATTCTAGTTTGACCAAGTTGGGCTTGATTGATATCTTCGCTCCAACTTGAGGGGGAGTATTGGAGTAAGGGAATAAGCCTGTTGTTGGGCCTATTCCTGGAGTCCCGGGGGTTGGGGGGCAACGCCCCCCATGGGCCGCAGGCCCCCCCCCCGGCCGGAGGCCCCCCTCTCGAATTTTTGTCATGGATATTTTGGTCTTTTTCCTATTCTAGGGCTTGTACATCTTGTAACTATAAAAGGGACCTTTCGGTCACCACAATACAATACAATATTATTATTCCATCTATTTCTTCTAATCCAACCATGTGAAACTCCCTTTGGATCAATCTGCTAAGAACATTATCCACGAGAATGAAGATGAAGGGGGTAAAGGATCCCCTTGACGGAGACCTCTACCCGAATTTTTTTAAAAAAAAAAACCACTGCCTTACCGTTAAGGAGAATGGAAAGAGTCATTGTGCTGATTCATTCCTTGAGCCACCACAACCATTTAGAAGAGAAGCCGTAATCCACCAAAAGCTTCCAAAGGAAATCCCACCGGAGAGAATCATAAGCGTTCTCGAAGTCCAATTTACAAAGGTTTTCCTTTTTTATTTGTGTCCCGGACACACATTCCTGGGCAATAAGGAAACCATCAAAATGAATGCAAATCTTGTAGAATCATAACCATAGAATACTACCACAATCAAAATGAATATATTTGTCTCATACTCTATGGAGATGGTGAGAAGAAGTATATCTGACATCCCAAAGGGCTATAATAGGAGATACCATTGTTTCTGATACAAAATTTTCTATATTAATGGGTGCTAAATTGAATACAAGTCACTAGATTTAACTAAATACAAGCAAACTCATGAGTTCACCCAATTCAAGAGAGACCTTTAAATACCCCAAATTCAAATCTCAAACAATTGAAACATTCAACATCTAAGAAAGTTGTAAGAATCAGATTTTTTTATGAACTAATTTTTAACAAATGAAATAACCCTTTTATTGTAGTGATTTGATGTTGCAAATTGCAATGGACTAAAAAACTGGTCACAGTTGCAGATCTAATAAGATGATTTGAAATGGGATATTAGGGTTTGTTCCCAAATCAAACTCAAGTGTTCAAAATGTTTACTGCCTGAAGGTTACAAAAATCATAATATTTGGTTATGACCTGGTGTTTAGCCTCTGAATAGTCAATTTCTGGTCAAGATCTAACATTGCAAATTTGCAGTGGACGCAATAACTGATTGCTCTCACAGATCTAATAATAAAGAGCTTTTAAATGGTCTGATGGAATATTGTGTGCCTCAATTGAAGTCATAGCTGCATTGATTTTACCACTTGAAAGCTCTGAAGGTCATCAATTAGTTATAAATTTATGTTTGATCGCTGAAATGGCCATTTCTAGTTGTGATCCAATGTCGCGATGAACGGAAAAAAGGATCTCATTCACAGATCTTTGAATAGTTTTGAAACGAGATATTATGTTCCTAATTGGATTCACAATTGCAAAGTTTTAACTGCTAGAATGTAATAAATAATCATATTATTTGGTTTGAACAGATGTTTGACCACCTTTTGTGGTAAGCTTGGTAAATGGGCATGGAAGAAATATATGGGTAGTGGTTTCCCTCTCCCCATTGCAGAGTCAGCACACAAGCTTTGTCCTCCACCCCTGCATCCATTTAAATCTGTAAGCTTTAATGAGTAGCCCATTTAACTTGTTTGTGCTGTAAAAAAATTTAGTTGAAGTTTGCCCATGTTGAAGATGTCAGAGATTAATAAGGCTTTTATAATTTAAAAGGGTGGACCCCTTGCACATTGGTAGGGGTGGGATTGAAACCTGTCCTCCGATTGGGAAGTGGGTGTGCTTGGTGGCTAAGTTAAGCTTGGTTCACCATTATTATGCATGTTTAAGTAGGAGTTTTCTATGGTTGAGTATGGAAATAATGCACATGCCATATTGTTTAATGCATGGAAGATATGTATTTTTCCGGTTGTGCAACGGCTGACAGGGATTTGGAATTTTTGTGACTATATTGCATACAAGTGGTCATCCATGTCCTATGAATGATAGGAAACGAGAATAAAAAAACTAGATAATAAAATTAGAGAATAATTTTTTTGGGAGGAGGAACTGAGGTGGTTTTCTTTTCTAATTACATAGCAAGTGAAGTAAGAATATTAGAAGTGGAAGATATTTGATGCCATCTGATACAAAGTTTGCTTTTATGATCGATAGCCTTCGATGTAGATTTTCCTTTGTTCAAGCCTTTGGCCATGATAATTCTATCTGATAACTCAGAATTTTAATTAAGATCAAGCGGGGAAAAATTGAATATGATGTGTACTAGATTTATTGTGTATATCATGGTTAGAAAGTCAACTGCATTTCCATCACTTTGAGATGATTTGGAATCTGTACCATCATCATAACAACTCAATGCACCGTCCATCTTTGCTAAACAATGTATATATACCATTACAAGTTATAACCGCCATATGGATCTTGAACACCTTAACATTCTCAACTTTCAATCAGATCTTCCCACACCTGCTTGTCAATCTAACACCCATCAGGACATCCCATAATCTTTTGGAACATGTCTTTTTTTTTTCGTGTGTGTGGTGGTGGTGGTGGGGGTGTTTATGGTGGTCCAAAGATCCCTCGAATTGAGCCTCGACAAGAGCCAGATGAAATTCATCAAGGCTTATCAATCAAACTCTCCATGCGACCTACACCTTTGATGAGGTGGAGGCCCTCTTCTCACCAAACCCTCTGCCCCAAAACCCTCTGCAGCAAAAGGCCTTTCTCAAAATTTTCCGTCTTCTTGACCTGTCTTTCTCACAGAACTTGTGTTAAGATTGCATCCCCTGTATAATAACCAAATAACCTTTTCATCTGCCCAATCACTAGTCAAATTTTGAAGCACCCCATCGGCCCATCCCAATCCTTAATTTTGAGTGAAATGAAAACAGAGGGTATCAAATATATGTAATAGGAAAGATGCCTTCGAGCAACCAACAATGGCAGCCTGGGGATTATTCTAATCACACCAGGGTAATTAGATTCGCCATGCAAACCAAGTACTATTTACATATATTTGATTATATATGCAAACCGGGGTAATTATATATATATATTCTTTGTAAATAGTACTTGGTTATTTAAAGGTGAGTGATCTTTGAATCTCCATCCCTCGGCTTAATGCCTTCGATCTTCCATTATTTTTAAGCCTTCATTGACATTGACCTAGGAATTTGGGCCACCATGAAAACTAAGAGAGAGGGAGTAGTTCTATGCCAAGCCCCCATTTAATTTAGAAGTAGTGATATGCTTCGGCATTGACAAGGCTACAGAAGCTTGGCGATGACACACTTCCAAATCCAATCCATCCACCACCTCATGAAACCCATTGGTCAAGCACCGAGCACCCGGATAAGATAAATTGGATTCACCCAATCAAGCATCTTCTCAATGTCCACCCGAAGGATGCAGTTACTTCAGTTGTGAGAAAATGACACAATTTTGGACAGTCGTGGAAGTATCCAAAACAGGTCTGTTCTTCACAAAAATCCGTGAGATTGATGAACCTCCCCCCCCCCCCCCCCCCCCCCCCCAAAATCTAAATCCTCTTTCAACCTATAGGATGCAGTTTGGATATATCCCATCAAGCAAGGAGTTGGGGTGGAAGTCTGGAGTGGTTTTGAGTGGGCATCTCAATGTTACATATTTCAATTATGCTTGTTATCTTGATACTGTTCCTTAGTTCCCCTGCTCTTAGTGTTAATATATAGAATCATCAATGCATGCACATCCAATAGTACAAGGTTTATTTATGCCTCAAACACACAGGATCTCATCCCAGCATATGTTCATCAAGCCCCTTTTTGCACGGACTTTTGATTTAGTCAATTTTTTTGTTATTTTCATTGAAAATCTAAAACCACAATTTTATTACTCGGTTTACCTTACATAAGTTGAAGAGATGTGCTGATATACAAGTTTTTAAATAGGAAAATGTTAGACACAGTTATGTTTGAAGTCTCACTTCCAATCTACACCTGCTTTGATATATTAAAAATAATATGTAAATCTAATCTAATGAAATATATATTCAAAGATAGATAATAGGTCAATTTTTAGAAAATTCGAAAATGTTCCAACTAAGTAGTGTGGTTACGATTTGCTTCTGGTGATTTCTCACTTCTGGAATGTTATTGCTTATCTATACTTTCAGGCGCGTATAGTTGATGTGGGAAATGATGAACCAAAATGGTGGGAGAAAAGTGGAGGTCCAAATATGATTGATATTCACTCGACAGAGGATTTTTTGAGGGCACTAAGCCAAGCTGGAGATAAACTTGTTATAGTTGAATTTTATGGTACTTGGTGTGGCTCCTGTAGAGCATTATATCCTAAGGTAATATCATTTTTGCTTATATCTTTTGTTCTTTCTGATTTTTTTTCAGTGTATATCCTAATCAAAGACTCTTATATGTATGATTTCCGACTAGAACTTATGGCATAATAAGATGATATATCAAATAACAAATTGTTAGAAAATGAGCTTGTGTTGTTAATTATACCATCTTGAACATATTGGAGACATGATCTATATTTTCTTATTATGCAAACTTGTTGGGAATAAATTTGTTATCACTTGAATATATTCCCATTGGATTGTTGGAAATGTTCGGGGAACCTCCTAAGTCTCTAAGACTTAATACTGTGTACTGCATTCTACATTCCAGACTTCATTAATCGGAAATTCTGGAGGTGGGACTCGATTGAAGTATTCTAGAATGTATATGGCACTTTTTTTTCCATTTTCTGGAAATATTGTAGTCCCTTTCTAACCTTCAACTTTGTAATATATGGTTCCCCATGTAATGTTTTGAATGTATTGATGCTCCAATTTTATAATAAAAGAAAGTATTTATTCTTTGCTAATCATTTTCAGTATCCAATCTGTCCAATCTGCTGATTATTAGTCATCACTTTTTTATTCTTTAGAGACTGGCAGTTTGTAATGTTTTATGTTCTCTTCTACATGCCCTCGTTTCCCATAGATCATACCAAACATATGTGCTGATAATAATCTTGTATGTTATGTTTCATTTTATATGATGGCCTTATTGCATGACGTCCTCTCCTTTATGGTCATTCAGCTCTGCAGAACTGCTGAAGAGAATCCAGACATTTTATTTCTTAAGGTTAATTTCGATGAGAACAAGCCCATGTGCAAACGACTTAATGTAAGGGTGCTGCCTTATTTCCATTTCTACCGTGGTGCAGATGGTCAGTTGGAGTCATTTTCATGTTCTCTTGCTAAGGTTTGTAAAGATATTTAAATCTTTATCGTGCATATGCCGATTTGTCAGTTTGCATTTTATTGATTTCAGATTTTTCAATTGGTCAATCTGCCATCATTTTCTATTGCATTGTTGACAAAATGTCACCAGACCTCGTGCATCATCATCATAGTACTTGGTTATGAACTTTTCTCAAACCATTTTGCTGCAGCAGATTGTCTTAATAATTGCCCAACTACAGTACTGCTGGCATCATTATTGTTCCAACTTTCTGATGCATTGAGTATTCTGCTTTTGTTGGATTAGCATTGCCATTCAAACTGAATCAAATGAAACCTACATAATTATTTTTTTAAACTCATATCCGTGCATAAAGGCATCATTCTTTATTAAAATCTTGAAAAATGCCAAAGATTTATGCTCTAAATGCTTAACAAGTTGTATTTTAGATCTACTCTTCTACCATGTCCAAAAAAATCTGTCATCTTTCCTCATTGTTTTGGGAATTAAATAGTTGCTCCTTGGTTGCAATAGCTTAGATGGCATAACTTAGAATTTCCTTATGCACCAGTTGGTTATGACATGAGCAGGCCACAATCTTTCTTGCTGACTTCCTTTCTAAGAAATGGACACCAGTTAATGGAGGGCTGGCATTGGGTTAACAGGATGTCGAAAGCATTACAATATGATGGATCAAACTTTGATACAAAAATCTAACCTCAAGCAGATGACATAAGTTTTATAGAGATCTGATAGTGATTGATGCAGGTTTCTTTGTGGTTCTCACCCCATCAGAAATGATTGATTTTTAGATTGATGTTGTATCTTAATTTTACAAGAAAGATGAATAGCAAGCTGAAAAATCTATCTTCATTTGATAGGTATTGTAGGGAATAGTACTGGTAATTGCAAGCATGTGTGGAGTAGGGAAATAGGATCAAAATTGTGCATATATGGACTAACTGGAACTTAGGATCAAATAATAGCCAAATGATTTTTTTTAATTTTATTAAGACTGATTTTGCCTGAGATCATCTCTTCTTTGGTTGCTCCTAAGCATTAAAATATGGTGTGTGGTTGACATTTCTCTTTGACAAGATGTGGTCATGTTCACTACATGTGGAGTTTTTTTCCGGAAAAAATTCAAGAAAAGGGATAGAAGCAAAAAATCTAGACTCTTTGGGGCTATCCCCCATGCAGTGTGTTGGACTTTATGGCTTGTCCAGAGTGATCGCCTATTCCAAAGAAAATATCTGGATGACAATTGCGGGACTTCTTCGGAATTGGGCTTCCATTCGAACTGGAGAAGATCCATGCTCCTGTGGTTGAGGAACTTCTGAAAGGCTTGTAGTTGTTTGAAGGGGTCACCTTCTCTTCCTCTTACTTTTCTTTTGTTTTCACTTTTTTGGCCCTTTTTTTTTTCAATTGGAGATCTTTGGTCTCCTCTTGTTTGAGGGGTGACATTTCATAATATGAAGCTCTAATCTTATTTCAGAAAAAAATGTAAAGATTACAAAATTATATTATGAGAACTTAATATATGACATAGATTGAAGAAGAAAATGGAAGAAGAAAACTAGGGCAAATAACCAAGTAAGAATTAGATGATGGAATTTAAAAGTTAAACTTTTGGGCAAACAATCAACTTGGAAGATCTTCGGGAAGTTAGGAAGAAATTGCGGAAAAAGGGGATAGATCATTGAGGCACAAGTATCCTAAATGTTGATTCAAGCTGGCTGTTGGGCCATTTGGATGTCGAGAAATGATGTGGTTTTCAAGGGACGTAATCCATATTTTGGAAATATTCAGGAGAGAACTATCCGTTTCATCAAGAACCGGGTGATAAATTGTATTAGGGCTGCGTCTATGCGTTAAATCTAGCAATACAATATTTAAATCTGTCAGTCATCATTTCTTTATTTCTTCAAAATCAGTCAAGATCTTATGTTTTCTGTGTCAGAAAAAACCATGTTTATGTTGTGTAAATTGAGGCATTGACTTCATAATCATGTACTCTGTCTCTCTCTCTCATTCTTGCTTTTGTTACGTGCTTCATTTTAATGGAAGTTCCATCTTTGCAGTTCCAGAAAATTAAGGACTCCATCGCGCTACATAATACTGCTCGCTGTAGCATTGGTCCACCGGTGGGTGTCGGCGATCTTCTTCAAATCTCAGCTCCACAGGACAAGCCTGCAGAATCCAGTTCCAGATAAATATTTGCCCTTGAATTTTTGCTGGGCTTTTGCTTTTGAAGTGCTTATATATCTCGTTTTGTTTCTGCTGTACATCTCTGTGTAGGCCTACTCTCATGAAACAAATCCTACAATATTCAAAGCATTCTTTATTGTGTGTTTTCACGGTTTGATTGGTTCAAATGTGTAGGAATAGAAGTTCGAATATGGGGAAATTTTTTTTAATTTTATTTTTCAGTTTGGTTCAAGGGATATAGAAAGAAGAAAGGTTCACATTTATTGGGCTTGAAGCACTTTGCTTGGTAACAGATGAAAAAAAATGTTAGCCCGATTTCAGCCCTAAATATAGTTCGTAATTTTTTTAAAAATAATAAATCTAATGATATATGTATTTGTGTGACCAGGTATATATATTTCAATGAATTGTATGGATTTATTTATAAAGTATGCAAAAAAAATTTCTAACAAACTATATATCCTGAACCCAGGTGGCTAAGGAGACATGTGGGGTTGTGAAATAGGTTGTGTAAGGCCATCTCTAGCATTTGTTCAAACTTATATCTAAATTTCACTTAAAATTTAATAAAAGTTTGATTTGATATAATGTGTCTTTAATTATCATTTTGTATTTGACTCAAATCTTTTTAAAAATTCACATTTTATTCTAGTTATTTCCTATAAGGATTTTCAAAGTCCTTTTTTTAAAAAAATTTTACTACTCAATTATCTTTTTCCCTTTAGATATTCAAATTTAAAAATTATAATCATCAAATTTGTTTTTTAAAGTAAAAATAATAATTTTCATTGGCGTAAAAATAAGAAGTTAAAAAAAAATGAAGATTTAAGAAAGAAAACCTTTTTTTTTTGGTTTCAAGAGTGAGAATGCATGAAGTTGAAAGTTCTTATAGTCACTTTTGTAGATAGGAGGATTCACAATTTTTTTTATGAGCTTTGTTACGTGAAGTCTGTGGACGAGACAGTACAGTGTGAAAATAAAATTAAGGGAAAATCCATATAACCCCCTGTAATCTTCCTGATATTCATATAACCCCCTGTAATATCAATATATCCATATAACCCCATGCAAACACACCATAAATACAAATAACCCCCCGCGGTTAAATTTTTTTTAGCAGAATTGGAATATTTCGGACATGTTGCGTTATTTAAACTATGATTAACAAATATGTATTCTTTTAACCATTTGAAAGCAGTCAATACTTCAAAATAACCCTCGTATTTCTAATTTTACACTCTTTTAGGGTTTTTTTTTAAGTATTGGTTGTTTTTCGGGGGTTAAAAGAATACACATTTGTTAACCACGGTTTAGATAATGGATTATGTCCAGAATATTCCAACTCTATTAAAGAATTTTTAACTGTGGGGGTTATTTGCATTTATGGTGTGTTTACAGGGGGTTATATGGATATATTGAGATTACAGGGGGTTATATAAATATATTACAGGGGGTTATATGAATTTTTTCCTAAAATTAAAAAAATATATGACATGTTAATGAAATACTAAGAAAACAACCAACAAAAACTAAGAGAGATGTAAATTGAGCCTATAAATAGAGGGCTTATTAATGCATTGATAATCAACAAATAGTGAATAAAATATCTCTCTATACTTCAATTCTTTTCTCTATATGCTTGTCGATGCGGACTTTGATGGATTTCTGTGGACATTGTTTAAGTGATGGACTTTTGTAGGCTTTCGTAGACTTTTGCAGACTTTCACAAATCGACTCTCATGGACTTTCACAGACTTTTGCAGACTTTCACAGACTTTTACAGATTTTCACATATTGACTCTCGTGGACTTTAACATACTTTCACAGACATTGGCAGACTTTCACATATTGACTCTCATGGACTTTCACAGACATTTGTAGACTTTCACAAATCACTCACATGGACTTTCACAGACTTTTACAGACATTTACAGACTTCCACAAATCACTCATGTATTTTCATAGACTTTCACAGACTGACAATTTTCACATATGGATTTCTATAATAAACACACATAGATTTCAAATAAGGATTTCTAATTTTTTGTCAAACCAAACATCCTGGCTTATACATGAACTCCAATGCTATTGTATTCACTGCCTTCAAAATTTTATTGAAATTCTTACTAGTAGTCCATTTAGACCGGCCAAAAGTCTTACGAGTTTGACAATATCGAGAACTTTGTCCAACTGTCATTAAAAAAGTATGAAGCATCTCTTCGACACAAATGAACCTAGTATTTTGTAAAACTGTTATTATAAAATCATAAATTATATTACTTAAAATAAAATAAAATAAAAACATTATATTACTTTAAATAAAAATGAAATAAAAGTAATCAGTATATTTAGTCATATATATACATATGCCTAAATATATCTTTTTATTTTTCTATATGTATGAACATTATAAAAAAAATATGCATGTATATTGTACAATAATAGAAACATCTTCGAGGAAAATCAAATCAAACATTATACATATAATCAAACATATGATAAATCTATATGTTAGAAAATAATTGTGGATGATCTAGGCATATATTATATAATATATAATAATGAAATTATTGATTGCAACACAAGCAAATCTATCATTCTCATATATTTATCAAACATATGAGGTGATATATTTCATACAAATGGACATTCAGAAGAAAAAAAGATGATAAATAAAGAAAAAATGTGAATAAAAATATGAAAGGCATGAGATAAAAATCATAAAAGAGTTTTGTTAAAAGAAAAGAAGAAGAAATATTCACAATGCTGGAATAAAAATCCATGAGAATCCCACTCATTTGGGTGGGATTTTGAAATGACCTTTTCCTTTATATTTCTCTCTCTAAAGTCCACAAAAATCCACAAAAATCCATCACTTATGAAAGTCTTCACAAATCCTGTTTAAATTGAATAACACAAGACAAAATGTCTACTATAAGGAGTCTCAATCGAATAACGCTGGACTTTTTGTCCATGAAATAATGTCTCAATCGAATAACATTAGACTTTTTGTCCACGAAATAATGTCTCAATCGAATAACGCTGAACTTTTTATTCACGAAATAATGTTTCAATCGAATAATATTGGAATTTTTATCCACGAAATAATATCTCAATCGAATAACGCTGGACTTTTTGTTCAAGAAATAATATCTCAATCGAATAATGTTGGATTTTTTATCCATGAAATAATGTCTCAATCGAATAACGCTGGACTTTTTGTCCACGAAATAATAGAAATAATGTCTCAATCGAACAACGCTGGACTTTTTGTCCATGAAATAATGTCTCAATTGAATAACACTGGACTTTTTGTCCATGAAACAATGTCCTGATTGAAAAACATAAGACTTACAAATCCATGGATATGGAAAATTTGTCCATGAAAATCCTAATTGACTACCCTATTAAGAAAACAACCAACAAAAACTAAGAGATATGTAAATTGAGCCTATAAATAAAGGGCTTATTAATGTATTGATAATCAACAAATAGTGAATAAAATATCTCTCTATACTTCAATTCTTTTCTCTATATGCCTGTGTTCTTTGTTTATGTACCCTTCTATTTCACTTAGTTTATTACACATTATCAACACGATAAGATTTTTATAAAAAAAAATCAAAGGTCTGTATTTTGATGAGTTTATGATATTCAAATCATCATGATTTTATTTTTTTGTTTACATATGATTTTCATTCTACAATTAACTTGTTGGGTTTGTATTTTAACAGACTCTAATATTTCTAATATTTCTCGTGGTCCGTGGAGAAGTGTTGTCCATAAGTATAATGCAAGGGCTCATAAGTATAATGCATGGGTTCTTTAGTAATTTTTTTTTTATGTTTTAAGTACCCCATATAGTTTGAAATATGATCCGTTACATTTTTTTTTCCATCATTGTCAATTTACAAACCTTATAGGGGTTCTTCGTTAAAAGGGGATGGTCTGTTTCTTTTTTCATCTTGTATATTATTATTAATTAATAATTTTCTCCCATCCATGCATGTTCTTCAAAATCGGGTAATGTGAATTCTGAAAAATCCAATTGCTCACAAAATGATCTGTGCATTGGTGCATGTGTATATCAATTTACATGTTTATCAAACCCGGTTGACTGTCATGTCCGGTTCAATTTATAAACTATTAGGTTTAATGCATCACCAACTTTAGAAGAGTATCTATCTATGTTGACCATGGAATTATGTTTTATTGTTTCAAGTATGCCTTAGATATATGTGTTATGAATTAATTTTTGAGCATCTTAACATTTCAGTAATGCTTCTCTTCGTAGATATTTTTTGTGTCCATGCATGACCATACAAAATTATGATTATATTGGTCCTAGAAGGACCATGGAAAAATTATTAATATTACATATGTCCCCGTGGGACTGTGTAAAATTATAATTACATGAGTCCCTAAAGAACCATACAAAAGTTATGATAACATATGCCCCTGAAGGACTGTAAAAAGATAATGGTTATTTGTGTCCCTGTAGGACCATACACCAAGCAGAAACATGTAAAAATTCTTTTGGTTATTTTGTTCATGACTTCATATGAAAGATATGATTAAAAGTGTCATTGAAGGACTATATACAATTTTGTTATCCCTAAAGGACTATACAAAATTATGACTACTTGTCCCTATTGGACCAAAGAAAAGTTATGATATTTTTTTTAGGATCCTTATATGATTATAAAAAAAAGGATTTATGTACCTGGCAGAAACCTGTAAAAAAGATTATGATTAAAGATAAGTATCTCATTGACAAAGGTCCACTGATCATTATGCCTCAAATATGCTCTAGTTGTAGCAATATTGAGAGCATCAATTTATATATTCTTGTTGTCGAACAATGATTTGAAGAAAAATCATATAACCGAACTCATTGGTGTAGCATCATTGCTTGAAAAAAATGCATTTTATTTTATTTTTGCCGTGGAAATTGTGGTCAAAGAATGATGAGATCATGATTTATATAGTTGAAAGCACAACAGTCATAGAGTTTGTAAAATATCTCAAACCACTGGAAGTTGATTGCTATTAAACAAAAGTATAATTAAAGGGAAAGGGTTTGTGGAACAACCCCTAACACAAGGAAAATTATTATTATTTATGTTATGCTTAAAAATATGGTCACGTACCTAATGCACGATCAAACTTTTATCATTTATCTATTTACATTTTTATATATTTTTTATTATATGAAATGCACTTTCATGCTTTTATATTTATTTTATTTTTTGAGTTTAACATTAGTTAATACAAATGATCATACTATTTTTGGTATTTTGATCCACTTATAAACTTGATTGACAGCTCCCGAAGAGCAGCTTCATCTTCATGTTATAAGGAGATACAAAATTTTGAATCAAGGATAGATTTGTATTCATATAGACCAAAAGAATCTACTGAAATTTAAACATATCTATTTTAATAGATATCATATTGAGACTATGAAGTACCAATGCATTAATAATATCTTATGTTAGAAGCATACAGTAGAAAAGCTTTAAATTCTCTCCTATGGGGTTATAAAATATGAACCGGAAGTTCTATGATATTTATGATTTGGCATGACCGTCTCAGATATCTATGGTACACGATGATGCGTTGAACTATCCATTTGGGCATGTATCAAAGAATCAGATTTTTTGGCTCGATGATAGTTAATGCTTTACTACACGAATTGTGGATTGCCATTCCAATGAGATAGTATTCCTGCCGTTAGGGGGAGGAAATCCATCACTAGAAGAACAACGGGAAATTTTGTGAAAAACTCCATTTTTGTCTCATTTTAATCCTCACACTTCCCAATGTGATATTGAAATAAAAAAAGATTAGTCATCTTCAGAGAATTGCGCATCAATTGTCAGATGCATTGCCTGATGTAGCAAAAATGATAGTCACATTTAGGCATGTCAATGGGTCGGGTCCAGACCTGGATCCGATTACACGTGTAATATACCCGACCCGATTTGGACATGACTCGATTTGGACCCGACCCGGTGAACCCAAACATACAAACAGATTGGGTCTGGGTCCACCCCGCCCCAACCCGTTGGACCCGAGACCCAACTGTTTTATTAATATATGCTCATATTAGTATTAGTTGATCCATAATTTTATTTTTATTTATCAAGTTATTAATATAAATCTTAACTCATTTTTATATCCACAAGTCCATAACAAGCCCACAACTAACAAAGTCCACAACCACAAGTCATCCACAAAAAAAAAAAATGAAGCCCACAAGTTAACAACCCGGCCCACCAACAAAAATGTCATGCCCTAAAGTGAAAGGGTGGGGCTATTTGCACCCCTCTGTTTACTGAGCACACCCCGTGTCTAACTACACCCCACCCAAATAACTTAGGTTATGTACACACCCCAGTATTTATGTAACATTTTACTCTCCACTGCACACCCCACTACAAACCCTAAAAACTAAAACCCTTTGTCTCTCTTCCTCCCTCCCACACATTTGTCTCTCTCTCCCTCCGCCGTTGGAATCGGAGGTCAACTCCAAGCCCTTCTATCGCTGCCTCTTCCTTGAGTTGCCGTTCATCTTGTGAGAGGTTTCAGCAACAAATTTACAGCCTCCATCCTTGCATGCATCATGTAAATGTTCCGTTCTTACCTTATTCTTCACTTCTTTTCTCTTCCCTGTCTTTAAATTCAGTAAAAATCAGGTTATTTTGGGAACTTAAATAACAGTGTAAAGAAACCCCTAAATCTAAATTGACGCTTGTGAAGATGTCTTGCAGCACACACTCCTCATTCCAGAACCGATGGGTTTCACTTCTGTTTTGATAGACTAACGTAGTGTCTACGGATTACCAATACCTAGACATCACGTGTCTACTTATTCCAGAACCTACAGGTTTCACTTCTGCTCCCATAGACATCTTAAGTGTCTACGGATCAAATATCCCTAGACATCTCACGTGTCTAACCTGTTATATATGTGTCACTTTTTAGCCTAATGGACTCATTTAGGTCATTTCTGGTCATTTTTTCAATTTTTCATTTTTCGATCGGAGCCGTTAAATTTTAGTTTTTAACCATCTACGTGAGCTTGAATACTCCGATTGAAAATCTAACTGCATATTATGGGTCCTGGTACTATTTATACTACCCATAAAAATTTCATCGAATTCTGGTAACGTTTTAAAAATTATGCAGTTTTGAACCGTATCCGGGTTTCGGTCGTTACTGGTTTGTTTGGTGGAATAGTAATTGGAATAGTTGGTGGTTGTGGTGACCTTAGGTAATAACCTCACCCCCCATTGCTTAAGGATTACGAAATCCTTTGGTTATTTTTGGTGTGTGTGGGTGAGGTTAGCTTAGGTTCACCTCCCCCCCTTTTTTTCCTTCTCTTCACCCCCTCCCCCATTGTAGTCGTGGATTGCCTCCCTCTCTTCAGCTGTGTTTGTGTGTGTGTGTTTGTGTTTTAGAGAAAAACTAAGGAAAAGAAGGAGAAGAAGTAGCAAAAGAGGCACAAAGAGGGAGTGCAAGGAAAGGAAGGTGTGTGTGTATGTTTATGGTTTTGTTGTTGATTCTTCCTCTCCTTCTCTTCTCTTAAGGATTCCCCCCCTGTTTTCAGCCATTGGTAGGCTGAGGAGGAGCTTGAGGGAGTAGTGGTGGTGGTGGTAGCCATTGGTGCACACGAAGGGCCCGAAGCCTCCCTTTTCCCTTCCCCTCCCTTGGTAAGCTCCCCCCCCCTTAGGTTTTCTTTGGTTTTCTTGCTTAGGGGACTATTGGGGATGTCTTGCATGATAGGTGTTTGGGTTATAGTGTGTGTGAGGGCTGGGGAGGGGTTGAAAAGGGTTCTGGACGCTCGTGCGCGCGCAGTCAGGCGCGCGGGCTGGGCTGGGCACGCGTGTGAGTACACGTGCACGCGAACATGCGCGTGAGCTTCTGGCGGGGCGTGCGCGAGCGTGCGCGCGTGCGGGGCTGGGCGCCTGGGCCCAGGGATGGGCGCGCGGCTAGGCACCAGCGTGCGCGGGAGCGCGTGCATGCGTGTGCGGGGGCCACGCATGTGGCTGCCCGAGGGCTCGGGTAGGTGCCGGGGCACTCAGATGTGCGTGTGTACGTGCGTACTTGCATACGTGTGAGCCCATATGCGTGCATATCTGAGTCTTTGACATTTGTAATTAATTTTAAGTATTTTTATGTGGTTTTACTCACCAATTTGATCCCCTTGTCTTGCAGATCTTGGCGAACGATCACGCAACGACCCGGGTTGCTGTGAGTGGGTCAATCCAACCCAGTTGGGAGGCGTTCGATGCACGTAGACGTGCATTGCCCTCCCCTGGGGTACCATAACTGCATATTAACCATGTTTGCATGTATATGTTATTGTTTGCCTTGCTAGGTTGCATCCATGTCATGTTAGATATAATATGTTAGGATTATACATGCTAGTATTATGCATAGGGACCCATGCCTGTTTATGCATCACGTCCCATGCTAGCATAACATTAATTCCTACATGCCCCCACTTAGCTTAAGCATGTCCTTAGCCTATCTATGAAAAGCATAAGTGTAAGCATGCCTTAGAAAATACTATAACCTTGTTATTATATTATTAAATGCTTCAATGATTAAATCTTTAATAAATTATATGTTGTATATTTATTTATACCTATGGGCCATGAACTTTGCTTAAAGAGTTTAGGAAAGTGTACAACCACTTAGGGGGTCGTACCATGACATTGACACTACGAATCAATGTCTTCTCCCACATCTGAGTTATGCGCCTTAGAGGGAATTCATGAGAATTCGTTACGCTTAATCGGTGGCTGATAACCGATGACGTCGGATCCAAGAGGATCTTATCCGCGAGTTTAAATTGTTTTCTCCCCTTCGTTGGATCCGTGTAGGAACTACCCGGTGTTGGAAACATTGACCTGATAAAGGGCTCCCAATCCGTAGGTACTACCGATGCGTGCGAGGACGTATTGATCATGGGAGTATACAGGTAGAGGCTATCCGAGTAAAGGGCTATCGGTGGACCAAGGGTGAGCAGTCTAATCTCTCCCTAAAGTCCTATGTCACCCTTTGGGGTGAGGGTGCGGGAGTGGTGGGCTCGGGTTGATATTCGACCCACCAGTATGAGTAGTTGTTTCCATCTGTTGGAATTTGACTTTTTGAAATGATTAATATGAGTTGTGTTTCATGGATTGTTCCATTCACTGAGCGTGTGGCTCACCCCTCGCATATGTTTTCCTCCAATTGTCGCTGAGTTAGATCTGAGGGAGGAGTTTGTTAGAACTGTATCATTTAGAGTCCTAATTTCGATCGGAGTCGCTAAAATTTTTCTTTTTAGCCTACCAAGGGGGTTTGAGGACTCTGATTGAAATATAACTACATATTATGGGTCTTGGTATTGTTTAGTACTGCCCATAAAATTTTCATTTAATTCCGATAAAGTTTTTGGAATTATGCAGTTTTGGATTAGGTATTCGGATTTGATTTTGTTAAAATCCAAGATGAAGAGCTAAAAATCCAATATTATTACGAGATGTTTAGTTTTGAGATAGCTTCCACATAGAAGTGGAATTGGATAAACTGGATTCGTATATCAAAAGTTATGGGTATTTTTCCGAGTATACCCCGAAGATGAGAAATCCACGGTAGCCCTGTAAGATGTTTAGCCTAAATTTCGAAATAACTGGAAGGGTTATTTGATCTAGGTATAAACATGAAAGCTGTAGATAATCTTCTTATCTTTCCAATGGCATTGGAATCGTGTAATTCGGAGCTGTATGGAGGAAGTTATGGCCGTTTAAGTGAAGGCTGTCCAGTGTTTTTTAAGTCCGGGACAGCTTGGTCATTCCCCCCTCTTTTGCCTATTTAACCTCCCCCAATGTGCATGACTTGGGCTCTCTTTCTCCTCTCGTTTCTGGTTCAGCCCCTTTGTTGTGTGTGGTTTGGGTGGAGGAAGTGATGGTGATGGAGGAGGAGCACAAAAAGGAGTGAAAGAAGGTATGTTGTTGTTGCTTCCCCTTCTCTCTTGCTCCCCCTCAATTGTTTTCCCTCCCCCTTTTGATTTCAGCCCCCCAAATGTTTGTTGAAATGCCCAAGTAAAAGTCATGTGAAGAAGAGAAGCCAAAGAGAGGTGGTAGTAGTGGTAGTGGTGGTCGAGATGGTCATGGGTGTGCTCGAGAGCCCCAACATCTCCCCTTCCCTCCCCCTCTTATGTTTGGTGAGTTTCTCTCTTCTTTTATTGGTTTGTATGCATTGCTATGGGAGGTGGTACACATGGGTGGTATTTATGTTTGGGTGCATGTGGGGGGCCTGGGGGAGGGCTGGGGAGTGCTTGGGCGCGTGCACAGGTCTGTTCGCGCGCGTGCGCATGCAGGTGTGAGCGCACTCGGGCACGTACGCGCGGGGGGGTCGCGCAGGTGCCCGCGGAGCGTTCGCGCGATGCGCGGGGCGCTGGAGGGGCCGCCCGGGTGCGCGCGTGTCTGCCCACGGGTGTGCGCGGTTTGGGCACCTGGGGCTGCGCCCGGGGGCTCCCGGGAGTGCGTGCTGGGCTGCCCAAGGCCCGGTTTGGGCATGCTGGGCGTCGGCACCCTCGGGTGGGTGTCCGGGGGGCTCGGGCACGCGTGCGTGCGTGCATGCTTGCGTGCGTTCGAGCCCGTATGCGTGGATGTCCAATCTTAGGTATCCCTAATTGATTTTATATGTTTGTATATGGTTTTACTCACCCCTTTTGATACCCTTGACTTATAGATCTCGTCGGATGGGATGCGCGTCAGTCCGGGTATCGGTGAGTGGTTTGATTCCAACCCTTCTGGGAGCGCTCGATGCACGTAGTTGTGTGTCGCGTTTCCATGGGGCTTTATTTGCACCCTAGATATGTCAGATATCATGCATGCTAGGTTGTATAGCTCGTATATTGTGTAGAACCCCTATTCTACCTTATACTTGCCTATGTATTGTATAGAATATGGCATGACTTGAGTAGTTTTGTTTGAAATACTACCTCCTATTTATCAAGCATGTTTACCTTGGGTTAATAATGGGGTGTATGCGTAATATTTCTCTGATTTAGGACTCGAGGGTGTGGTATAGTTGTGGCACCCATCTGTTGGGGCAAAACTATGACTAGCTCGAGAGAGGATGAGGCATTCCCTCTATCTCGCCCTCCCTCTTTTCGCGAGCTAAGTAAATAGATGTAGTTCCTACCACAACCACCACCACCACCACCACCACCACCACTACCCCCGCTTAACCCTTCCCTTCTAGGTTGGTGTTATCCAATGTATTTTAGGTTGTAATTTGTGTTGTTTACCTGTTTGATGCCATGTATGCATGTTTAAGTAGGCCATCGTTGGGTAAATAATTGCATATTATGTATATGCCTAATTGGTCATGAGCCTTGCCTAATGCATTTAGGCAACTGTATGACCTCTTATAGGGTCATACCATGGCATTGAGACTTAGAATAAAATGTCTTCCCCGCATCTGAGTTATGCGCCCTGGAGGGAATTCATGAGAATTTGTTGCGCTTATCGGTTCCATAGGGATCGTATTTGCGAGTGTTGAGTGTTCTTCCCTTCGTCGGTTCTAAGTAGAGACTACCCGGCGTAGTAAAGTCCGGTGGGGTGCTCCCAGATACTACTCATGACGCGTGTTGGTGTGCCCATACGGCTGAGGTAGCGGTCATGGGAGGCTACCCGATAGAAGCCAGAACCCTGTGAGGTGCTCCTAAGAACTGTCCACGACGCTTGTTGGTGTTCCCATATTGCAGAGACAGGGACCTTGGAGGCTACCAGGTAGTAGTGGCCACACCGGGAGAGACTACCGGATGACGAGCGGTGTAGAACAATCGACCTCTTCCCCAAGATCCTATGTCACCCCGAGGAGGGGGTGAGGGTGAGGGTGTGGTGGGTCGGCGTTGGTTCGATCTGCCAGTTGTGCAATTTCCCAAGATCCTATGTCACCTGTCGGGGTGAGGGTGAGGGTATTGTTCCCAAGATCCTATGTCACCCGTCGGGGTGAGGGTGAGGGTATTGCTCCCAAAATCCTATGTCACCCATCGGGGTGAGGGTGAGGGTGTTGGGGTGAGTGTGGTGGGCTCGAGTTTGTCACGCCCCAGAGCGGCCGTCTCTGAGACGTGGAAAATATATAATATCAGCAATCCATACACGAGGTCAATAAAAGACTCTACTCAATCATCAAAGGTACTTAAAACATTTAACAAGGAAGCTGACATGATATATAAACATATGGCGGAAGCTTAAAATGACCAAGTCTGTAATTCAAGGCATATTTACAGACCGGATTACATAATCAACTGTCCTGTGAGAGCCAATATACAACAAAAGACATCCAATACTAGTACTGTGCACAAGCACGAGTAGCAATACATACAAGGAAACGGGGGATGCTGATGGCCTCTCACACTCGCAGATCCAAAACACGTGCGCTACTCTGCTACGGTGCTGCGCCTATGGAAGCTCCACCTTCAGGTCCGGCTCAGCGACAACTGGAGGAAAACATATGCAAGGGGTGAGCCACACGCTCAGTGAATGGTACGATCCATGCATCACAACACATATTAATCTTTCAAGCATTCAAGTCTCAAGAATCGAAACAACAACTTAAGTTGGCGGTTGGGTGTCGACCCAAACCTACCACACCATGTTAAATATTCTGAGTGATTGGGGTTCCAACAGATGGAACAGTCACTAAGTCATTGGGTCGGGTCTCAACCCAACCCACTACACCCTCACCCTCACCCTCACCCTTAGGTGACATAGGACTATTGGGGAAAAGGGGTCAACTGGTCTACGCCTTTCGTCTTCCGGTAGCCCTCTGCCGAGTAGCCTCGACCTGGTATCCTCCCATGACCTCTACCTCTATTGTATGGGCGCACCACCCGGCGTCATGAATAGTGTCTGGGAGAGCCTAGCAGGACAACTAAACCCGGGTAGCTTCGACACGGAAGCGACGAAGGGGAGAGCACTTGACATACGCGGTTTTGATCCTCATGGATCCGTCGTCGATAAGGTTACGAATTCTCATGAATTCCCACCAGAGCGCATAACTAAGATGCGGGGAAGACAGATGATTCGTAATGTCAATGCCACGGTATGACCCATCAGAGGTCATACGCTTGCTTAATCTTATTAAGCAAGGTTTATGGCCTCTATATATATATAAGATATATAGAGATGAAGTATACAACATATAAATAATTACATAAGGAATTAAATCAAGAAGTATACAATTAATGTTACAACAATATTGTAATATTGTCTAAGGCATGCTTGGGCTCATATGTATAACCCATGGATGTAATACTCTAGTATACAAGTTTAACATGATAGAAAAATATTTAAGGTCACTACCTTATTCATGCCTTATACTCATGCATACATGTAAATACTAACACATGAATAACCTAGCATGGGACACAATACATAAACAAATATGGGTCCCTACACATGGTACTAGGGCGTATGATCCTAACATATTAAGTCTTAGTATGACATGGATGCAACCTAACAAGATAAGCAATAACATGCACACTTAAGAAGGTTAATATGTGGTTACGGTGCCCCAGGGGAGGGCAATGCACGTCTATGTGCATCGAACACCTCCCGACTGGGTTGGATTGACCCACTCACCGTAAACCGGGTCATCGCGCGTCCGCTTGCCAAGATCTGCAAGACAAGGCATCCAAATAGGTGAGTAAAACCACATAAAAACACTAAAAAACAACTAGAAATGTCAAAGACTTGGATATGCACACATACGGGCTCGCACGCATGCGAGCATGCACGTACGCGCACATGTCCGAGTGCCCCGACACCTACCCGAGCCCCCGGACAGCCACACGCATGGCCCCCTCACACTTGCGCACGTGCACGCACGCGTGCACGTGCCCCCGAGCCCGGTCGCGCGCTGGCAGCGCGCCCAGGACTCCACCCACGCGCGCAGGAACCCAGCCGCGCGCGCACGCGCCCGCACGCGCCCTCCACACACACCCGCTCCCTCCGCCCGCCCCGCTCGCGTACGCGCACGCGCGCCCCTGCGCATCTGCCTGCGCCAGTCAGCGCCCGACAGCGCGCGCACGCGCGCGGACAGGCCCGCACGCGCGCCCAAAGCTCAAACACCCCCTCCCTCACCCCACACACACCCAAACTCATGCATATGGTGTGCAAGGTCCCCTAGCACCTACCCAAGCTCCAAAAATCAGAAAATAAAGAGGGGGAGAAGTGCTTACCAAGAGAGGGAGTGAAAGGGGGAGATCCGGTGCCCTCCGAGCACCCGCAACCACCTCAACCGCCACCACCACTACCAACACCTCCTCAGCTTCTCCTCAGCCTCTACTTTGCTGAAAAACAGGGGAAAATCAGGGGGGAAAGAGAGGGATCTTGATAGGAAGAGAAACAACAACAACAATGGCACACAACCTTGTTTGTGCTCCTTCTTCTTCTTCTTCTTCTTCTTCTTCTTCAAAACTCACACACACACACACAATCTTTCACACACAAAGGGCTGGAGAGGGAGAGAAAGAGAGAGAAGAGAGAATGAGAGATTTGAGAGAGAGCCCCCCCAAAACTCACGTTTGGGGGGGGGGGGGTGAGGGGAGTGGAAAACGAGGGGGGTAGGGTTAAGTCTAACCTTACCCCCTCTCAATCCAAATAACCAAGCATGACTTAGTGTTTAAGTAAAAGGGGGGTGAGCTTACCCAAAGGTCACCACATGCACAAAATATCTCATTTACTATTCCACTTACCAAATCAGTTTCGAAGAAAACTCGGATGCGGTTCGGAACTGCATAATTTTCCAAACGTTACCGGAATTCGATGAAATTTTTATGGGTGGTATAAAATGGTACCAGGACCCATAATACGCAGTTAGATTTTCCAATCGGAGTTCTCTAGCTCACGCAGATGGCTAAAAAGCCAAAATTTTAGCAGTTCCGATCGAAAAAGAAAATTTTGAAAATGGCCAGAATTGACCCAAGGTTACCAATAGGCCAAAAAGTGACACATATATAACATTCTTCCCCCCTTAGGAAATTTTGTCCACAAAATTTAATTACAAAAACATCTAAGAAGGAAAAAGATGTGGATATGCGTCACGCATGGCGTCCTCGCGCTCCCAAGTGGCCTCGGCACCAGAGCGGTGCTGCCAACGCACCTTAACCAACTGGACGGTCTTGGTGCGGAGCTTCTTCTCGCGACGGTCCAAGATCTCGATCGGCTGCTCCACGAATGACAAGTCCGGCTCGAAGACAAGCGGCTCGAACGGGATGATGTGGGCAGGATCGTGGACGTAACGCCTCAGCTGCGAGACATGGAAGACGTCATGGGCTTGGGCCAAGTGTGGGGGCAAGGCTAGGCGATAGGCCACCTCCCCAATCCGCTCCAGGATGAGAAACGGGCCGATAAAACGCGGACTCAGCTTGCCCCGCACGCCGAAACGGAAGATGCCCTTCGACGGGGACACCTTCAGGAAGACATGGTCACCAACCTCGAAGGCGAGCTCACGGCGACGACGTCGCGTAGCTCTTCTGACGGCTCTGAGCGGTGCGGATACGCTCACGAATCGTCTTGACCTTCTCAGAGGTTGGCGAACGATCTCGGTCCCTCCAACTGGCGCTCTCCGACCTCGTCCCAGCACAAGGGAGACCTGCAGCTGCGCCCATAGAGTGCCTCATATGGTGCCATCCGAATACTCGAGTGGTAGCTGTTGTTGTAGGCGAACTCCACCAAAGGAGATGCCTCTCCCAACTGCCTCCAAAATCGAGAATGCAGGCACGCAACATGTCCTCTAGGGTCTGAATCGTCCTCTCTGACTGGCCATCGGTCTGTGGGTGAAACGCCGTACTGAAATGGAGGTTCGTACCAAGGGCGTGCTGGAGGCTACGCCAGAACCTCGAGTGAATCTCGCGTCTCTATCAGAAATGATACTGACCGGAGTGCCGTGGAGACGAACGATCTCTGAGACAAACAACTGCGCCAAGGTGTCCAGAGAGTCGGTGAGTCGGACGGGGAGGAAATGAGCAGACTTCGTCAGTCGGTCGACGATTACCCAGATGGCATCGCGACCCGAACGTGACTTCGGTAGACCCGAAACAAAGTCCATAGTAATCTGCTCCCACTTCCACTGAGGAATCTCAATGGACTGCAGCTTCCCCGCAGGGCGCTGATGCTCCGACTTCACCTGCTGGCATACCAAGCAACGGGCAACGAAACGGCCAACATCTGCCTTCATCCCGCGCCACCAGTAGCCACGACGAAGGCCCCTGTACATTTTCGTGCCACCAGGATGCACCGTGTACTTCGAACGATGGGCCTCGTCCAAGATCTTCTGCTTCAGCTCTGCGTCGTCAGGAATACATACCCGGCCTCTGAACCGCAGGATCCCATCCTCGCGAATCTGGTAATCTGGTCGCTCACCCCGGGCGACGCCTTCAGAAAGGACCAGAAAGTGAGGATCCCGCCCTTGTGCCGTGCGGATCTCGTCGAGGAGAACAGGCTGCACCACTAACCTGGCTAGAAAGCCACCAGCAGGCGTCTCCGAACGCTGATCCAACAAGCGGCCTCCTCCAGAAGCCTCCAACGACGCACTGCCAAGTGGGCGGCCATGCCCAAAGGCTGCCTACTGAGAGCGTCTGCCACGACATTCGCCTTACCCGGATGATAAGCGATGTCGCAATCATAGTCCTTCAGGAACTCGACCCAACGTCTCTGACGCATGTTGAGCTCCGGCTGGGACTGCAGATAAGTCAGGCTCTTGTGATCCGTGAAGAGCTCGAACTCCTCGCCATAGAGGTAGTGCCTCCAAATCTTCAGCGCAAAGATGATCGCTGCTAACTCCAGGTCATGGGTGGGGTAATTCTGCTCATGGGGCTTCAACTGACGCGACGCGTAAGCAACAACCTTACCGTTCTGCATCAGGACGCAACCCAAACCCAGCCGCGACGCATCGGAGTAGACTGCGAATCCACCACTCCCAGACGGAATGGTAAGAACTGGCGCTGAGGTGAGTCTCCGCTTCAACTCCTGGAAGCTCTCCTCGCAAGATGGGGACCACTCGAACCGGACATCCTTCCGGGTGAGGCGGGTCAAAGGGACGGCTATCTTCGAGAAACCCTCAACAAACCTCCGATAATAACCCGCCAACCCAAGGAAGCTCCGAATCTCGGTGGGGTTCGACGGTCGCCGCCAATTCGACACGGCAAGCGTCTTGTCCGGGTCCACAGATATACCCTCACCGGAAATAACATGGCCAAGGAAGGCCACACGCTCCAACCAGAACTCGCACTTACTGAACTTGGCGAACAACTGATGTCGGGCCAAGGTCTCCAAGACAGTGCGAAGATGGTCAGCGTGCTCCTCAAGACTCCTCGAGTACACCAGAATATCGTCAATGAAGACTACTACAAAGGAGTCGAGGAAGGGTCGAAATACCCGGTTCATCAGATCCATGAAGGCTGCCGGCGCATTCGTCAACCCAAACGGCAGTACTCGAAACTCGTAGTGCCCGTAACGGGTGCGAAAGGCCGTCTTCGGAATATCCGACTCCCGGATCTTCAGCTGATAGTAGCCCGAACGGAGATCGATCTTTGAAAAGACACGCGCTCCCTGGAGCTGGTCAAACAGATCATCAATCCGCGGTAAGGGGTACTTGTTCTTCACGGTCCGCTTGTTCAGCTGTCTGTAATCAATACAAAGACGCAGCGAACCGTCCTTCTTCCGCACGAACAGAACAGGGGCTCCCCACGGAGAGACACTCGGACGTGCAAACCCCTTTCGAGCAACTCCTCCAGCTGCTCCTTAAGCACCTTCAGCTCTGCTGGGGCCATCCGGTACGGAGCCCTCGAAATCGGCTCGGTCCCCGGAATTAGATTAATCTCAAACTCGATCGCGCGATCCGGTGGTAGACCCGGAAGATCATCGGGAAAAACCTCCGGATATTCCGCCACGACCGGAGTCTGACTGATATCTGCCCGCAGTGGTGCATCCTCCTCAGCGATGTACGCCAGAAAACCCTCGCATCCTCCCTGAAGGAGTCTCCACGCCTGGATGGACGATACGAATCCCAAAGGAGCCATGTCCCGATCGCCCACGAACTGGAAGGACCTCCGTCCAGGGATGCGGAAAGACACCGACTTTGCGAAACAGTCGATACTGGCGTGGCTAGCTGAGAGCCAATCCATCCCCAGGATGGCGTCGAAGTCCGTCATGGCGAGCTCGACCAACTCCACTGGAAACTCATGCTCTGCGATCGCCACGATACATCCCCGATACACCGAACGGAGGAGAATACGGTCCCCGACCGGTAATGATATCTCCAGCACTGCATCAAGAAGGGCTGACACCGCACCCATCCGTCTCGCGAAAGCGGGAGACACGAACGAGTGCGTGGCCCCGGAATCAAATAGCACATAAGCAGGAAGCTGGGAGATCAGAACAATACCTCGACGACGCTACCCGAAGCCTGCGCCTCATCGGCCGTAAGCGCTGCAACACGACCCTGAACGAGCTGTGGCTGAGGAGCAGGGGCAGGCCTCGCAGGCTGCGCTGGCTGCCTCCTCTGCTCCACATGCCCACCCTGTGGCTGCTGCTGGTGACGCTGCGGCTGCGGCTGCTGACGTGGCTGCTGCTGCTGCAGCTGCTGTCGTGGCCAAGCATTGGCCAGATGCCCGACTCGCTGGCAGTGGTAACATCGTCGCGTCTCCAGTCCTCTAGCGCGGATCGGAACGGCAGAAATGGGTGCAGGACCCTGAACTGGCACCACTCCCACTGGTGTAGCGGCGGCCGCTGGTCGATCATGACGGGGCCGCTTGCTCTTGCGGCGTCCCTGGTCCTGACTCCGGGAGTCCTCTGATCTGCTGTAGGGGTTTGAACCGATGAAGGAACCCCAAGGTCTCGCTCGACGATCCTCGCACGGGACACTAGATCAGTGTACCTCGAGAATGCCTGAGAGGTCACATGCACCCTGATGGTGTTGTTGAGACCCATCTCAAACCGTCGGCACCGCGTCTCCTCGTCCATCACCAAGGCTGGGGCGAACCGAGAAAGCCTCATGAAACGCGTGGAGTAGTCCGCAGCAGACATGGTGCCCTGCGTCAGCTGCTCGAACTCCCGCATCACCATCTGGCGCGTCGAAAAGGGAAAGTACTCCGCCAAGAAGTAACTCCGAAAATCGCTCCAGAGAAGTCGCCCCACACCCTCGGGAATGTCCACCACTCGGGTAGCCCACCAGTCGGCGGCGTTACCCTTCAACATGAAAGTGGCCAGGGAGACACGCTGGCGGTCGGTGCAGTGCATGGTCGAGAAGATCTTGTCTATCTCCATCAACCAACGCTCAGGGGCAAGAGGGTCAGTCGTCATACCGTGGAACTCAGGAGGGTGAAGCTTCAGAAGGCGGTGAGGCCGGCCTGATGCACACGTGCCGCGGCCTCTAGCTCCTCCTCCCGCTCCTCGGGTCCATGAACTCCCTCCACGGGGATCTCTGCTGGTACAGGGGGTACCACTGGCACTACTGGTGGATCGGCCACTAAAGGTACCTGCGGGACCGCCTCGCGGGCCGCCCGCAGCTCCTGGATCTCTCGTGCCTGCTCAGCCAACGCCCTAGTCTGGGCCTCCAGTGCCCTAGTCTGAGTCTCTAGCAGGTCTGCTATCCTAGCGTAAGCACGCTCCCAGGCTGGAGGCTCCTGCGCAGGTCCTGGCCTCGCGGCCGAGGACATCTCGGTAGACTCCTCACCCCCGGTAGGTTCGGAAACCTCCGAGGCCTGAGGGAGACCGCGTCCGTGCATCCGTCTGCGAGGAGGCATATCAGCAACCTAAGAAACAGACACTAGGATCAGAATACTCATATAGAAATCCTAGGACTCATCTCTAAGACATCAATAAGACGACAATTGGCTCTGACAGGACCAGGCTCTGATACCAACTTTTGTCACGCCCCAGAGCGGCCGTCTCCGAGACGTGGCAAATATATAATATCAGCAATCCATACACGAGGTCAATAAAAGACTCTACTCAATCATCAAAGGTACTTAAAACATTTAACAAGGAAGCTGACATGATATATAAACATATGACGGAAGCTTAAAATGACTTAGTCTGTAATTTAAAGACATATTACAGACCGGAACACATAATCAACTGTCCTGTGAGAGCCAATATACAACAAAGACATCAAACACCAGTACTGTGCTCAAGCACGAGTAGCAATACATACAAGGAAACGGGGGATGCTGATGGCCTCTCTCACTCGCAGATCCAAAACACGTGCGCTGCTCTGCTACAGTACTGCGCCTATGGAAGCTCCACCTTCAGGTCCGGCTCAGCGACAACTGGAGGAAAACATATGCGAGGGGTGAGCCACACGCTCAGTGAATGGTACGATCCATGCATCACAACACATATTAATCTTTCAAGCATTCAAGTCTCAATAATCGAAACAACAACTTAAGTTGGCGGTTGGGTGTCGACCCAAACCTACCACACCATATTAAATATTCTGAGTGTTGGGGTTCCAACAGATGGAACAGTCACTTAAGTCATTGGGTCGGGTCTCAACCCAACCCACTACTCCCTCACCCTCACCCTCACCCTTAGGTGACATAGGACTATTGGGGAAAAGGTCAACTGGTCTACGCCTTTCGTCTTCCGGTAGCCCTCTGCCGAGTAGCCTCGACCTGGTATCCTCCCATGACCTCTACCTCTACCGTATGGGCGCACCACCCGGCGTCATGAATAGCGTCTGGGAGAGCCTAGCAGGACAACTAAACCCGGGTAGCTTCGACACGGAAGCGACGAAGGGGAGAGCACTTGACATACGCGGTTTTGATCCTCATGGATCCGTCGTCGATAAGGTTACGAATTCTCATGAATTCCCACCAGAGCGCATAACTCAGATGCGGGGAAGACAGATGATTCGTAATGTCGATGCCACGGTATGACCCATCAGAGGTCATACACTTGCTTAATCTTATTAAGCAAGGTTCATGGCCTCTATATATATATAAGATATATAGAGATAATATACAACACATAATTAATTACACAAGAATTAATCAAGGAAGCATACAATAATGCTATAACAAAATTATAATATTGTCTAAGGCATGCTTGGGCTCATATGTATAACACATGGATGTAATACTCTAGTATACAAGTCTAACATGATAGAAAAATATTTAAGGTCACTACCTTATTCATGCCTTATACTCATGCATACATGTAAATACTAACACATGAATAACCTAGCATGGGACACAATACATAGACAAGTATGGGTCCCTACACATGGTACTAGGGTGTATGATCCTAACATATTAAGTCTTAGTATGACATGGATGCAACCTAACAAGATAAGCAATAACATGCACACTTAAGAAGGTTAATATGTGGTTACGGTGCCCCAGGGGAGGGCAATGCACGTCTACGTGCATCGAACACCTCCCGACTGGGTTGGATTGACCCACTCACCGTAAACCGGGTCGTCGCGCCGCTCGCCAAGATCTGCAAGACAAGGCATCCAAATAGGTGAGTAAAATCCACATAAAGACACTTAAAACAACTAGAAATGCAAAGACTTGGATATGCACGCATACGGGCTCGCACGCATGCGAGTACGCACGTACGCGCACATGTCCGAGTGCCCCGACACCTACCCGAGCCCCCGGGCAGCCACACGCATGGCCCCCGCACACTTGCGCACGTGCCCCCGAGCCCGGCGGCGCGCTGGCCGCGCGCCCAGGACTCCACCCACGCGCGCAGGAACCCAGCCGCGCGCGCACGCGCCCTCCGCACGCATCCGCTCCCCCTGCCCGCCCCGCTCGCGTACGCGCACGCGCCCCCCTGCGCATCTGCCTGCGCCAGTCAGCGTCCGACAGCGCGCGCACGCGCGCGGACAGGCCCGCACTCGCGCCCAAAGCTCAAACACCCCCCTCCCTCACCCCACACACACCCAAACTCATGCATATGGTGTGCAAGGTCCCCTAGCACCTACCCAAGCTCCAAAAACCAAAAAATAAAGAGGGGAGAAGTGCTTACCAAGAGAGGGAGTGAAAGGGGGAGATCCGGTGCTCTCCGAGCACCCGCAACCACCTCAACCGCCGCCACCACTACCAACACCTCCTCAGCTTCTCCTCAGCCTCTACTTTGCTGAAAAACAGGGGAAAATCAGGGGGGAAAGAGAGGGATCTTGATAGGAAGAGAAACAACAACAATGGCACACAACCTTGTTTGTGCTCCTTCTTCTTCTTCTTCTTCTTCTTCAAAACTCACACACACACACACAATCTTTCACACACAAAGGGCTGGAGAGGGAGAGAAAGAGAGAGAAGAGAGAATGAGAGATTTGAGAGAGAGCCCCCCCAAAACTCACGTTTGGGGGGGGGGGGTGAGGGGAGTGGAAAAAGAGGGGGGTAGGGTTAAGTCTAACCTTACCCCCTCTCAATCCAAATAACCAAGCATGACTTAGTGTTTAAGTAAAAGGGGGGTGAGCTTACCCAAAGGTCACCACATGCATATTATGGGTGGGATAAAATGGTACCAGGACCCATAATATGCAGTTAGATTTCCATTCGGAGTTCTCTAGCTCACGCAGATGGCTAAAAAGTCAAAATTTTAGCAGTTCCGATCGAAAAAGAAAATTTTGAAAGTGGCCAGAATTGACCCAAAGGTTACCAATAGGCCAAAAAGTGACACATATATAACATTCTTCCCCCCTTAGGAAATTTTGTCCACAAAATTTAATACAAAAACATCTAAGAAGGAAAAAGATGTGGATATGCATCACGCATGGAGTCCTCGCGCTCCCAAGTGGCCTCGGCACCCGAACGGTGCTGCCAACGCACCTTAACCAACTGGACGGTCTTGGTGCAGAGATTCTTCTCGCGTCGGTCCAAGATCTCGATCGACTGCTCCACGAATGACATGTCCGGCTCGAAGACAAGCGGCTCGAACGGGATGATGTGGGCAGGATCGTGGACGTAACGCCTCAGCTGCGAGACATGGAAGACGTCATGTGCTTGGGCCAAGTGTGGGGGCAAGGCTAGGCGATAGGCCACCTCCCCAATCCGCTCCAGGATGAGAAACGGGCCGATAAAACGCGGACTCAGCTTGCCCCGCACACCGAAACAGAAGATGCCCTTCGACGGGGACACCTTCAGGAAGACATGGTCACCAACCTCGAAGGCGAGCTCACGGCGACGACAGTCGGCGTAGCTCTTCTGACGGCTCTGAGCGGTGCGGTGCGGATACGCTCACGAATCGTCTTGACCTTCTCAGAGGTCTGGCTGCCCGGGAGAGCGCTACCGGATGGCGAACGGTGTAGAGCAGCAAGTTTTACCCTTCAAGTCCCTAGGCTCACCCCTGTGGGGACTAGGGCGAGGGCGGGGTATGGTCGCACCGCCGTGTGACCTTGTTAACCGTTGGGTTTCTACCCATGACTTTCCTTGATAGGAGATTGTCTTAGTATCGAATGATTATGTTGGTGTTTGGTTTCTGACCACTCACTGAGCTTATAGCTCACCCCTCGCTTACTGTTTCCTTTACAGGGGCATTGTTGGGCGTGGTGCTGGAGCTTCCTTGTGGCTTGGTCTTGCGTGCGTGGATCGTTCTGTCCGGCGGATTGGCGAGTGTGAGGCTTTCAGCAGTCCTAGAGTCTTGTGTATTTATAAACCGTGCATGTGACACTTGTTGTATTTCATTTGGCTAGACTTGTCTCTCACAGGACAGTGATTGTGTATTCGGGTCTGTGGTAATATTTTTGATTTACAGACATTATTGGTATTTGTATGCTTCCGCTTTTCGATGAGTTATCAGTTATCATTGATTGCTAGCCTTGTGTATTATTTATTGGAGTCATTCTTGACCTCTTGTATGATAGTTGATACTTTACATATTTATCACGTCTCGGGGACGCCTGGGGCATGACAAAAGTTGGTATCAGGGTCTGGTCTTGTCAGAGCCTAAGTCGAGTCGTATAGATGAGTCGTAGGATTGTTGTCCGAGTACTCTGGTTTAGAAGTTTTCTTAGGTTGCTGACATGCCTCCTCGCATCTGTGGACGTGGACGTGGCCACTCCTGGACTTCCCTTAAGTTGTCGATTGGGTCGACTAATCAGGGTCAGTGTTGGGTCCCCCGTTGTTTGACTAAGGCTTGGGAAGGAGTTTCCAGCCCGGTTGTGTCGTATTGATGGACTTGTTGTGATTGTGGATTTGGATCGCGTCTTGATTATGGAGCTTCGTTCCCGGACATCGGTATTTCTAGTAACCATGGAGTTCGCGTGCGGCACCAGTTTCAAGTGTTGAGGATGTGGCGTATTGCTCATTAAGGGGTGATGTCTTCTTCCAGTCTTCCTACTCAGGATAAGGGGCTTGTAGGGTCAGCGTTGAGACCCGGATTAGGGTACTTCGTGTTCCTTATTTGGTTGTCGGGATATCCTATATCGAGACCTCATGGTGCCCTCCCAAGGTTCTTTTCCCAGTCAAGGGATACCTTTGAAGCATCAAATTGATGATGGATTTTTCCTCACTTGGAAGGTGCTATAGCGAGTGGTGAAGCATACGATCGGGATTGAGTGCATCGTTGTGCGGCTTAATGGGCGATAGCTTATGGACTAGGGTTCCATAGCCATATCCGAAGTCGCTTCGATATATCATCGTGCGTTGTAGCGGTCTGGTAGAGGCCAGAGTCCTGTGAGGTGCTCCCTGGGACTATCCACGACACTTATTGGTGTGCCCATATAGCAGAGATAGTGGACATGGGAGGCTACCAGGTAGAGGCCACACCGGCGGAGTGCTACTCTATGACGTCGAGAGCTTGGACTCCCCGTGATGAATCTGCCCATTGAGTGCATGATGCTGGAGTTCCAATGGTTATAGTTGAACGACCTATTGGTGGCGACATGTGAAGCACAGTTTGCGGTACTGTCGCGTTTTGCCCCCACATGGGTCGTAAATGAGGAGACGCGTCGCTAAGCGTTCGTGATGGGACTCAACCTCCATATCAGGTAGATGACGTCGCTTAGGCGTTGTCAGGGAATCGATGACCTCCTATTGCGTGTTTTGCGGATTAAGTGCGGTCGAGCGGCTTACCCAGCGTGTAAGGGTCATCATGAGCGTCAGCCATGCTCGAGGAGCAGAATTTGGACTTAATCGTTCGAGGAGTTATTTTGATCTCCCCATAGGGGTTGTAGATCAAGTACCCCTTGCCGTGAATTGATGATCTGTTTTGACCAGCTTTGGGAGCCAGTGTCTTTCTGTTGATCGATCTTCGCGCAAGGTACCCTATTTGGAGATCCGGGAGTTGGGCATTCTTTAGTTGGCCTTTCGTGACCGTTTCGGGCACTACAAATTTTGGGTACTGCCGTCGGGGTAGACGAATGCGCCAGATGCCTACAAGGATCTCAAATGTTTTATTGGACCTCCGTAGGCTGTTCTGAGGTAGCCCTCGTTGAGGTTGTTGGTCGGCATGCCCTCAGACGAAGTTGTGGATCGTCGCGTTGGAATGCGTTCGTCCATCGAGATTCCTCAGTGGACGTGGGAGTGAGTTATTATGGATTTCATTGTGGGCTCTCTAAAGTCACGTTCGGGTCACGACACCGTCTGGGTGATCATTGACCGACTGACTAAGTCCGCACTTTCCTCCCCATCTGGCTAACTGATTCTCTGGACGCTTCGATGCGGGTTTGAGCCTTAACGATTGTCCGTCCTCATGGTACTCCGATCAGCGCTGATTCGGATCGAGACGCGTGTGTTACTATTGAGGTGCTTGCACAGCCTTTGGTGGGCTTTGTCGCGAGCCTTCATCTAAGTATAGCGTTTCATTGCTGACGGACGGCCAGGCAAGAGGACGATGTTGACCTTGGAGGACATGCTGTTTGCCTGCATGCTCGACTTGGGGCAGTTGGATGAGGCATCATCCATTTGGTGGGGTTTGCCTGTGAGACGACTGTCATTCGAGCATCCAGAAGATATTGAAAAAAAGGCACTCTATGGGCGCGGTTTTATACCTCCCTTGTGTTGGGACGGTTGTAGAGCGCCAGTTGGAGTGGCCGTAAGTTATTTAATTGACCTTGCGATGGCCGAGATGGTTCATGCATGCCTCTGCACCACCCAGAACCGTCGGAAGGGCTACGTAGGTCATCGTCGCCAGGAGCCTACCTTCGGGTTCGGTGACCATGTTTTCATGAGGTGTCCCGGATTAAGGACATTCTCTGTTTCGACGTTCAGGGCGAGCGGAGTCGGCCTTCCATTGGACCGGTTTTCATCCTTGAGTGGATTGGGGGAGGTGGCTGTCATAAAGCCTTGCCCCCGTAGCTGACTCATGCCCGTAACGTAGCCCATGTCTCATAGCTGAGGTATTATGTCCACGATCCTGCTCATGTCATTCCGTTCGAGCCGCTCATCCTCGAGCAGGATTTGTCGTAAGTGGAGCAGTAGATCGAGACCATGGACCGGTGTGAGAAGAGGCTCCGCACCCAGACCGTTCCTTCGATTAAAGTGCGTGGTAGCACCAGTTTGGTGCGCGGACCACTTGGGAGCTAATGGACTCTATGGGTGACACTTCTACGTTCGGTCTTCCCTTGGGTTTCCTTAAATTTCGAGGACTAAATTTCTTGGGGGGGGGGGGAGAATGTTAGAACTGTGTCATTTAGAGTCTTAATTTCGATCGGAGTCGCTAAAATTTTTCTTTTTAGCCTACCAAGGGGGTTTGAAGACTCTGATTGAAATATAACTGCATATTATGGGTCCTGGTATTGTTTAATACTGCCCATAAAATTTTCATTTAATTCCGATAAAGTTTTTGAAATTATGCAGTTTTGGATTTGGTATTTGGATTTGATTTTGTTAAAATCCAAGATGAAGAGCTAAAAATCCAATATTATTACGAGATGTTTAGTTTTGAGATAGCTTCCATATAGAAGTGGAATTGGATCAACTGGATTCGTATATCAAAAGTTATGGGTATTTTTCCGAGTATACCCCGAAGATGAGAATCCAGGTAGCAGCCCTGTAAGATGTTTAGCCTAAATATCATTGATTGCTAGCCTTGTGTATTATTTATTGGAGTCATTTGTTGACCTCTTGTATGATAGCTGATGCTTTACATATTTGCCACATCTCGGGGACGCCTGGGGCGTGACAAAAATTGGTATCAGAGCCTAGTCCTGTCAGAGCCTAAGTCGATTCGTATAGATGAGTTGTAGGATTGTTATCCGAGTACTCTGGTTTAGAAGTTTTCTTTGTAATTGCTTTGTCGCCTTGTATGTCTTGATAGAGTCTTTATTTGATCTTGTTATTTGATAGCTGATTATTTATATTTTTCATGTATCAGGGACGACCGCCCTGGGGTGTGACATAACCTATTCCAGAACATACAGATTTCACTTTTGTTCCGATAGACTAACATAGTGTCTACGTATTACCACTACCTAGACATCACACGTGTCTAACCCATTCCAGAAACTACGGGTTTCACTTCTGTTCCCATAGGCATCGTATGTGTCTAGATTACAAATACGTAGACACTTCAGGGGTCTAACCCTTTCCAGAACCTTCGATTTTCACATATGTTCCCATCGATTGACGTAGTGTCTAGAGTTTAGGTTTACATATACAACGCAAGTGTTTTCCTCATTCCAGAACCTACGGGTTTCATTTCTGTTCCCATAGACTGTAGCAGTGTCTTGGGGTTACCAATACCTAGACATCTGAGGTGTCTAACCCATTCCAGAACCTGTCAGTTGTGAAAGACATCAGAATGGTTTGGTGTATTTTCAATCATACACATAAGCAACCTTCTCATACACTAAAGGAAAATTTTATATATTCATTTGAAGCACTTTGAGTTATCTTTACAAAAATTTGTCATTATATATTTTGACATTTACATAACATACCAAGTCTATTTGACATTTACATGGGCATAACCCTACCAAAAACCCGGGCTAGTACACCCACACTCAAATCTTGAACTAATCTTATTAGTATCCAAGAACATGCTTTTAAACAATTCCATCCTATCCACAAATGGTGTTTGCCAGTCAGACGCGCAACTGTAATGGTGTTTTAGCCACATCATTGACACTGGAGGAATCGGTCCATTCTCATCCATTCAATACTTGAATGATCCACAAGTCCTCAAGAAGTGATAACTTCATGCATTTCAATTTGAAAGGGCATCCACACCATTTTGTAGACGTTGAATGTGTTTCTTTTAACAGGCTACAACGACGATGAGGTCGATAATATCAACCTCTCTCGCATCCAAGGTACAAACGTGGGAAAGGTCGAGGATCAGAAAAATCTGATCGGCTAATAACAATGACGATACCATTGTCCCTACCGACTTTCTTTGCCCATTCGGTCATTTCATCCTGATGATTGAATATCTACAACTAAAATACATATTACAATTAAAACAGAAGTTTAAATTTAGCATTATTTTAAAAAGTATGATGAAAAAACAACTCTCACCATAGAAGTCATAAAATGCACGGTTGAGTCAATGACTTCATCAATTTCACAATTTGCATCGACAACATGATCCTAAAGAAGATGAACAATCAATGAGAACATTTATTTGATAAATGAATGAGCATTTGAAATTTCGTAAATGAGTGAGCACTTTCTTTCATACACACATTTAAATGTATATCACACATAACATAAAATTTTTAAACAAGACTCATACAATTTCATCCCAATATTAAAAAATTTACAACAAAATTCATCCAAGTTCAAATGTGCATATGAGTTTAAATAAAAGCTATTGTTATAAAAAATGAGATGCACATAATCACTAAATCATCAAACCTAGAAGAACCCTAGACAAGCTTTCCATATCTCAAACCTTAGAAAAAACCAAATCAAAGTCAATCCTATATAAATCATTTACCTCATTGTTGTTCGGAGAAGAAGACGCCATGTTGTAACACCTCCTCGACACCAAATCCGTCGACCTCCACCTCCCCTTCCTCCTATCGTCTGATGGCCGACCGTCCTCCTCCCTTTTTTCACCCGTCTTGGCCGGCCATCCTCCTCCCCCTTCGCGTTCCCCTTCCCCTTCCCCTCTCCTCCTCCCCCTCCTTCTCTCGTGCGTGCTCTCGCGCAGGAAAATGGGTTTATATGCTAGGAGAGGGTGTGCATGCGAATCTAAAGAAAAAACCACAAATGGATCTATGGGTGTGTAAAGAATGGGTGTCTTTAGTACCCATTTATAAATGGATCTTCAAATGTTAACCCATTTAAAAGGGGTGTGCTCAGCAAAAAGAGGGGTGCAAATAGCTCCACCGAAAGTGAAAATGTACCCTAACTAATTTTTCATGCCGCCGTCTCGATCTCTCTCAGTCTTTGTCTCTCTCATTCGGTGCCATCCGTCGACCACTCCGCGCGATGTCGGCCATCCACGACAGGTTTTAAAAATGTGTTTTTTATTTCATTTTTTAGCTCCCGACGCTGATTCACATATGGAACCTCCCGAGCTTGCTTTGCCTCAAGACACCGAGGTGAGGATTAAATTTTTTGATTTGATTGACTCTTTTGGAGGATTTGATTGATCTTTCTTGGTGGTTTGTTTTGGTTTCAGAGAGAGGATTTGTTGGGGATGTAGCAGTTGAGCGGGAACAAGGTGAGGAAGCTGTAGTTCTTGCTGTCGGGTGCGGTGGTGAGCAGAGCGGAGCGGATTGCGTCGTGATCGTCGGGGGCATCCGGATCAACCATTGCAGGGCAATCAAAATCTTAGGTCAGACCCGGACCTGCCGGGTCTTGCCACGGGTCGGGTCCGGGTCCACCCCGACCTGTTGACAGGCCTAGTCACATTCCATATGTAAATATTCCAACTCAAATTGATGTTTCAATTGGAAAAACTATTAGTACGCTGGCTAAGTGTAGACAACCTATCAGTTCAAAAGATTATGATCCATAAAGGCATAAAATAATACTCTAGAAGAGCTTGAAATACTTGTAAGATCCACATTAATAACTTCTGCATAAGATAAAATCTATGAATAGATACAAGTCACTAAAGAGACACACATCCTTGAAGTGACATACGTCCCTAAAGAGACATGTCTCTGTAGGACAAATACATGAAATTTTTCATAAATTATGCATATACAAAGATATTGTGGGATAACAAATAAGTGATCATCAATGATATATTTTCTTTTATTATAGCTACTAAAATCATTGAAGATGATTTAATACCATATTCAGTGAATGAATGTAGGCGGAAACATAATTGACTAAAAAATGTTATTAAAGTAGAATTGGATTCACTTGAAAAGTATTTGGACCAGTAGTGCTAACCCCGAAAGTGTTAAACCCGTAAGTTGTGAATGTGTGTTTGCAAACACAATGAGAGAAATGAGATTGTTAGATACAAAGCTCGTCTTGTGACACAAAGTTTTTTGCAAGGACTTGGGGACCAATTGAAAAAAAGTTTATTTTGAAAAGAAAAGATTGAAACTCTTGTAGAGCTCAAATTGTCTTCTGAGTAATTTAAAGTACAGTTTTGACTAGTAGATTGAGAAAAATACAAGTTGAATGATCCATGTCCATTAGACAATGTACGTTGAAAAAAGTCACGAAGTGCTTTAATATAGACAAATGTCATCCATCAAATTCTCATATGTTTGTTATGTCATTTGACCCAAAGAATGATCATTTTCGTCATAAAGAAGATAATTAAAATATGTTTTATTCTGAAGTACCATATCTTATTTTAATTGGTGAATTATTATATTTGACATAATTTACTAGATACAACATTGCATTTTTAATTTATTCTATTGGCCACATTTAGGTTTGCTCCAACTTGAAGGCGTAGGAATTGCATGAAGCACATTCTTCATTTTATTCATGAAACGATACAGAGATAATTAATATGGCCTCTATGCAAGGATGGCAACACAATTCGAGATATAAGTAATGTCAATGGGTCATGATGGGCTTGCAACCAAGTTTTTTTTAATCTCATTGTTATGAAGGAGAGTATTATTAGATGACATTTGCGTGATGTACTCTTTTTTCTTCGCCTAGGTTTTGTCCCACACGGTTTTCCTGGCAAGGTTTCAATGAGGCAATGTTAAAGCGCATACATCAATTTAAGATAAAGTGTATTGTACTCTTTTTTCTTCACTTTGGTTTTTTCCACTAGGTTTTACAAGCAAGGTTTTAATGAGGCAATTATGTTAGCGTGATGATCATTAAAGAGGGAGTGTTGTGAATATTGTGGATAACCACTACCACTTCAACTCCCACCACTTTCTCCACAACCCCCTCTTCATTTTCCTAACTTCCCACTCTCCTACACCCCCACTCTCTCCACCCCATGATATGCAAATTGAGCTTATAAATAGAGAGCTCCTCAATGTATTGATAACAAACAAATAGTGAATAAAATATCTCTTTCCACTTCAATTCTCTTCTCTATATGCTTGTGCTCTTTGTTTATGTATTCTTATATTCCACTTAGTTTACAACATATTAAAATTATAATTTTTTTGAAATTTAATGAGATTTGGGAATATGTAATATGGATTATTTTTATTATTTTTAATTAATTTGTTTGAGAATGTTATATATTAAATTTATAAAATATATTATCTATTTAAAATCTTGAGATCATAATAGGATAAGAAATATTGATTTAGGTTAAAAATGGATTTTAATAAACGTATAAGAGTAAAAACATACAAAAGAGTTACATACATGTTTGACAAGTTGAAAATACTCGTGGTTAGTATAATAGATAGATGTCTCTGTAGCCATCCAGGAGGTATATATACTAGTATATACCTCATTAATTTTTTTTATACATTTACTAAAAATTGGCACTTTCAATTCGTTATGGAGTGATGTACATGTTTGCATCAAAGTATACCTTTTATATGATATATACTATTTACAAAAAATCAAAACATATGCGGAATGTGAATGGGATTATCCTTAACATTATTCTTTTCTGAAGTATTGTGGGTGCCAATTTTCTAGCTCACCAAGGCGGGTCGGATTCGGGTAGCCCAGTACCCGACTGCATGGACCCACGACCCAATCAGTCCAAACCTAAGGAGACCTGGCCCATCGGCCCACTCATATCCAACAGCAGCATCCCAAGTTAGTATATTTTTCATGAATATTCCAGCAAGGATTATCAATAGGGATTTCCTGAATCTCCCAAATATACTCATTTGATTTGGAATTATCACCATTTAATTCTCAAATCACAATCATATATCACAGATTCAAAATAATCATTGATTAATCCCTGAATTCCCAACAAAATATATATCTTTGACCAGAATAAGCCAATAATTAATTAGCAAATCTCAAAGATATATATTTTGTTCTCTGGGAATCATGGATTTTCCTCATCCGTCCGATGATGAGGAGACGACCATTGACTCTAGGGCAACCCAAAATAACACTATAAATAGGGAGCTAATTCTTTCTATGAAGGTATGTGAAATCCTTTTTTTCAGTAACCGTAATTCAGCCACCATTACTGACTTGAGTGTTGGAGGGTCTTCCGTAGGTTCCCACCTTCTTGTGTCTTCGATGATCAAGAGGAAGGTTCGTTCGAAGAAGGTGCCAAAAGCGGAGCTGAAGGAAGCGGGAGTGGACAGACCCAAGTGCGCGAACCCAGTATATCAATTTTTACCCCTCTAGCTTGGCGTCGTCTGTGGGACTCGAACGAAAAGCCTATTTCTTTGCCATGCCTCCCAAGAGAATTCTTCCACCCACTTCTATCTCGGCCAGCACATCAGGGGCCAATTCCGGTGCGACAGGAGGGGAAAACCTCAATCCTTAAGCTGTCACCCTGCAGCATATCTGTGACGAAGCCCTGGCTCGGGTGGCACAGGCCGAACGGAGGATCGAGGAGCTTGTTCGCACCATCGAGGTGGCGAGGGAAGAAAATGAATGCCTTCGGGCAAAACGAGACAACGCCGATTGTTCCGTTCCTCTTGCAGCCAATGATCACCCGCACTCCAATGGGAAAATCCATCATCCAGAGAACGAGCCTTCAATCCCAAATTGACCACCGGTTTCCTCTAACATGGTCGTAACCTCCAAACGCCTGTAAGAGGTAGACCAAGTCTGGCAAGACGGTAGGACATCATGATGAAAGAGGTTAATCAGCGCATCCTCCATAACCTGAAGCCTCGGACCTACAGACATAGATATGCAAACCACGGTTCGCATCAATCATTCTCCCTTCACCGAGGTCATTGTCCGAGCGTCGAAGCCTGACAAGTTTATGCCACCTAAATTCAAGCTATTAGAGGGTAAGTCAGACCCAACCGAGCACATTTTCCATTACCAACAACGAATGTCGCTCTATTCCGGAGACGATGCGCTCCTCGGCAAGGTATTTCTGCAAAGCCTAGGCAATCAGGCCTTGACTTTGTTTCGGAGCCGCATCCATCCCCAACTTTCGCAGTCTTTATGAAGCCTATATTAGCCACTACATATGCCATTGCAAGCCAAGAAGGGACGTGGCAAGCCTATTCAGGATGAAGCAGGCTGAGGGTGAGCGACTCAGGGATTATCTCACGCAGTTCAACATTGAGATGACCCAGATAGAGTCGTGTGACCCTCAAATCGTGGCGATGGCATTCTGCGGGGGCCTGATCCCTTCCGGACACCTCTACGAGTCGCTGGTCTAGAAGCCTCCAACCAGCATGGCCAACGTCCTCTCTCACGCCGAAGGGTCCATCTGCCTCGAGGATGACATATTCTTCACTGCTTGCAAGTCGGCCACCCTCATCACCATCAACGCAGCACCAAAGGGGGGACCCACTTCCAAGAAGTAGTCATCTGCTATTTTCTGAAAAGGCGAGGACAAACCTAGCAGGTCTCACCCCCAAAAGGGAAGGGACCTTGAATTAACCCCTCTCACCGTCACGATGAGCCAACTCTCGCACGATAACAAGGACAAGGATACTTCAAGACCTCATTTCCAATCCACACTTCGATTTAGAACCGCGACCAGAGACACAAGTGTGAGTTTCACAATGAGGTTGATCACACCATCGAAGAGTGCAGGAGTCTCCACGGTCAGGTTGAAAGCCTAATACGGGATGGATGCCTCACACACTACATGGCAAGACAGCAGAATCCGGTCGCGTCCAACATCAACAAGGGAGACACCGTCCTGAAACTGGGGAACTCTCCGACCAGAGTTATCATGGTCATTCATGGCCGACCTATCCCCAAAGACGTTGAACCGAAGCGAAAGATCTCCCTAGATCCCAAAAGTGCGTTATCATCGAACTCATCCCCAATCAGGCGATCACTATCAATTCGATCCAGTTCGGTGCGAACGATCAAGAAGAGGTATCTCTGCACACACTGACCCTTTAGTTATTATATTATATATCTGCAATTGCCAGGTGCAGAGGATCATGATCAACGGAGGGAGTAGCGCAGACATTATGTTCTTAGACGCCTTCCATCGAATGGGGTTAGACGTTGAAAGCATCAAGCGTTCCAGCCCTCCATTAGTCGAATTTGATGGGAGAAGGTTGAGCCCGGTCGGAGTTATAACCCTCCCAGTGACAGCCACCGACTGCACCCTGAACGTTGAATTTATCATCATGGATTCCCCCTCGGCGTACAACGCCATCATTGGGCGGGAATGGATCAATCGGATGGAGGGTGTCCAATCCACTTTGCATCAAGTCATGTTGTGCCTCACTAAAGATGGACGCTCAACCATTGACATCCGTGGAGATCAAATCATGGCCTGAAAATGCTACGCTCTCGCATCCCAAGTCATGGCTCGTCCCGCGTAGGGACAGTCACCCTCGGACTCGTAGAAATTAACCGATCGGACATCAAAGTGGGCTCAAGCGCTATTGGAAGCCGAACCCTATCAGAATGTAAATACGTGGGGTTCTGCGAACTTGGTCCTGGTCTGTCTTGCGACTGATTAGATCACCGCCCGGAGAGTCGTTCCTGAGCCGTCCGACTACTTCTCAGAAAAGACGGGGTTTGTTGTTGTGATCGCTACCTGCTTTCTCAAAAAGTAGAAAAAGCTGGTGTTGCTGTTGATCGCCTCGCGGAGAAATTGGGTGGGTTCTCCTCTCTAAGCTATGGATATACCGCACACAGAGGTAAAAAACTGGAATACTTTTATGCTAGATAAGAACTTGAAAAAGGAGCTGCTGACACGTGGGAGGGAAATGTAAATGTGACCACCGTATAGAATTCAACCAGGGGGTGTTAGCCGCCTGTGGTTGAAACGTGAGGTATTGGTAAAAAAGCAGATAGATGTAGAAGTAAATAAAAATTGTAAAAAAGAAGAAAGTGATGACCGTACAGAATTCAACCAGGGGGTGTTAGTCGCCTCTAGTTGAAATGTCGAGTATTGGTCGAAAAGCAGATATATAGTAGAAGTAAATAAAAGTTGTAAAAGGAAGAAAAGTGACCACCGTACATAATTCAACCAAGGGGTGTTAGCCGCCTCTAGTTGAAATGCCGAGTATTGGTCGAAAAGAAGATATAGAGCAAAAATAAATAAAAGTTATAAGAAAAAGAAGAAAGTGACCACCATACAGAATTCAACCAAGGGGTGTTAGCCGCCTCTAGTTGAAACATCAAGTATTGGTCAAAAAGCAGATATATTAGTAAAGCAGATAAATAGAACAAGTAATAGAAATAACAGTAAACCACCGGCTACTTGAACCTAGCTGTCTGGGTTTGAACCTAGGTTGGGAAGTGTCTTGGCTTTGGCTAGGGTGGTGGTAGTGAGGATTGAAAGTGGTGTTGGTGGTTTTCTCTTCTAGATTTGGGCAGCACCTAGGTAGGAATTTGGATTTTTTTGGCTAGGGCTAGGAAAGGTTTAAGACAATGGTTTAGAGGGGGGTTTATGGAGAGTGGAATTTAGTGGGGAATTGCTTTCCTTCTCTCTCAACTAAGGCGCGCTCTCTCTCTCTCTCTCTCTTTCTAACACACACTTTGGGAAATTAATTTGCCACCCTTTGGTTCTCACTCCTACCCCTCCTTTTATAGTAAAAAAGATGCATGGGATTATTCTTTGGGCAATAGCATGGGTTGGGTAAGAGGGTGTGGCTAAGTAACCATCATTGTAAAAAGACAAACTCTATGGTCCATTGGGTAATAGCATGGGTTTGACAAAAGGGTGAGGCTAAGTAACTTCACACCTAAGTAAAGTTGCTTTATGCTTTATGGATGAGTCCATGTGAGAGCCGGCTACCCTAATTCAGCTGTCCGGACAGGGCTGGCTAGTTGTAGTTAGCTATCCAGGGAGGGGCGGCTAGTTAGGAGATGCCGCTGGTATGATGACCTGCCAAACGTCCCATCTCTGACAAGCGGTGGCTTGAGGCGGTTATTAAGGTTGAACCGTCAGAGAAGGGGCGGCTAATTGGAACAAACCTCCACAATCATCAGCATTAAATGTTACTTTATGTCCCATCTAAGGAAAGCGGTTGGGGGAGGTTAAGGGGCAGCTAGTTGTAACTAGCCGTCCAAGGAGGGGGCGGCTACTTTGAAGTAGCCGCCTTTTTTTGTCCCTAAATTTTCTAAGTGTTTGGGGCCTGGGTTTCTCCTTTTGTTCCTCTAATTCGATAAAGTAGTTTTTATTTGATCCAAATGTGGTCATTTAAAAATGTTACTTGAAGTAATTTTTGTAACGCCCCCAGATCCGCCACCCATATTAGGCGAGGGAGACAATGCGCTACGTGTCATAAACCTTGAATCTCAGAGTAATCTATGAAAAATTTACCATTATTCATCCAAGCATAATCAAATAATCAACTAAACTACACTGATAAATTATAACTTAAGGCATCACCAGAATCTAACAATAATTCATCCCAAGTTTGGATGATTATACACATAATAATTATTAACTTAACAATCTCTACGGTTTTATTAAAAGAGCTGAGGAAAGTCTACTACATGCCAAAAGGAAAGGCTTTATTCATCCTAATGAAAGCAAAACTAAACGATCAAGGATGACGTCTCAAACTTGATCTCGCTAAGGCCTTCGTGATCCACAAACGCTACTACTCGATCCTGAAATCTGAAAGGGGAAAAGGAGGGGTGAGCTACAACACGCTCAGTGAATGGACCATCATCATCCCGTTACTACATTTATATTCAAAATATCAATATCAAGTATGTCCACACAGACATGTAATATATCAAAAAAATAATTATACAAAAGGCCACCAAGACATGCAATAATAATATATATATACACACACACAATCCTATCCAACATGATGCATGCAACACCACGAACACGCATGTCCGTCTTCGCAGCACCTAGCTCGCGGGGCCTTCCATAGGCATGGCCACGTAGACATAGCCACAAAGACTTGGGCCCTACATTCTCGGACCTGGCCACGTAGACGTACGCCCACCTAGACATTGGTCACCAAGACTTAGCCACCTAGACGAATGTATGCATTTGACAACTACTATATCTTTAAAATCACAAAATGACAGAGCAAGCACGGCCTCAACATACCAATCATATAATGATAAATAAATCAATAAAAGCATGCTCACATTTTATATCGAAACTAGCATTTATATTCCATAAAATAAATGGTCCTAGCATGAATACATAATATATATTCTTTTCAAGTCTACATATGAGACTCCAGTCAACTCACCTCCGATTCAACGACAATATACGGGGCTAATCCGTATACGAAACGCCTAAAATAGAATAATAGTTCTAATAAATAAAAATAAATTAAAAAGCTATATTAAATAAACTACCCATTTATTCTAACCCACTTATTCTAATCACCCACACTGGACAATGGGCCTCTGCACAACCCACTGGCTTATGGGCCAGTCTGGTTGGGCCCAGAACCATTGTCCAACAAATCAGAAATTCCAGAATACTAAAAGCCCAAGACCCACTGACCCACTGACCCACGGGCCAGCAGGGTTGGGCCCAGGCCCACTGTCCAGAAATTCTGGACCCAAACTAAATCAAAGACCCATATTTTTTTTTTTCATCTTCTTCTTCTTCCTTCTTCATCCTACCCCTTCTACCCAAACAAGAAAAACTTCAAAACCCATCACCACAACCATCACCCTTCCTCCTCCAGCCATGACCCACCGCCGGCGACCGTCCGGAGGTCCGCCGGCCGGAGTCCCACCGGCGACTCAAATCCTCTCTCTCCTCTTTTTTTTTAAAAAAAAAACTTTTTGCCTCTTCTTCTCATCTCCTTCAAATACCCACATCTCTCTCTCTCTTCCCAAATACAAAAATATACCCAAGACAATCACCCAAAACTTTTTTTTTCATAACCCAATCACCCAAATTAAATATTAAACAAAACCTCTTTCTAATCATTTTAAATCCCTATCACAACCATCCAAATCTAAGATAAAAAAATCTAAAAACACATAAACTCCATCAAAGAAAAATATAAGATCATGGACAAATCTAGAACCAAATTAAATAAAAGATTCAATAGGAAGAGAAGGAACATACCTAGATTGACAATAAGGCTAATAGGGGAGGTAATGGGGGTATTTAAAGGGGCTAATGTGCTGTTAAAATCCCTCAAAGATCTGATTGTTACAAATTTAAGATTGAGCAAATCGGGGGGACAATTTCGGATAGGTCCAGACAGAACTAAAATTTACAAACAGGTCCTTCCCTCGCTAACCCAAAATCTAATAATTACAACTGGGTCCCCAGATCCAATTAACATACCAACAACTTCTATAAAGTCCACATACTAGATCCCCAGGCCCATTTAACATACTAACAACCCCTACTAAGGCCCAACGAAATATTATACTAACCTTTTGGCCTAAACAACTGCACAAAATAAATTATTATTTCTCTCTATATGTAAATATATATATATATATAATATAATTATGTAAAATACGCAGTTGTTACATTCTTCCCTCCTTATAGGAATTTAGTCCTCTAAATTCAAAGCATACCTTGAAAAACTTCACGAGTATCGTGCATGTCACTAATGGAAAGGGCATTGATTTTTCCACGTGGCTGGTTCGAACCCATTGTGTCTTGACTACCCTTTGTAGATTGAATGTTTTGTTCGACTTGAGTTCCACCGCGCTCCTTCCTTGGTTCGGTGCATTCCGCTTGACGATGTCCAAGTTTGCCGCAATTGTAGCATGCACGACTATCGAATCGCCTTTGAGGACACTCGATCGACTTGTGTCCATACTCCCTACAATTGTAACACATGATCTTTCCGTTGCTCCCACGACCGTGTCCAGCATCACGTTCAGATGAATCCCTTCTTTGACGTTTGTTCGACCCGTGGTTCTCTTCCGATGATCGATCATCCTTTCTTTTGTTTCGTGCTTGACGTTCCTTGATCCATTCATCACAATCTTGCTCTGTGACTAAGGCACAGTCCTTCAGCTCCTCATAGAATCGGATTTGAAGGTTCCGTATTGTATGACGAATGTCGCTCCTTAATCCTTCTTGGAAGCGACGACACTTCTCGCCCTCGATTTGAATATTGGGGCGTAAAAATTGACTACTCCAAGAACTTCTCCTCGTATTGGGCCGCCGTCATATCTTGTGTCTGGCGAAGCTCCACAAATGTTTGAACCATGCGATCGCGCTCCGCGTGAGGGAAATACTTTTTGTAGAACATTTCCACAAATTCCTCCCAGGTGAGTAGCTCAATCCCACGGTTTAGAGATTGTTGATGAACGTTCCACCATTGGATAGCAGTTCCTCGCAATTGATGGGCCACCAAGAGGATACGACGGCTATCAGTCAGCTGCATCGACATAAAGATCTGCTCCAGCTCGGTGATCCAATGCTTTGGGGCCAACGGATTGGTGCCAACACCTTGAAACACTGGCGGATCCATCTTCTTGAACCGCATCACCAATTGCTCCGGCTGGTTCTAATTCTCTCCTAGACGACGCAACGCCATTTCATTCTGATGTTGGATTGACTGTGCCACCAAATTGGTCAGAGTTTGGAGATCCTGACGTAATGTGTTGTTATTTCCCACCATCTTCTGTTTCTCCTATTATGAAGCAACACACGGTTAGAATGTGTCCTATATGCATGCAAACTTATGTCTCTATTCCTATTCCCTAGTCCTAACAGGAAAACATAGGCTTTGATACCACTATGTATTCAAGCAAATAAATATATCTACTCCATAACTCCAAAAGATAATTGAGCCTAAGCTTATAGGGATTGTAAACCTAAGCCCTAAGCCAACTAATATATCCATAACCTACCGTCCAAGGGTTGAACCTATGCTCTGATACCACTCTGTATCAGAGCCAAATAAAAATGCATCTATTCCATAACTCCAGAATATAATTAAGCCCAAGCGTACAGGGAATCGTAAACCTAAGCTCTAAGCCAACTAATATATCCATAACCTACAGTCCAAGGTTTGAACCTATGCTCTGATACCACTCTGTATCAGAGCCAGATAAAAATACATATAATCCATAACTCCAGAGGATAATTAAGCCTAAGCTTGCAGGGAATTATAAACCTAAGCTTTAAGCCAACTAATATATCCATAACCTACAGTCCGAGGGTTGAACCTATGCTCTGATACCACTCTGTAACACCCCCGGATCCGCCACCCATATTAGGCGAGGGAGACGGTGCGCTACGTGTCATAAACCTCGAATCTCAGAGTAATCTATGAAAAATTTACCATTATTCATCCAAGCATAATAAAATAATCAACTAAACTACACTGATAAATTATAACTTAAGGCATCACCAGAATCTAACAATAATTCATCCCAAGTTTGGATGATTATACACATAATAATTATTAACTTAACAATCTCTATGGTTTTATTAAAAGAGCTAAGGAAAGTCTACTACATGCCAAAAAGAAAGGCTTTATTCATCCTAATGAAAGCAAAACTAAACGATCAAGGATGACGACTCAAACTTGATCTCGCTAAGGCCTTCGTGATCCACAAACGCTACTACTCGATCCTCAAATCTGGAAGGGGAAAAGGAGGGGTGAGCTACAACATGCTTATTGAATGGACCATCATCATCCCGTTACTACATTTATATTCAAAATATCAATATCAAGTATGTCCACACAGACATGTAATATATCAAAAAAATAATTATACAAAAGGCCACCAAGACATGCAATAATAATATATATATACACACACAATCCTATCCAACATGATGCATGCAACACCACGAACACGCATGTCCGTCTTCGCAGCACCTAGCTCGCGGAGCCTTCCATAGGCATGGCCACGTAGACATAGCCACAAAGACTTGGGCCCTACATTCTCGGACCTGGCCACGTAGACGTACGCCCACCTAGACGTTGGCCACCAAGACTTAGCCACCTAGACGAATGTATGCATTTGACAACTACTATATCTTTAAAATCACAAAATGACAGAGCATGCACGACCTCAACATACCAATCATATAATGATAAATAATCAATAAAAGCATGCTCACATTTTATATCGAAACTAGCATTTATATTCCATAAAATAAATGGTCCTAGCATGAATACATAATATATATTCTTTTCAAGTCTACATATGAGACTCAAGTCCACTCACCTCCGATTCAACGACAATATGCGGGGCTAATCCGTATACGAAACGCCTGAAATAGAATAATAGTTCTAATAAATAAAAATAAATTAAAAAGCTATATTAAATAAACTACCCATTTATTCTAACCCACTTATTCTAATCACCCACACTGGACAATGGGCCTCTGCACAACCCACTGGCTTATGGGCCAGTCTGGTTGGGCCCAGAACCATTGTCCAACAAATCAGAAATTCCAGAATGCTAAAAGCCCAAGACCCACTGACCCACGGGCCAGCAGGGTTGGGCCCAGGCCCACTGTCCAGAAATTCTGGACCCAAACTAAATTAAAGACCCATATATTTTTTTTTTTTCATGTTCTTCTTCCTTCTTCATCCTACCCCTTCTACCCAAACAAGAAAAACTTCAAAACCCATCACCACAACCATCACCCTTCCTCCTCCAGCCATGACTCACCGTCGGCCACCGTTCGGAGGTCCGCCGGCCGGAGACCCACTGGCGACTCAAATCCTCTCTCTCCTCTTTTTTTTAAAAAAACCTTTTTGCCTCTTCTTCTCATCTCCTTCAAATACCCACATCTCTCTCTCTCTCTTCCCAAATACAAAAATATACCCAAGACAATCACCCAAAACTTTTTTTTTTCATAACCCAATCACCCAAATTAAATATTAAACAAAACCTCTTTCTAATCATTATAAATCTCTATCACAACCATCCAAATCTAAGATAAAAAAATCTAAAAACACATAAACTCCATCAAAGAAAAATATAAGATCATGGACAAATCTAGAACCAAAATAAATAAAAGATTCAATAGGAAGAGAAGGAACATACCTAGATTGACAATAACAATGGCCACAAGTTCTCAATCCGAATTAGGGCTAATAGGGGAGGTAATGGGGGTATTTAAAGGGGCCAATGTGCTGTTAAAATCCCTCAAAGATCTGATTGTTACAAATTTAAGATTGAGCAAATTGGGGGGACAATTTCGGATAGGTCCAGACAGAACTATAATTTACAAACAGGTCCTTCCCTGGCTAACCCAAAGTCTAATAATTACAACTGGGTCCCCAGATCCAATTAACATACCAACAACTTCTATAAAGTCCACATACTAGATCCCCAGGCCCATTTAACATACTAACAACCCCTACCAAGGCCCAACGAAATATTATACTAACCTTTTGGCCTAAACAACTGCACAAAATAAATTATTATTTCTCTCTCTCTCTCTCTCTCTCTCTATATATATATATATATGTATATATATATAATTATGTAAAATACGCAATTGTTACAATTTTCTTCTTTATGGACAGTCAAAATTGGGGTATCTATAAACTCGAGCCATCCACTCTTGAGCCGATCAACACCATCCCGCTGGACGGTAATGATCCAGACAAAATAATCTAGGTAGGAAGTCTCCTCCTAGACGATGAGAAGAAGGCTCTCCTGTCTTTCTTGCAGTGCAACCGCAACGTGTATGCCTGGCCTCACAATGACATGTCTAGAATCGATCCCAACATCGCCGTCCACGAGTTGAATGTCCGCATCGACGCAATCCCGGTGATGCAAAAGCAGTGACAATTCACCCCCGAGCGGAACAAGGTGATCTCAGACGAGATCAAACGGCTCATGGAAGTGGAATTCATTCGGGAGGTCCGGTATCCGGATTGGATCTCCAACGTTGTCCTCACAGAAAAGAAGGGCGGAAAGTGGCGGGTGTGCACCAATTTCGTGAACCTCAACAAGGCATGTCCCAAGGACTATTACCCATTACCAATGATAGGCCAACTCGTAGGTGCCACTGCTGGCTTCAAGCGCTTGTCTTTCTTGGACACATTCTCCAGTTACAATCAGATCCCCCGCCATCTGCAAGATCAAGAGAAGCCCTCATTCATTACAGAGCGTGGGCTATATTGCTATCAAGTCATGTTGTTCGGACTAAAGAATGTCAGAGGCATATTGCAGCGATTGGTCAACAAGGTGTTCGGCCACCTGATCGGTCGAACATTCGAGGTTTACATCGACGACATGGTCATAAAAATCCGGAGCCGCGTCGACCACTTGAAGCACCTCGCGGAAGCCTTTGATGCTCTCCGGACATACCGAATGTAGTTTAATCCCGCCAAGTAGTTGCGTAATTCTTCCATTCCCACGTCCATCCGCGATGTCCAGGTGATCACTGGCCGAATTACTGCCCTTTGTCGATTTATTTCTCATCTCTCGGGTTGATGTTGACATTTATTTTAGGCAATCAAGGCGGGGAAGGGACAGGTTTGGTCTGAAGAGCAGTAGGTGTCACATCCTAGGGCGGCTGTCCCCGAGACGTGACAAATATATAATATCAGCTATCAAGTACAAGTGGTCAACAATGACGTGAATATAAAAACATACAAGGCTAATAAAGCAATGATAACTGACAACTCATCGAAAAGCGGAAGTATAAAAATACCAACAATGTCTGTAACTCAAAATATTATTACAGACTCAAATACACAATCATTGTCCTGTGAGAGCCAAGTCTAGTCCCAATAAAATACAATCATGTGCAACATGCAAGATTTACAAATACATGACTCTAGGATTGTTGACAGCCTCGCACTCGCCAACCGCCGGACGGAACGCTCCATGCACGCAAGACCACGCCACAGGGAAGCTCCAGCTTTGAGCCCAACAACGCCCCTGTCAAAGAAATAGTACGTGAGGGGTGAACTACAAGCTCAGTGAGTGGCTAGAAACCAAACACCATTACAACAATTTAATGTTAAGGCATATTCCTTTCAAGGAAAAACATGGGTGATGGCCCAATCAACTAACAAGATCACGCAGCGGCACAATCGACGTCACCCTCACCCTCACTCTCGGAGGGAGACTCTTGGGACTCTTGAGGAGGAACAAATTATTAACCATAACACATGGTGTTACTGGATAATATGACACAAGAATCCATCCGCTACGAGGTAGAGATATACTTTAATACCTCAAACGTTAGGAGTAGCATACCCAGAGTATACTCGATGGGTATTAGGATCATGTGATGACGTGACTTCAACTCATCCTCACCCTAGCCCCCGGAGGGGTGACTCTAGGGACTTTTGGGATAAATCCTTATGCTCTACACCCTTCGTCATACGGTAGCTCTCTCCTGGGTAGCCTCTACCTGATATACTCTCATGATCATTACATCTGCTGAACTCATCGGTAGTACCTACGGGTGGGAGCCCTCTATCAGGACAACTTCAACTCCATGCAGCTTCAACACGGATCCAACAAAGGGGACAAAGGCTCCATACTCGCAATATCATCCGATATCCCTCTTTCACGTAGCATCTACCTATTGGCCTTCCACGATTGGTACATAAGCCAGATGGGTACCGCAGTACGCATCGGTAGCACTTACAAGTGGTGGCACTACAAAGGATAGCTTCGACGCTGGGGTTTCGGTGCACGATGATATTAAGAGGAAGACTTTGCGTTCGCGATGCAAATCTTATGGGAAAGTCAACTACACTCGATAATCACATATCGATGATATCGAGTACTCTTGTACTCCCCCACGGGTGCGTTGCTCGGACGCGAGGGGTTACTTCTGCTCTCGCGTAGAAATAAGCCCAAGGCATATAACCCAACAAGTGGTTCATATACGCGCCTAGCATGGGTAGGCATAACTTAATGTCATAGTCACCGGTTTAACAAAACCGATACAACAATGAATTCTCCTGAATTCCATACAAGTGCATATCACGGATGTGGGGTGGCGATTACATCGCTCGCGCTCTAATTAATGAGGTATAACACGATAGCAGGTTGTAACCATGCCTAATTTAGATAGGCCTAATTAGTTTAACAAGTGCATATATATTAAAGGAGAAATCGTGTCGTAGTTATGTGGGTGAACCATGTGCACAATAATCTAATAGTTGGCTATAGGGGTATCCTCTAACATAGATTTATATCATGGACAACAATTCATACAACATGTATACAAGGTATGGCCTACTTAAACATGCATACAAGACCATTATTCATACAATCTTACAAAAAATATCCTAATTATGCGTTGGATATCACCAACTTAAGAGGTAAGGGTCAAGCGCGATCTTGCGCACTAACAAGTGGCCAAGTGCACACCAATATTCCCAATTGCACCCGAGTCAAGTAGGAACCACTCTACTTACCCAGTACGCATGAAGAGAGAGGGTGAGAGAGAGCTCATCATCTTAGAAACTGGTCATAGCTTTGCCCCAACAAATAAAGGTGCAACAACTATACCACGCCCTTGAGTCTTGTGACTAGGGAATATTAAGTATGTACCTTATTATTAACCCATGATTAAATTATGCTAGATATTACTAACATAGGGGACTAGTATTACAAACAAAACTACATAAGGCATGCCATATTCTATACATCCATATAAATACAAAGAGATACATGCCCGTACAAGCAGGGTGCATGCAAACATGGTTAGTCACATATGAATACAATACATATGCAAGTATATGATAGAATAGGGTTCTACGCACTATACGAGCTATACGGCCTAATCATGCAAGATATCTAACATATTCAAGGTCTTAAGTGTGGCTATACTACTTCTTTACACAAGTAAGTATAGCCTAGGAGCCCCGTCGATGTGTGACGCAAGACTACGTGCATCGAGCGCATCCCTAGGGGTTGGAATCAAACCATTCACCGATACCTGGATCGTCGTGCATCCCATCCGATGAATCTGCAAGGTGAGGGCATCAAGAGAATGAGTATAACCACATAACAACAACATCAAATTGATAAATAGGCAAAGGGCTTAGACATGCACGCATGCAAGCACGCACGCACGAGCTCCACGCACACAACCCGAGCCCTCGGGCAGCCACTTGCGTGGCCCCGCATGCGCACGCATGTGCGCGCATGCACCCGTGCCCGCCGGCGCCCTGCCGCGCTCCCAGACGCGCGTCGTCCCGCGCACGCACGCTCGCGCGAATGGCCAACCCCGCGCGCACCCGACTGCGCCCTCGCACGCATTCGCACTCGCGCCTGTGCGCCCGCCTGCAACCACCTCGACCGCCACCACCGCTACCACCACCTCAACTTGGGTGCTCTTCTTCTTGCTGAACCAGAGGGGAAAGGGGGGCATGAGAGAGCTAGAGAGAGGAGAATCAATTCACCAACAACACAAACCCTTACTTGCACTTGCACTTCCTCTTCATGCACCTCTATTTTCTCCTTCATGATCTCCATCTCTACTTCTTTGTGGCATTTCAACAACCAATTGGGGAGTGAAAGAGGGTGTGAGAGCGAGAGGAAAAGAGAGGGAGACGTGTAGAGAGGAAGAGGAAAATGAGTCAAAACTCACATGGGGGGGTGAGCACAAGGGAAAAGAGGGAGGTAAGATTAGCCTAATCTCACCCTCTCACACTCAAAATAATCAAAGGTTTACTTCATCACTAAGTAAAGGGGGGTGAGGTTACCAAATGTTACCACAACATCGAAAATATCTCACCCACCAAAATTTAGTAACACCAATACCCGGATGCGATTCGGAACTGCATATTTTTCCAAACGATATCGGAATTCAATGAATTTTTTATGGGTATTACAAAACAGTACCAGGACCCATAATATGCAGTCAAATTTTCAATCAGAGTATTCTAACTCCCGCAGGTAGTTAAAAAGTTAAAATTTTAGCGACTCCGATCGAAAAAAGAAAATACCCTAAATGATCCAGAAGAATGACCAAGGCTTAACCAAAATGACTCTAAATGACACAGGCACAACATTCTCCCCCCCTTAAGAAATTTAGTCGTTGAAATTTAAGGAAACCCAAAGGGAAGACCGAACATAGCCCGTATCACGCGTATTGTCCCTTTATCTCCCAAGTGGCTCGGGCACCATACTGGTGCTACCAACGCACTTTAACAAAAGGAATGACCTTGGTGTGGAGCCTCATCTCATGTTGGTCCATGATCTCGATCTACTGCTCCGTGAACGATAAATCCAGCGTGAGGATGAGCCGCTCGAACTGATTGATATGAGCAGGATCGTGGACATAACGCCTCAACTATGAGACAGGGATGACGTCATAGGCATGAGCCAGCTGCAAGGGCAAGGCTACATGACAAGCCACCTCCCCAATCCGCGTAAGGATGAGAAACAATCCGATGAAGAGCCGAGTCAGCTTGCCCTGAACGTCGAAACCGAGGATTCCCTTAAACCGGGACACCTTCAGGAAGGCATGGTCACCAACCCCAAGGCAAGCTCCTGGCGATGATGACTTGCGTAGCCCTTCAGACGATTTAGGGCGGTGCAGATGCACACCCGAACCAGCTTGGCCACCGCAAGGTCAATTAATTATTTTCTGGCCCCTCCAACTGGCGCTCTTCAACCGTCCCAACACGAGGGAGGTATAAAACTGTGCCAAAGAGTGCATTTTCAGTTCCATCTGGATGCTCGAATGGCAGCCATCTTGTAGGCAAACTCCAACACATGGATGATGCCTCTCCAACTGCCCCAAGGTCGAGCATGCAGGCACCTAGCATGTCCTCCAAGATCTAAATCGTCCTCTTTACCATGCCGTCCATCGGCGATGAAACATTGCACTTAAACAGAGGCTCGTGCCAAAGGCTGCGCCAGAACCTTGAAGTAACCCTCGCATCTCAACCCGAAATAGCCCCAACTAGAGTGCCATGAAGACGAACAATCGCGGAGATGAAAACCCGTGCCTAGGCATCAAGAGACTTAGTCAGTCAGATAGGGAGGTAAGTGCGGACTTAGTCAGTCAGTTAGCGAGCCCGCAACGAAATCCATGATAAGATGAGGAGCCTTGATGGACTGACGCTTCTCAATGTGATTATGATTCTCAACTTCGCCTGAGGGCATGCCAACAAGGGGAAATAAAACCCACATTGCCTTTACATCACGCCACAGTAACCTCAATGAAGACTACCTTAAAATAGTTCACGGAGGCCCAATAAAACTTTTGAGATCCCTGAAGGCACCCGGCGCATTCGTCTACCTTGACGGCAGTACTTAAAACTTGTAGTGACCGAAACGGACACGAAAGGCCATCTACGGGATGTCCAACTCCCAGATCTTCAATTAGGGGTACCCTGCGCGAAGATCGATCTAAAAGAAGACACTCACTCCCAAAGCTGGTCAAATAGATTTTCAATTCGTGACAAGGGGTACTTGATCTTCAACCTCCACGGGGAGATCAGAACAATTCCTCGAACGATTAAGTCTAGATTCTGCTCTTCGAGCATGGCTAGAGCTCATGATGACCCTTACACGCTAGGTAAGCCCGCTCAACCGCACTTAATCCGTAAGACGTGCAATAGGAGGTCATCGATTCCCGACAACGCCTAAGCAACGTCACCTACCTGATACGGTGAGTCCCATCACTAACGCTTGCATTGCGTCTCCTCATTCATGACCCATGTAGGGGCAAAACACGACAGTATCGCGAACTGTGCTTCACATGCCGCCATAGATAGGTCACTCAACTAAACCATTGGAACTCCAGCATCCAACTCTCAATGGGCAGATTAATCACGGAGAGTCGAAGCTCTCGACATCATTCGGTAGCCCTCTCCCAGTGTGGCTTCTACCTGGTAACCTCTCATGTCCACTATCTCTGCAATATGGGCACACCAACAAGCATCGTGGATAGTTCCTAGGAGCACCTCGCAGGGCTCCGGCCTCTACCGGGCAACTACAACGCACAATGATATATCGAAGCGACTCCAGATGTGGCTATGGAACCCAGTCCATAAGTAATCGCCAACCAAGCCGCAAAAGGACGCACCCAATCCCGATCATATGCATCACCACTCGCTACAACACCTTCCAAGTGAGAGGGAAAGACAATCATCCAACGAATGCTTCAAGGATATTCCTTGACTGGGAAAAAGAACTCCTTAGGAGGGCACCTTAAGGTCCCGATATAGGATATCCCGACAACCAAATAAGGAACATGGAGCACCCTAGCCCGGGTCTCAATGATGACCCCGCAAGGCCCCTTAATCTCGAGCAGGAAAATGAAAGAAGACATCGTCCATTAATGAATAATACGCCACATCCTCAAAACTTGAAACCAGCGCCGCACGTGAACTCCATGGTTAACAGCAATACCGATGCATGGAATGAAGCTCCATTATTGAGACGCGATCCAAACCATAGAAAAAGCAACAAATCCAAGAATACGATACAATTGGCAAGAATATCCTGCCCAAGCATTAGTCCCACAACAGGGGACCCAACAATTGATCTTATTCAGTCGACCTAGTCGACAACTTAAGGGGGGTCCAGGGGTGGCCATGTCCACGTCCACGGATGCGAGGAGGCATGTCAGCAACCTAAGAAAACTTCTAAAACCAGAGTACTCAGATGACAATCCTACGACTCATCTATACGACTCGACTTAGACTCTAAGAGGACCGAGCTCTGATACCAATTTTTGTCACGCCCTAGGGTGACCGTCCCCAAGATGTGACAAAAATTGGTATCATAGGTGGCATTCTAAAGCCTCAAAGATCACCTCGGTCAGCCACCGATTCTTTCGGTCCTAGTCACCGGTGAAGCACTCCATGTCTACCTGGCCATGTCAAAGGTGGCTTTCAACGTCGTGCTATTTAGGGAAGACCAAGGATGACTCCACCCCATCTTCTACATGAGCAAAGCCTTGCTTGACATTGAGACCCGTGAATCCCCCATCAAAAAGTTGATCCTAGCGCTGGTGGTAGCCAAGGAAACTTTGGCAATATTTTGATGTGCATCCCATTGTTGTGCTGACCTCCTATCCAATCTGTGTCTTTCTGCTTAAGCTAGATCTATACGGGATGACAGTCAAGTGGGACTTGGAACTATCTACATTCGACATCAAATATCAGCCCTAGACATCCAAAAAAGGGAAGGTGTTAACCGACTTCCTTCTCTTGTTTGATCCCGAGGAGGACATGCATAGGGCCACGACAGAACTCAACAACCCACCAGACCTCTCTTAATGGTGGACCCAATACGTCAATGGCGCATGAACGGAGGGGCAGCAGTGCCGGGATTGTATTATGAACCCTGGATGGGACACAGCTAGAACAATCGATCCAACCGGATTTTCCCACTTCAAATAACATGACAGAATGTGAGGCCCTCGTCAATGGGCTATGACTCGCTAAGGCTCTCCATGCTAGGTACCTGCATGTTTATTGCGACTCACAATTGGTAGTGCTACAGGTACAAGGAATTTACACTGCCAAGGACGAGAAAATGGACCGGTATCTCCATTTGGCCACCGAACTCTCGCAGGAGTTTTTCGACATTCGGTTCGGTGCAATTGGACATTTTTTTGACAGACTCTTTGAGGTTTAGGTTTAGGTGTGAGATCAACTATCTCCCACAGGACGAGAATGGGGTGGCGGATTCCTTGGCAACGGGTGCCACAACTGTCAGAGGTCGATGGGTTGTGCCTGAGACCTTGCACAACCCTCCATCGACCCGGTCCTTGTCGTGTGCGCAATCGAGAGGGAGACCCCCTGCTGGATATATCTGATCAAAGCCTACATCCGGGACGGAATGGCAGATCAAACCAAAGCTCAGATTGTTAGGCACCGGTCTGCCAGCTAAGCCATCATCAAAGGCGTGCTCTATCACCGAATTGCTGATGGCCCCTTCCTGAGGTGCCTCAGAAAGACCGAAGCCAAGCCATTGATGGAGGAGATACATGAAGGGTCATGTGGCGACCACTCAAGCGGGTGGTCATTCATCCATCGCATCCTCACCCACGGGTATTATTGGCCATCGCTAAGAAAAGATGCCCTCACCCATGCCCGGCGATGCGAAAAATGCTAGAAGTTCTCCCCACTCATCCATGCCCCCGCGAAGGAGCTGCACACGCTCACGGCCCCATGGCCATTCGCTCAATGGGGAATGGATATCGCAGGACATTTTCCAGTCGGCTAGGGGGAAAGAGGGATATCGATAACACCTAGTGTGCGTCGTTCAAACAAAACCACTCGTGAAGTGCAAAATATATTCCCGGCGTCCTGACGGTGAGGCCCGGAAAGCTAAGCAACATCATCGTCTCAATATATGAGCGACCAGTTGCCCGAAAGCAACATGAACATCAAATGCTGTAAAAGAAATTTTATTGATTACGAGGTTCAATACATACAAAAAAAATCCACAAGACCCAAGCTACCACCCGAACAGTTGCGAGCCACGGGATGGTAGCGGCAGCGGCGAGGAAGCTCCAAGTATGCATTTGGAATGAACCCTTCCTCCCAATCAATGATGTCCAGCGGGATTCTCCTCAAGGTCCCTGTGGGCAGGAGAGCGGCATTCCAAGCCTCCCGATATGTTTGGATGCGGGTCAGCCAAAACCTGGCGTCGAGGTCCTCCTCAAACATCTGAATCTCTCCTTCAAGCTCTAGTGCACGCGTCTGCCATCGCGTCGTAGACTGGTGGCGGGATTCGCGCTCCACCCCCACTGAGGAGAGCTCCAGGGCAGCTTGGAGCATCGACTCCTCTACTCAAGCGACCGCCGCAGGAGAAGACGTCTTCCGACCCTCAGCGATGGGAGCCGAAACATGCTCCTTGTCACTGGACTTGGATTCCTCATCATCGCTCTCAATGACGAGCCGATGTTTCCCTAGGCGATCAATAGTCTGCGAGGAGCGCTCACCTGCCCGATTGCTCTCATCGTGAGTAGTTGCACTCCTACCAGTGCCACCACCATGGGCTAGAGAAAAGAAGCAACGGGTGCCTGAAATTGCCAGCAGCTCCCTCCCATCCGGAATAGGCGTGTCCACGGTAATCAGGTTGAAGAAAGCTAGTCCCACACTAGCCCCTTCACGGCCTTGAAATGGTGTCGGTCAGAAACCGAACCCCAGACTCGGACATCCCCACAGTGGGGTCAAGATGTCCTACGAAAATAGTAGCATGCAAGTTATGTAATGAAAAGAAGACGGAAGGAAAGCGACGCCAACTAAATACACAACATACAGAGTTTGTTGAAAGTCGTTCGAATGGGGGCACCCCATCATTTGGGCACTGCTTGAGCCTCGAATGGGGGGAACTGCCAAAGCCTACGATCTCCTCCTTCCAGCCTCGATTTCTCTCCAAAATGCCAAGCATGAGGAATCGACTCTCCCTCATTGCGAAGTGATACCTTAGCGAGCTCCTTGGACATTGGGTGAAGTTGTAGAAGAACATCACCTCCCACACTTCAATGTCGTATTCCCGCATCTCGTTGAGATAAAAAGCAGTGGCGAGAACCCGAAATACATTCGGGTGCACCTGCATCGGTGTCAGCTCAAAAAACGAGAGGAAGTTGGTGATGAACGGGTGGAGGGGGAACTGCATCACTATCAAATGAAAGATGAAGAAGTACGCCTCCCCATGCCGAAGGCCGACACTGTTATGAATGGTCGGCTCGAGTCCAACAGACCTTGTGGTCACCCCCCTCGACAGCGGGAGCCTTTTTTCCACCATCTCAATCAGGTGACAAAAAAAGAGAGAGTTTGAAAATAGGAGATGAAAGAGAGGGAAGAGGCGATGGAGGTGTCTCCACCCTCTCGGAAGAATTTATAGGCCGATAACCTAACCCTTCGTCTTCGCTACGTTGTTTCTCGAATCCGAGTGACAGTTGATGATGAAAACCTCATCATAACCGCCCAGCATCATCCTATCGTTCAGACGAGCTGACAGGTGGACAGTCGGATGCGCACTTCCCTTGGAACCTGTCTCACCGTCAGTCAAGAGAGGTACATGGAGATCGAGGGCTTCATTTCGACGGGACAGGGATCACGTCAGACACGTGGCACCTCAAATAGTGTTTTTTCCATTCAACGTGAAGAGCTCCGAGTTGAACAAGAAAAAGGGGGCATCTGTGGGTGCCAATTTTTTGGCCCACCAAAGCGGCTAGGATCTAGGTAGCCCTGTACCCAACTGCACGGATTCGTGGCCCAATCCATCCGAACCTGACAGGACCCAGCCCATCGGCCCACTTAGATTCGACAGTAGCATCCCAAGTCAGTATATTTTTAATGAATATTCCAGCAAGGATTATAAGTAGGGATTCCTGAATCTCTTAGATATACTCATTTGATTTGGAATTATCACTATTTAATCCTCAAATCACTAATCATTGATTAATCCCTGAAATCCCAACAAAATATATATCTTTGACCAGGATAAGCCAATAATTAATTAGCAAATCCCAAAGATATATATTTTGTTTTCTGGGAATCGTGGATCTCCTCTCATCTGTCTGAGGATGAGGAGACGGCCATTAACTCTAGGGCAACCCAAAATAATACTATAAATAGGGAGCTAATTCTTTCTATGAAGGTACGTGAAATCCTTTTTTAAGTAATCCTAATTTGGCCATCATTACTAACTTGAGTGTCGGAGGGTCTTCCGCAGGTCTCCACCTCCCGGTGTCTTCACGATCAAGGGGAAGGTTTGCTAGAAGCAGGTGCCAAAAGCGGAGCGAAAGAAACTGGGAGTGGACAGATCAGGGTGCCCGAACTCAATACGTCGATTTTTTCCCCTCCAAGTATATATTCAACTAATGATTACATTTTTTATAAAACAAAATAAATACATGTTTGAATGAATTGAATACATATAATTCTACATTCTTCATAATATAGCATATACTAACATAATGGAATATATATTGCATTGATTTTATATATTGTATTTGGTGACTCGACATTTGGGATTGCACAAAGTGTGTGTGTAACAAACGCTCCTAATATATATAAATTTGTACCAACATTATAATCACTCAGGCAGTCTCTTTTGTATTATTTGTATTATCCAACATTATAGATATATACTTGTTCAATGAACTATATACTTTTACAATAAAATAAAATATATTTTCTTATGGATTGGATTTATTATTATTTTCCTTTTTTTGTAATCTAGTATTAGACTGAGTTGTTATATTAGGGGAGGTGGAAAGCACATGAATGACTAGAGGGCATCAACACCCCCATGTGTTAACGTGATAATGGATTGGGATAGAGTCATCCCCTAAGGTCTCATTTGGATAGAGATATAAATTATTATAACTATTCTATGAATAGATAATCATACCAATGGAATAAGTGATTTTCATTTTGGTTTTATTTTTAATTATTCTTGTTAGAAACGTAGAATTGGAGATTTTGTTGTTTGATTGAACATGGATAAATTATGGATAAAATATAAATAAGTTGTGAATAAGCATCTGTATAAGGTGAAACAATGATTTGACTTGTGACCCCCCTAACTTATAAGAGGTGATTGTTGGTAATGGAATTTGGGAAAAGGGTGGTGGGGTTTCCTCTGAATGCTTGGATCCTAGTCTGCCTTGCGACTGGATAGATCATCACTCGGAGGGTCTTCTCTAAGCTACCCGATAGTCTCTCAGAAAGATGGAATTGGTGTGATCTCCACTACTTTCTTGAAAATCAGGAAAAGTTTGTGTTTGTTATTGATCGCCTCATCAAGGAAATTGGAGGGTTCTCCTCTCTGAGCTACGGTCGGCCACACACAAAGGTGAAAATGAAGAATCATTTATGCTTGGTGGGAATTTGAAAAAGGCTACTGAAAAGGAAGGAAGGGGGCTGGCTACTTGAACTTAGCCACCTAGGTCCGACGGTTGGTTTGGATTAGCCGCCTAGTACCTGGATTTTTGGTCTTGTAAAATTGGGCAACACCTATGTATGGATTTGGATTTGCTTGGCTAGTGCTGAGAAGGGTTTAAAACAGTGATTTAGAGAGGTTTTCTAGAAAGTTGATTTTGGTGGAAAGGGGTTTCCTTCTCTCTCAACTAAGGTTCTCTCTCTCTCTCTCTCTCTCTCTCTCTCTCAAAGCAATATGTGGGTGATATGTGTGAGTGTAAGCTTTGGGGATTTTTCTGATGTTGGTGGATGAATGAAATTTTTTTTATCTACCCCTATTTATAGTAAAAGTGATGCAAGGGAATTATCATTCAATAATAGATTAAATTGGATAATAGGGTGGGTTTGAATCAAACTTCCCCCCTTATTTGGTTCTAATTTTTTGTCCAGGGAGGGGTGGCTACTTGAATTCCACAATCCGCCTTTTATCATGACTTGTTATATGTTTCATCTCTGACAAGTGGTGGAACAAGGTGGCTACTAGGGTTGAGCCGACAGAGATGGGCGGCTAACAAGAACAAACTACCTCAATGATCAACATTTAATGCCAACTTTATGTCCCATATGAGGGAAACGGTTGAGGGGCGGTTTGCTGAAGTAAGCCATATGAGGGAGGCGACTAGGTTAGAGTAGCTGTCTGGTTTCTGGTCCCTTGATTCTTCTAAGTGTTGGTCCAGGTCTTCTTTTTCCTTTTCTTCCTCTTATTTCCTTAAGTAATTTTCTTTAATGTCCAAAAGTGGTTCATTTTAAATGTTGCTTGAGTTAATTTTCTTTCTTTTGGATGGGCAAAATTGGGGTATCTACGATTGCTCCTCATCGGACAGAGTCTTCGCGTGAAGTGAAAAGACTTCGATCAATGATGAGACCCCTATTTTGGTTGGCCCGACCTACATAGGTCTTAATCTCACGACCAATATCATTCGGAGAGTGATTTAGATCAATAAAAAAATAAGTCTACTAAAACACTACCAATAGAGTGATCTAGGAGTAACTAAAAATAAGGAAGCAAGTAATCCAACCCTCGGACGGGGTTCCTAGCCATCATGCGTAATAGTCTAGCGTCAGTTTTCTTGTGTTTTAACATGCGTGAAGCAATTCAGTGATCAAGAGGATGTTTTGCAAGCATAAAGAAAGAAAATATTGGATTTTGTGAATGGATCATCTGAAAGATAATAATTCAAGGAGAGACTAGTTCTAATGAAATTTAGGCTGAATAGTACTGGTAATGTGATATGACTTCATGTGAGTTGTGTTTTTAGTCAAGCAAGGCTTAAGATGAAACAATACATGACAATTGGTTTAGAAAACTTTAAAATTTTAAGCTTTTGGGAAACTGGTAAGGGACAACACGTTGAACCAAGCCATCAGGATCCACTAGGTACGAGAATTGAGTTGTTAAGCTCAAGCGGCTACACGTAGGTAGCCGAAACTGGACCTAATATGACCTAAAAAGGCACCCCTCTCTCTCCCAATGGTTTTAAAACGGTTCATCTCCCTCCTTTTCTTCTTCTTCTTTTTCTTCTTCCTTGGGCATTTTTTACCTCTACTTTCACCCTCTCTTGCTCGATTTTGATCTAATCTTCTTCTTCTTGATTTAAAAAATCTTAGATTTTGAGTTCTCTTTTTTCTTGGCAACTCAAGGGACGACGAGGTCAAAGACTGTGGAGTCTAGAGGAAAACGACCCCGGGTTGTGTATTCGAAGAGGGAGGTCTGACGCCAATGGTGGATGCAAAAACATCAGGAGTAGTAGCGGGGGCTGTTGCTGCAGAGGTTGTCGCGGCACTGGTGTAGTGGAGTAAGTTAGGTGAGGTGGTGGGATACACGCATAAGAGGAGACACGATGTTCGGTCAGCGACAGCTGAAGGTGCGGCTGTGGGGGTAGAGGGAATGGCCGAGGGTGATCAAGTAGCAACAGCCGGGGGAGAGCAAGCAGTGATGACCGCAGGTGTAGGCGTGGATGGTAGGGGAGCTCATGTCTTGGATGAGCTCTTTAGGGACGTGAGTGGTGCTCGTGTGAGTGAGTCCCATGTGATGAGTGAGAAGGAGGTGAGGGAAGCTCTAAATGATTATGAGGCGGTTGTCGGTGCAGTGGGTACGGGGGGGAGGGGGGTGAAGGTGAAGCAGCCGGGACCACAGAGGCCGCAAGTGTTAATGTTAGGGCCATAGAGGCCGGAGGTGTTGATGTTGAGGCCACAAAGGCCGGCTGTGACGAGGAGGGGGATGTTGAGGGCAAGGAGGATGATGGAGACGATGAGGGAATGGACAACCTTGATGAGGTTGATGTGGATGCTCCCGGGGCCATGCGAGCCACGGTAATACACATTCCTCTACTCTTAATTTGAATTGTACATGCTTTGTGTCTTTTATGAATTATGGCTTGTAAATAGTTTTCTTCAATTAGAGTATGGGCATGTTTAAGTAGTTATTGAATGCATAATGTTTATGTATTTTTGAAATGGCATACAGTATGAGTAGAGGTGCAGCATATATGCTTGTCATATTGGGACTTAAAGCAAAGACAAGTATGTAAGTGTAACGCCCCACATTTACCTAACCGCTTATCGGACGGTAAATGTGTCGCTACTAAACTTAATCCAAACACAAGACCAAAATTTGTACTTTTTTTTAAACAATACTAATATAATAAAAACTGAAAGTGATAAAATATGAAAACAATATCCAAAAGTTATAAACCACTAACGGTCTTACAGAATATCAGAGTCTGACATAAATAAAATACTAGAATGAAAAGACACACTAAACCACCCATGTGGGAGCCATCTAAACTAAAATAGATTCAAATAGTCGGCTGCGACTATTATTTGTTCTCCAAACATTGCTACCTCAAGATCCTTGGAGTGTATGAAAGGTTCAAACTTTGTTGATCCCCAGAAGATGAGCTACCTGGTTATAAAACAACCAGCCATTTGGAATAGGGTGAGTGTTTAACTCAGTGAATAAGCCCACTGACAAATTACTTCATATGATAGTTACATATAAAAATAAGGTTTTATGAAAATCAGAATTTCATTTAATAAATATTTTATTTTATTAAATCAATTTAAAATCATAAACTTAAAAAAAATATTTTAATGCACACGTGGCCCAAATCATTGGCCCACATCAGAGAAATCATGAGAGTTAAAAAAATATCATTATATATATATTTATATATATAAAAAAAAGAATTTTCTTTTAAAAAAATCAAATTAAATTCATGAGCTTAATAAAATATAGTTTTAATGCAATCACGTGGCCCAATTCTTGGTCCACGTCATAGAAATCATGCAGCTTAAATGATATGACCAGGTAGGGTTCTCAATCGGAAGAACCGTTCCCCAAAACAGGTGTGCTAAGCCCCAAGCGACTAAATCGCTCAAAAAGCTCCCTCGAGGAGACGTCGGATCTAGAAGACGCTGATGGGTCGCCGCTGCCATCACTACGAGAACACCAGCACAGGATGCCCCGGTTGCTGCAGACTCCAAACAAAGGAATCCGCCGCTGCAAGGAATGCTTTACCACACCCCTCACCGACCTTGGGACTCTTCGAGTCCTAGACCTTCCTCCCCAAAGGCGAAATACTACGGGGGGATTTATTCCAGAAAATATGTCATGATATGCATCTTGATAAAATATCCTAGGACTAGGTTGTCTCCACTAGTCCTAAATTTTTCCAAAACTCTCGAAATGAAAATCTTTAATCCAAATATTATTTCGAAAGCATAAGCATCAGAAAATATATTATGTTAATTCTTGAAACATGAATAGCATAATTCATGCTATTTTAATGACATGATGAATGAATTAAATCATGCAACTTCATTCAACGAAAATGCAATTTGATCAATATGAAGAAAATATCCAAATCATGCAAATTTATCAAAATATAAATGCATGGATGACACATAATATCACACAAATATGATTGGCATATGAAATTCAATGTTATAGAGCAAAAGCTCACACGAAATAAATCGATAGGCCTACTCACCTTCGGTCCACGCAAGCATCAACGATACACACTCGCACGTTGATAACCTAGCATAACAATTATACAATAATAGATCAGAAACAATCAATCACGACCCAAACAACTGACAACCAACTTATAACAGCACTATGCCCAATAATCCCAAAAGCCGATATCTTATAGACCTACAATCAACAACTCACTTCAAAGTCCTAATGAAAATCCCAACTTCGAATAAATATTAGAATACTCATATACTCACAATGATCCGATCCAATAATCAATATCCATTTATTCCATAAGATAATCAATATCCATTTATTCCATAAGACCCATATGATCGATCAATCCTCGAATAAATATTTGGACAAATCCAATAAGGCTCAACTATAATTCCATGATCGAGTAACTCAAATCCAATCAATTTACATCCAAATAACAACAATATCCAATCAATATTCATTGATCCCACTAAACCAAATTATCGATTTAAGATTCTATTTAAGTTCTCAAGATCAATAAAATCATCAAAACCCGCAAAACAAACTATACTTCATTAAACATCAAATTTGGGATCATCTAAATCTCTAACATTCATCAAACTTGGTCATCAAGCTAAATATTTGAATTTCAATAAACTGCACAGAAATCTTTCAAAAACCATAACTTTCTATCCATAACTCCGAATTGGACGATTAATGATTCGTTGGAAAGCTCTTTTCAAAACCTATTTCTGTTTGTCAAATACATTTTTTCCAGAAACGACTCTATCATAGTCAAAAACACGATTTACGTCCAAGCATAAAATCAACCCGAAAATGGCCATTAAATCCCCAAAACTAATAAATCTAATTTGATCTTAAGAATTCCTTTGAGATCCATAAAAATCAAATCAAATAATCATTAAATTAAATCAATCAAACCCTAACCCTAATCCATCAAACTTCTTCCCCAAACAATTACTTGACGTAATCATATCCTAACAAAAATAAATTAAAACTAACAAAATCAATAGGGAATGATATCTCACCTTAGATCCGGTTACACCACCCACCATCTCCATCTAGGTTAGGTCATCACAACCCTTCATAACTTCTGAGATTTGGATGAAAAACCCTAACCCAAACATGTTATTTAAAGGAGTTTACCGAAATTACAAAACGACCCCTGAAGTGTTTCCAGTTTACAATGACGTCCCTATCTGATTTACAAACAGATCCCTATCCGATTTACAGAAAAATCCCAGAAGGCTATAAAAATGTATTATGGATTCGCAACTAGATCCCTAGGCCCAATAACTTGACACTAAACCTAAAAATCAAATTTTCCGAATTCCGAATCTCACCAAATTTCAACCAAAGTATCTTAACACTATAAAGATCTACAGAAAAATATAAAATAATTATTTTAACATTAATTTGGGCCCACCGCCAAATCTGAAAAATGAAATATAAAAAATCAAATTTTAAAATTTCCATTATATATTTAAAATAAATATATAAGGCCGAAAAATACCGAAACGTTACAGTAAGCAATCACGGTGGGATAAAAAGGAATAAGTATGCTTAATGACGGTGGGATGAATGGGGATATAACATGTGATCATGATGGTTTAAGTGTATGTTCCCCTAGAAAGCATGATTCATATGCATGAGTATAAAAAGTTGTAGTAATAAAAGAGGTGAATTTTTCTTCATGCACATATGTTTCTAAATTTAGGGTTTTCATGTGTTCATGCTTTATATTTGAATTTATGTGGGAGTTGTTAAGCATGATTTGAATGGAATAAACATGAGCTCTTACCTCTTGAATGCTCTAACATTTTTAGTGACCGAACCACATGCATGAACACACCTTCTTCGTGGAGATGACGAGGGATGAAGAGGTGGTATAGCGCCTTGAGGCAAGACGAGAAGGACTTGGTGGATGGAGCGGGTTTTCACACCTTCATGATCGAGCCCTTTCATGTCCACCGAGCATATCTCAAAGCCTTGGCGGAGAGGTGGGATCCAGAAGGTTGCACATTCATCCTCCCCATGGGAGTTGTGATGCCAACTTTTGAGGACGTTCATCAGATCACTAGCCTACCAGTGTTGGGTGAGGCAGTTATCACGGGGACCAGCCCTGACTACAAGGCACTATTCCAAGAGATGATCAAAGATTGAGAGCTTTTGAATAGGAAAGGTTGGTGAACCGCATCCTGCTAGGCCAGCTGTCGAGGAAATATGGCCTTAGATCCTTCATCGGATGCCAAAGGGGTGAGTCTGTGGTAAGCTACGAGCGGAGACGGATGATGATCACAGCGAGAAAAGCCACAACGTGTCCATAGAGGGCACACAGGGAGCTGCGGGCGTTCTTCCTCTCCTTCTTCAGGCGGGTCCTCTTCTCAACCGCCTCCGACAGGGTCTCCTCCCATTTTCTTCTTCTAATGAGGGACCTCAGGACAACGGCCCGATATGCATGGGGCGTAGCCATGCTCGCTCACCTCTTTGTCAAGCTATCGAAGAAGGTGAAGAGATGGGGGGAAAGAACCTCGGTGGTTTTGCCGCTTTTCTACAGGTACAAGTTAGTAAATAGAGTGAATTTTTTGTTTGTTCATTTTACCTGATTCTGATAGCATTTTCTCTACAGATCTTCGAATACGAGCATTTTGCTATCGCTTGTCCGACTACAATGGAGGTTAGCCATGCCCTCCCTTGGGCAATGCGGTGGGTGTCTCCAGGAACTTCTTGCTTGCATCACCTGACGCAGTTTCATGAGGCGCTTTCCGTGTTTTGAAGGAAGATGATGTATATTTTCTGGGCTTTTATGTTACCAGAATGTTCCTTCGATAAAGCTTTCTCATCATATTCTTTCTGTTATTTGATTGTAGATGACATGGAGGCCTTACACGAAGGAGGACGTTCCCCGGGAGTTGATGAGCCTTCTAGCTGATTTTCTTCAATTAGTATTGCCTTTTTCTTTTCACTGCAAATGCTGGGAAGATGGTCGATGAGGCCTTCACACTATAGCAGGGCAACTGATAACTTTTTATGGGATAGGTGGGGCCCAGTCATCCCTCTCATTAGAATTGTGTTTGAATTACCTATTCCATGGGGGTGGAATGCCTATATCCAGTTATTCTCCCTCATTCCTGCATCCAGATTCCATCTTATACCACCCAACCAAATTGTCAAAAGTGGGTTATACCACCCTAATTTTGCATTATTCACCCTTTATTCCTATAGCCAAACAAGACATTAAGATCCCAGTGGGATATCTGCCACACTGCCATCATAGTTCCAAACATGTTTAGGGTTTTATGTTGGACCAACCAATATTGCGTTTAAAAATCACTTTTATCTGCATCTGAAAACAACGCTTCTCGACTCTTTTTATCCAACACCAGCGTCTCCCAACCCATATGGATACTATCCATACAAACGGTAGAATAGTTTTGGGCGCTGGTACACCCAGATCTATTTTCAGCCCCAATTTCAGTCCTATATGTGTCAATAGAAAATTAACGATGCATATGCTCACGCTAACAAGGCATATGTTTCAAAATTTTTTTTTATATTTTCTATAATACATTCGTGTAATTTATTGAAGTATATACTTTATTTTTTATAAAAATATATACCTCATTAAATGAGGTATATCATTTTTAAAAAATTCAAAACACATGTAAATTGAAGTTGAGGCTGAATAAGGCTGAAAGTCACATTATCTGGTAGTTTTATGTGCCCAACTTTGATTTTTATATATATATATATATATATATTTATTTACTTTGAAAGTTGAAATTGGGAGAAAATTAACACACACCGAGCACCATCTCTCAAATCTCTTAAGAGAGCCGAAACCCTCACCTGAGATGGCGGAATCTCAATCTTCCCAAGATAAGAGCTCCGGTATGTTTAATTTTCAAGTTTGGATTCGATTGATTTTCATGGCTATCCGAAAAGTATCTATTGTAGTGAACGAACTTAATGATCACCATTTTTGAACATGCTGACAAGTTTTGCCTGGCTTTAAAGGAAACCCTAGCATTGACGAGTATTTTGGGGCAATTCATTTGTGCTTCGTTTTGTATGCATGCGTCACATGCTGAGTCTATATGGGGCACTGTCCAACATTTCGTCCTCTGTTGAATAGGTTGATTGATTTGAATGGGTTGGATTGGAATTTGTTAAAACATTTGCAGGAAGCAATGTAACTGTTTTGGATCCATGATGTGCTTTTGAAAACATGTTTAGGCCATTTTAATTTGATTAATTTTCCTTATATAAGTCAAATAATTAAATTTCTGGTGGAGGGTGGTTGGCTTTTTATGTTAGGGTGCTTGGTTGTTTTCCAATTTTATTGCAAGGGTTTGTAATGTCCTTTCATGTTATCATGGGAAAGTCTTCAAATGTCAGTCACTGAGCCCCCCTTTTGGGAAACGGAATAAGCGAGTATAAGAGTTGTATAAGGGTGGTATAAGAATGGATAAGGAAAATGGTTGTTTGTTTGTAGGGTATAACTTGTTATTACTAAGCCAGTTTAAACGAGTGTAAGGGAGTATAACAATTCTAAGCAACCCCTAGGATAAGTTATACCCACTTTATCTATTCTCATGGGTCCACATGTCAAATCAACTTTTTACATCTTATCATATCTAATCACCTATCAACACCTCTTATACATCAAAGGGCCTACATGTCAAATCAACTTTTTTACACTTTATTTATATTTTATTCTTTATCAACCAAACAACTCAACCTTTTTTCTTACGTTTTCCAATGAGAATAAAAAAAATACAACCAAATAGAAAATCTCTTATTCATGTAGATTTGTTATCTATACTGGCATAATTATCTATCCAGAATAACTCAATTCCGCTATCCAAACGGGGGGGGGGGACTGAGAGAATAAAAAACTTAAGTTATGGAGGTCTATGAATAACGATGGCAGGTATGTCATAGAGAATTAATCACATGACAAGCTATCCTTTTCACTCCAAGTTGTTATTATATAAACTATAATGATTAATCATGACGAAAGTCTTTTTGAATTTTGCATTCGCAATCTCCAATATCATACAAATTGTGAGATTTTTTCCATCTTATTGTATGTGCATCATCAAACTAGCCTAGAAATTCAGAAGTAGATAAACGTGGTGTCACATGGAGGCATCACCATGAAGAGGCAATTGCAGCAGAAATGTAGGAGAATTTTTAGAAGATTTTTAAACCAGAGTTATTATTTTAACATATATTGTTTTCTAAAGAAAATCATTTACTAATATTAGTTTTTTTGAACTTTTGAGAAAAAGGAAAATCATAATTTTCTTTCGCTGCCGGTTCTCTTGCTTAAGATGGTCAAGAGGGTTTATTTGGAAATACATGGACTGCGATTTCCTATTTCCTTAGAGATTGGGTGAAGATGATCATGGAGTCGATCCTCCCCATCATGGGCAAGCTTTGGTTTGAGAGTTGACATTAGATCTCCATAGGATTCATCTTTCTTTCCTCTTTGTTTTGTTTTTTCATCTTTTGTATGGATATCCCTCCTCTCCTTATGTTCGGGGTTTCTTTCTTTAATTAAGATTTCTTCTATTTTATCAAAAAAAAGAAAGTTTGACAACCAAAATTTTGTATTTGATACAAAATCATGGTCTTTTGGGCACATACCCAAAGAGAATAATAAATATTATAACATGACAAATTTTAACATCTAGTTGTTATTGAATATGCCTTTTTAAGCTTCATTGGGTCATATGTGTTAATTCCAAGTGAAACATCTAACTAGGACTTCTTACAAGGAATTGCTTATTGGATATGTATTATTGGTTTATTGATAGCTCTGGACTAGTTGTGCATCCCTCTACCTTAGGCATCACAAATGTATTTAAGCATGACAGCTTTTTGTGTTTAATTTTTATTGGATGTCCTCTTAAGTTTCAGTGGGTCATATTTGTTGATTCCAACTGAGACTTTTAATTGGAACTTTTTACAATGAATTGCACACTGGATATTCATCGTTCATTTATTGATATCTCTTCGACAATAAGCATCACAAGTGTATTATATATAACTTAATCTAGCTAAATATGATTTGTTCATTATATTCATCCTTAATTTTTTTTACATCATGCCCAAAATTTAATAACTTCAAGTGAGTTTTAGATGGAAAATGTCTTGTTCTCACTCTTCTGTAATTTGTGTTGTTTGGTTTGTTTCCAGTCATTCCTCAAAATCGAATTGTAATCAAGAACAAGTTTGGGGAGAACCTTGTTGGAGTATTTCATGAAACTGGTTCTAAAGAGCTTGTAATCTTATGTCATGGATTCCGGTCCACAAAGGTAAAAGGGTTGCAATATTTTGTCTGCTCATATTGTCAATTCTATTTTTTAAATATTTTATGATGTTGAAGACGCATCTAATTACACATGAATATATGTAAGTGCAAACTTACTTTGGAATTGTTATATATTTACACACACACACACACACATTAATTATTATTAATATTTTTTTTTTTTGAAAGAAGGTAGACAATCGTCCATGATATATCAAGAAATAAGCATAGCACAATGTCAAGATTAAAACCAAAGAACAAAGAAAATAAAATAAGACCAGCTAAAGCCAGTAGTAGAGATTGGTATGGCCCAGACTAATCGGACCCTTAGGTTACTCCTCAATCCTGAGGCTCCCACCCACAAACACCAGTTTGTTGGCTTTCACACAAAATCAACTTCAATCCTTGATAAGTGCTCGACTGAGTCCTGGATCTTCTTAAAATACAACTTGCCCCCCTTGAAAACACCTCATTCCTAGTCAATCATAATGCTCAAACCCCACCTGGGATGATAGATTGAGAAACATTTGCTCTCTTGCTTCTATCCCCTTAGATTTTCAAGGATTTACGGGCTTCTTATATTTGATGCCAAGCTACCAAAATTGACGTTTAATCCGGTAAGTGCCCCAAAACCGATGACACCTGCTTGGCAACATGACAGAGAAAGAATGCCAAGGCACCTAAAGTTCAGTCTTGCATGACATCCATGTAATCAACTCCCTCGGGACCCATTTTGCTCAGTAAACCTTCATGGTATTTTATATTGAGATAAGCCAAAGAAAAGCTAGGACCTTTAGAGGGATCTTTATCCTCCAAATTTTCCGGTGGCCCAGACGGATCTTTTGAAGTCTCTTCCAGGAGCGTACTGCATCATGGTTCTGTATAGGGCTAGATTGCATCGAGATCTGCCCTATGTTTTGTATGGAGTTTACCCTGATTAATGAAATCTCTGATGGTAGACTCCTTAACTTTTATCAAAAAAAGAAGAAAACAATAATAAAGTCCTGAATCTTACCCTTTCCATCTTGTGTATATTGTATAAATAATCTAATGTTATCCCTAACAGTCAAACCATTTTGGAAGGTGTATTGAACTTTATATTGAAGCCTTTTTGGCTGTAATTATTTCATAATTATAAAAAAGCATTTTTGATAGCATGCTTCATAGCTTCCCTGATTTGATTTTGATATGTAAGTAGCTGGGTTTGAATCTAGGTCCTCTTGGTTGAGAGCAATCTTGTCAACCATTGTGGTGGTGGGTCCAAACCCTTGAATTGATTACACACTGTGTATCTTCAAATTGATCTTCTTATCTGACTATTCGCAGGAATTCTATACCTTTGTGAACCTTGCTGATGCGATAACCAGGGAAGGAATAAGCGTTTTCCGATTTGATTTTGCTGGAAATGGGTAAGTTTAGGTTAGTGAAGCCTACATGAGTGGCTCTTTTTAAAATTATTTTTTTTCATTCCGGATGCAATTTTGTAATTTATTCTTTATTTTATATTGAATGGAGAAATATCATGCATCCTCTCTACCAGATTATACCAAGAAACTAGTATGTGAGCAATTTGTTTAAGATTTTGTGCGTGGTCTAGAAGATGAATTACTCATTCTGATGCTATTTTTTTTCTGTAGTTGAAAGATGCTTTAAGTTGTGCTATCAAAATCTCAAACAACTAACTCAGCTTATGATTCCTTCCTGATGAAAGTGTGGGTGAAGTACAACTAAAATACGAATGGAACTTGTCTTTTGACATTGTTTGGCAACCCGTTTTGGGTTCATTTTAGCTTTTATTAAATCAAAACGCCCCAAATGCATGATTAAATGAAAAGCCAACTGTCGATTCCAGCGTTTAGGTGCCTTGAAAACTGTGTTTTAGAAAGCAATCCAAGATTTCTGTGTTTTGAAATCAAACCCTGGCTCTTCAAAAGACTATACTACCCATACCATCTTTTTTAATTTACAACCCTATATATATATCAAACCCACATTGGTTCCTTGTGCATGGTCAGACCATTTGTTTTGTCTCCCCTAGAATGCACAAATAGTGGAAGAAATGCTGCCGCCACCGTTCGACTAGTTTGCAAGGCTTTTCACCAGTAACCGTGACCACTGTCTCCTTCTTTCTCATCCTCTCCATCAACAGGCTGACTCCACGCCGTTTGCCGATCACATCCGCATTGTTCGCCGTCAGATGAAAACCATCATCACCTATTATCTCAGAGAGGGTGGGAGAGGGAAAGAGTGGGAGACGGATAGAGGGAAAAAATAGGGACGGGTGGTTTGAGAAGGAATGGACAGAGAACAGTGAATCCATTTGTTTTGGAGTGAGTATGTCAAAGGGTAGTTTGGTAATCTACCCTATATACTTTTTGTTTTGCAGTTTTTCTGGCCAAACATGACATTGGATTTGACATATCCATTAGTTTCTTTTGTTATGCAACAAACATGATTCCAGGCTTTATATGAAAGCTCATCAGTAGAGTACATATATGAAAAAGAGTCTTCAAAGCTGCTTTAAGGTGTAAGCTGAATTTCAATTGGTGTTGCCAAACACCGCCTTTGCCCCTTGATTTTGTTCCATAATTTTATGGATGTAGGTAGGGATGCAAATGAGCCAAGTAGATCCGAATATTGCCATGTACAAGCTTTATGGTCGCCCATATGAATTCAACTTATTTAGGCATATTTATCAGGAAAACCCAAATAATCTAATAACATTAGACAAATGTATTCCAAATTTTCCAAGTCATTGAAGTGATCATCCAAAAAATGATGGTCTAAATTAAGTTAACATATCTACTACTGAATTGCACATTTGCACTTGAAGTGCATTAATTTTACATGAATAATTTTGTAAAATGTTCATCCCTACAACCAAGTATTTGACACAAACCATTAAGTAATCTATAATATGCTAATTCTATTGTTTGAATTAGCCAATCCCTAACTGAGCTCATTTTCTATATGAGCTTGAATGAACTTTTAGCAAGCCAAGCCCTAGACTGAGGAGCTCGGCTTGGTTACAATGTGAGATAACTCAATTAACCTAGGTTTGGTTAAATTCAATACATCATTAGGAAGGATGTGAAATGTGGAAGATGTGTTATATTTATCTCATTTTCCTTTTAAATTATTATTTGAATGTTTGGCACTTAGGGCATTTAGCACATATTAGGATGTAGATTGATATGCAATGTTGTTGCTTTTTATCAGCACATGTAAATTAATCAGCCTTTAACTGTGATTTATTCTTAATGAAATCAATGTTGTGTCATTGATCCAAAGTCAGATTGGATGAATCCTTTCAATGTTATAGTAAAAAGAGATTCATGGATTAGTATAACATATTACAATAATTTTCTATCCAAAAAGAGAGATATCAATTGCATGGAGTCCAACTACAAGAAATTATGCTCCTCTAATCCAACTTATTCTATCGTCCATCTCATTAGCCTGTAGTTGCTCAATTATCACCCCCATATAGCATGTTAATTTGTTTTTTGAGTTACTAGTCGGAATTCTACCACCAAAGTATTCATAAGACATTGGTGTACAGTTGCAAATAATGAAAGCAAATGAAATAAGAAAAGAAAACAATAGACCAATTCCACAATGAAATGAACCGAAAGCACAACCTCCTTTCACTCCTCAATGACCAATTTCTCCTCTATAATCCTCACACTTCACCCTTGCATATAGACTCGAATAAATCTACTAACCCCTTCCCATAAATTCTTGAAATAGAGTTAATGTGTCTGAAAACTACATTGTTTTTACATAACCAAATAGCCCAAAATTCGACAAGGACTAAAATTTGATAGCTTAGCCTTTACACATTTGTCCCTTTGCCTTTAACTTTCTTCCCGGCTATGACTCTCTGCGGTGGGATTAGTGGCTTCGTGAGTGTATTTAGCAGGATGATGCACAAAGGGGTGTCTCACGGATGGATAAGGGGATCAGAAGTGTCTAGAGGTGGAACTAGAGTCTCCTATGTTAAACATGTGGATGATCTATCATCCTTTGTGAGAATTGGGAGGCCAACTTGGGAGGTTTGAAATTCACCATCGGGTGCTTCAAAATGGTCTCTGGCTTGAAAGTCAACATCTCAAAAAGTAATTGGATTGGAATTTATTCGTCTCATGAGGAGGTTGGCAAGTGTCTAGTAGGATGGTTTGTACTATGATGTTGTTTCCCATCAAATACCTTGATATTCCTTTCCATACGGGGGTCCTTAGAAAGAAGGATTGGGGATTTTCTTCTACAAAGATTTCATAAAAAGCTTGATGGTTGGCAAGGAAAATTATTAAGCATGGGAGGTCGGCTAGTTCTTTTGAAGGTGGTCCTCACAAATCTTGCCTTCTATTTCTTCTCCATTTTTAAGGTTCCAGTTGGTGTCCTACAAAGAGTGGAGGCCATTTGCAGAAGATTCCTTTGGTCCAGCCACAAGAAAGAAGGGAGAACTCTATTTGGCAAAATGGAACATGATTTGTTGTAGCAAGAATGGAGGGGGTATGAGGGGTTCTGAATATTCAAAATATGACCAGTGCTGTCTTTAAAAATTAGCTTTGGAGGGAAATATGAGATAATATAGGGGAAGGCTTGAGAGGTCAGAGAACAACTTGTATTGATGTTAATTTTCCTCCAATGCTCAATGGAATGCTCTTCCATCCCTCTAAATCTTCTTTAAAATATACTGACTAAAGAAAACCATTCCTGGGAAGTGAAGATCCCTAAATGCAAAGGCTTTCCGAGATATTTCATGGGAAATGTTTCTGTTCGTCATTTCAACGATACAACATCCTCTATATTTATGCCCAACATTGAACTTTTGGATAATTTATTATGAAACCTGAAATCCACTTAAAACAAGATATGACAAATTTGATTCCCTTGATTGCATCCTCTGAAACTTAGGTACAAGAGTGTAATCTGTATATTGCACGTGTGTTTCCAATTGGATTACTCTTCATGTGAAGTGGATTTGGGAGGGCAACCAGAATTTCATTTTTGAATAGAAGAGATGTATCGCAGAGGCATCGAGAGTAGAATTTGAAGATGGAGTATTGTTAATTGAGGAGTGAGTGTGGAGTATGTGTGCGCGGATCCTAGCCTGGAAGGTAGTGTTCTCCATTACTTCCCGGGTGGGATCTCTCTTATTTTGGTTTCATTTGTAAAATTGACTTGTTATTCGATTAATAAATCGTGGTAGCTAGTCTATCTTTACAAATGAAAAAAAAAGTATATTGCACGGGTGAAACCGGCAATCCACCCGATCCGCACATCTAAACACACACATCCACTTTCTCTATCATTATCATACATGTTGAATACTTTTGTTGCAAGAATGAAAAGCAATGATCACCCTGGAAAAGTCCCTTATTCAAATGGAAAAATCCTTGCTCCACCCGATTGAACTCCTAATCAAGGCAATTACTTCATAAAATGATAGTTGCCTCTCGATGCCTCAACCTTCTAGCTTTCAACATCATCTAAGCTCATGCGATCATCATTGCACCTAGGGCAAGATCATCCCATGTGCCCTGTTCCACCACACTGATTGCAAACAATCGGGTCATGACACTCCCTCCTTAGTGACCCTTATGCAGGCATTTGATACAACGAGAAGTAAACAAAATTTGCCTCCTTGATTGTGTCCCAATAGGTTGGCCACATTCCTCTTGCAACACCAACCCCCTTGTTCTTGCCTGTCATAGCAATCCAACCCCTTCACGATCCGCCTCTTGATCCTCCTCTTGGTTCACCGCCTTTTTATTGAATTATATGTAAACTATGAGAATTTTTTTTATGAAGAAACATACATGATTATTCTTATCATACTCCTTTTTTGTTTTTTTTGGAAAAATGTAGACATTCTACCACGGTTTCTATTAGAAGTGTCGTAGTGCATGTCTGAACTAAGAGTAAAACAAAGATACATCAAAGTAAAGAAAAAGTGAACAACATAGAGGGAGGGGGATGAGAGAAAGCTGAAAGAAATGGGGTCTAGGCCGAAGAGGTCTCTACCCGACCCTGAAGACAAGGTCTCTCTATCACCCGATATGCAAAAGACCCCCCTGGAAGCTCACGGATGCTGCTAACGCCAATCCATGGCCCCACGCCTTTAGAAGTCCCACGAACTCCTCCCAAACATTTTCCAGATACGCCAACTGGCCTCTAAAGATTACAGCGTTCCGGGACAACTATCATGGCCACCTTGCCTCCTGTGCCCCCTCCCATCTGATGCTTGAGCTTTGAGCCCCCGGCCCATAAACCCTCCATTGAAGAGAAGTGATTATTGAAACCCGCTTGGACAGCCAAAAGGTTTCCCAAAGCTGCCGCGTGAAACTACACAAACACAGGAGGTGTTCAATGGTCTCACAGCCCGAGTTGTAGAGGACACACATAACGGACTAGTCTGGCCGCCATTTGGCCCAATATACCTTTGTAAGTAATCACTCTTGGAGGACCAACCACACAAAGCCCCTGATCTTCAATGAGGCCTTCAACTTCCAAAGGGACGAAGTCTTCCCGAGAAGAGCCGTTATAGGGAGGTTTCCCTCGTCCACCAATCGTAAGCTCCTCTAACAGAGAAGCCTCGGTCTACCGATCCATGTAACCCGATCGAAGCCGCACCCCCTGGAGTCGGGCAATCAATGTTACCTTCTCTGAACGTTCCTCCGCCGTGGTTGTGCTGCCGTGAGGTACCTCCCAAAGCCCTGTACCCGACTACCCGTTGAATGCCATCGAAAACCTCGCGATCAGTGACTCAGCCCCGAATCAAATGTCACTTCAGATTTTAACTGCCCCTCCGTCACCCACGACCCAAGCCATGGATTTCGCGAACTGAAGACCGCGACCTAGTAACCCTTTGGTCAACTGGGTCATTCACCTTGAGGGCCGTGGAACGCCTACCCACCGCCGAGCTTTGCGTCCATAGTGCTCCCATAGAAGCTTTTGCCATACAGTGTCCTTGTCTTCCCCCCATTTGGATAGGAGAGCCTTATTCATGACTTCCAAGTCGAGGATACCCAAACCGCCAGCTTCTGCCGCTGGCAAACGATGTCCCATTCAATCAAGTGTAGGCGGCGAATCTTCGGATCAGTCCCATTCCAGAGGAAGTTGCGCCGAATTGTGTCGATAATTTGCCCCACACCCTTTGGCATTCAAAAGAGCGACAAATAAAAGATCGGGAGGCTTGTCATGACCACATGAAGTAAGGTAATTTGTCCGCCAAAGCTCAGGTCTTGTCATCCCCGACAGACGGTTCTGCATTCTCTCCACCAAGCCCAGCTAGTTGTCCTTCCTCAATCTATCCCTGGTTAGAGGTAACCCAGGTGTTTGCACGGCAGGGTCTTGGTGAAGCAGCCGATAATGCGAGCAAGGGTTGCTGCCACATTACTATCCACGTTAATTGGAATGAGAGCGATCTTGTCGAAGTTGATTTTTAGCCCCGATATACGCTCGAAACACCTCAAAATGAAGCGGAAGCCGTAAAATGTCTCCTCCTCAGCCTCCCCCAATAGGATTGTGTCATTAGTGTATTGGAGAATGCTGATCGAGAGCCCCCAGAGACTCCCACAATGCTGAGATCTATCCCGCCTAGCTACTGACTTGCACATCCTACAAAGGACGTTCGCTACTACAAGGAATAGAAATGGGGACAAGGGCCCCCCTGTCGAAGACCCTGATTGGTCGGGAAGTATCTGTGTGGTTCCCTGTTCACCACAACAGATGCGTGCACGGTTGTGATACACATTCGGATCATCCGCGTCCAGTTGTTGCTAAAACCATGGAGCTCAAGGACTTGAAGTAGGAACTCCCAATCCACGTTCTTTTTTGAAGTCTAACTTGAGAGCCACTCCGCTGCGTTTGTCCTTATGGATGGCCGCAATCAACTCCTGTGTGACGAGGAAGTTGTCTTGTAGTGATCTCCCCGGAATAAACGCCGCCTGCTCCCCTTCAAACAGAGCATTGCTCACTCCGCATACTCGATTCGCTAGGGCTTTTGATAGGATCATATAACATGTGTTGACCAAGCAAATCGGTCAGTAATCTCCTAGTGTGGCGGCCCTCTTCTTCTTAGGGATGAGAATGAACATGGACAAGTTGATACACCTGATGGAAGCCCCTCCTGCATAGAATTCATTAACCATTTCCATAATATCATAACTTACAAAGGGCTAGGCCAGAACATATGGTAAAAACGCATGCTGAACCCGTCCAGTCCCGTGGCTTTGATCCCCGGATTACCCGCACGATCTCCTCCTCCGAGAAGGGGCAGTCCAAGTCCTGCATGTCCTCCATCGGAATCTGCTTCATATGAGGGTCAGACCACTTGGGCTTCCAACCCCTGCGGCAGGAGAAAGTACCCTTAAAGTGGGAAACGATGCGATCAGTCAAGCCACCCTCCTTGTCTACACACATCCCCTCAAAATGCAGTCCTAGGATACAGTTCACCCAACGTCAGATAGATGCCGACTTGTGAAAAAACTTGGAGTTATTATCTCCCAGTTTCAACCAAAGGTCCTTTGATCTCGGACGCCACTCCATCTCCTCCAAACGAAGGTGGCCGCGAGACAGTCCTTAGCTGTTTGTCGTGCCACCCTGTTGCTTGCTACCAAGGGGTCGCTCTCCTCCGTCTTGTCCCACCTATCTATTTGGGAGAGGCAATCCTCTTTGTCCGCCCGTCGGGCCACCCTTGCCTCTCATCCCCAATGCTTCAAACTCCTTTTCAATCGACGAAGTTTAAAAGCTACCTTGCGCCCCCCCCCCCCCCCCGAGGATGCATTCCAGGAGGAGTTGCACACTACTTCCTCAAGCCCTGGCATTCCGACCACCAGGCCTTGAACTTGAAGTGGCGTGGTCTCCATCCGTCCCCCCGACGAACCAGCAAGAGCGGGGTGTGATCGGAGATGGAACGTGGCAAACTTTTCACCTCAGAACCCGGGAAAGAATCATCCCAGCTCTCATCCATAAAGACTCGGTCCAACCGAGCTAGAGAAGGCGCATCCCACATATTGCTCCAGGAAAAAGCCATGTTCGGAACCGGTAAATCAATAAGTCCCTTTGACTCAATCCATTCGTTGAAACCACGCATGGCTGGTGAACATATTCCTTCATGGTTGCGATCCCCCAATGCCCTGGTGACGTTGAAATCCCTCGCAACACACCACGGGCCTCGCCATCGCCTTCGAATTACAGAAAGATCCTCCCATAAAATAGACCATTCCGGGTCAGTGCAGCTGTGCAGATCCAATGTTCTGCAGTTGCACAATCCTGAATTAGAACCGAGACCGAAAACCAGTCAATCGACCTATCCACACAACTCCACAATTTGGAATTTGATGCCATTACGATGCCTCCTGCATTCCCAACCGCATCCGGAGTAACCATCTCGTCGAGCACCCACCACCACCAATCAACCGAAGGGTCCTCCTTTCAAACCTTTGCATCTTGGTCTCTTGCAAGCAACAAATCTGGACACCTTGGTGGCATACCATATCCTTCACCGCCGCCTGCTTGACCGGGTCATTTAGACCCCGCATGTTCCACGAAGAAAACTCAACATGGACCACTATTGGGTCTTGCGACCTCCTCCGAATTCTCCTCAGAATTCTCCGTGTCTGCCTGAACTAGTGGTTTGGTTACTCAACAAAATTTGGCTATGGATAGATTGTTGTAGACCCAAAGAAACTGTTGTTTTTGGAATCTTACTCAGAATGAACTTTTCAACTATGTTGGGTCCTTCCCCTTCCATATGCTTTTTTCAACTATGTTGGGTCCTTCCCCTTCCATATGCTTCCCTATTAAGTATTCTATTTCAACTATGTTGTTATATTTCGTAGGCGATATTTGTTCTAGAACTGCTCGAAATTCAAGTGTCCAATGCCACCACAATCAAGAATTTCTGTCTTGGTGAAACATATATTGTGTTGCAAAAGTCCTTCGTGAAATAATGCATATACGTTGAGCCTTTATTATAATTCTTTCTTCCAACTTTTTGATTCTCTCCTTGATGCCCATTTTGACTTTTTTTAGATTTCCAACTATACATGAACATACTCATCCATTGCATTTTTCTCTAGGGAAAGCGATGGATCATTTCAATATGGCAATTACCGTAGAGAGGCAGATGATTTGCATGTTGTTGTCCAGTATTTTTCCAAATTGGAACGTTGTACAAGCGCTATTATTGGGCACAGTAAAGGTTTGTATATTTTTCACTGACGCTAGATCAATCAATTTTTTTACATGTAAACCCACAAGTTTGACTTCTTGTAAATGGACTCCTCAACACTGATAATGTTAAATATTCACCAAATCTATCTTATTGAATTCTACAAAGGCCTTAAGTTAAAATTTTTTATTTATTAAAATATATGGTTTTAATTCACATTTTAACCAATTCTTGTAGGTAAATAGATAAATATTGTTCTTGATGAATGTGATGATATATATTTTTATTTCTTCAAGTTAAATACCATATATATATTAGATAAATAGATAAATATTGTACGTGAGTATTTTTTTAATTATAACATATTTCAAGTTAAAAAATAATAAAAAATTCGATGATTTAGTTGGGATACGTTTTTTTAACTCCACATCATTATGATTACTTTATCCATATATAATATGGACTGTCGTACCACGTGTTGTGGCACGTGCACAAAACTAGTATTCATCTATGTGAATGGATTGTTAATACCATCCAACATTCAAATTTGTAGTTTGTACGACATTATATACACTTTTACGTCTGAACCATAGTTAAATAATTTAATTTGGCATCTATTAAGATGATATAAAATGGTAAATAATTTAATTTGTATGACATTTATGTTTGGTAAATGGCTGCTACAAGATGATCACAAAGGCATTGGCGAATCGAATGAAGCCAGAGATAGGAGAGTTCATGATGGAGAACTAGCTGGCGTTTGTTTCAGGGAGAGTGTTTCACAATGGATTTATGGTGGCGCGATAAATAATCCAACGCCACTAAATGATCTGTTACGCCATCAGTACAAATGGGAGAATCTTTGTGCGCTCCTTAAATTCGGACAACGATGAAGCAAGATTGAAGATCGGGGGTCATTTGCAAGCTGGATTTTGCGAAAGGCATATGATTTTGCTGGAACATCCTTGAGCACATTTTGAGGTTTCATTGTTTCGATCCGAGATGGCTTTGGATGCTTCGTCAATGTTATGGTATGCAAAGGCTTCGATTTTGATCAATGGCAAACCATGTGGTTTCTTTCATGTGATAGGGGTCTGAGGCAAGGAGACCCACTCCTGCTGATGCTACTCATTTTAGTCCCTACTGTCCTATGTTCGATGCTAAAGTTTGCTTGCGTGAGTGGTAGGGTGGCGGGTATGAAGTGTGCGGCGGATGGCCCCTTCGAAACGCATGTGCAAAATGTGGGTGATACTCTCATCTTGAGTGAAGACAATGATAGGGCGGTTCTTGGGGTTAAATTTGTGCTTAAATATTTTGAGCTTCTTTCAGGTTTCAAGATCAATTTTGAGAAGAGTGCGATGCTAGGGATGAATGTGGAGGAGAGAAGACTCACATTTGGCAATGATATTCAAGTGCGGCGTTACATCTTTTTCGATGGGACATTTGGGGCTCCTCTATCTTGTGGACTGGTAGGGGATCATCAAGAGGTTTGAGAGGAGATTTAGTGGGTGGAAGAGCAAGGTGTTGTGTCTTGCAGGCAGTTTGACGTTGATTTAGGCAGTTTTCCCGTCTCCCACTAATTTTCTTATCCCTGTACAAGGTACCAGTGGGTGATGCTGGAGAGGTTTGATCTCATTCGGTACCATTTTCTGTGGTGCGGTGTGGCGGAAGGGGTGAGGACGATACACATTGATTGTTGGGAGAATGTGTATGAGGAAGAAGATGGGGGCATGGGTGTCCTCAACTTCGGAACATGAACTTGCATTATTAAAAAGTAGTAGAGTCCACATATGGTTTGTTTAGTGGGTCCAGGGATACATTCCTTACACCTACCATGAGGATTTCAAGGATATGGAAAGACATCTTGTGTCTTGCATCCAGGTTCGCTTGGGCAATCTCATGGAGATCAGATAACAGGAGCATTGTGCTCTTCTAGTTTACATGGTGTGGGGAAGGTCCCTTGGTAAGTTTCCGCAGATATATGAGGTGGTGGAAAGAAAAGAAGGCTGGGTGCAAGATTTCGGGGGGGGGGGGGGGGGGCTCAAAGACTGAGGGATATCGGGAAATCACTTTCAAAAGAAACCTGGAAGACTGTGAGATTGATGAGCTTCAAAGGTTCCTAGAAGAACTTCAACCGTTCAGATTTAATCTAGTGCAATCATATGTGGTGACATGGGCTCATCGTCTTAGGGAAGAAGCACTTATGATTAGCTCAAGATGGGAGGAGGGGCGCAGGAGGTAATAAAAGAAGGCAAAGGAAATTTGGTGGGTGAAGGTTCCTTTATTGGGCTAAAATTCTAATGAGAGCTTATCGGGCCAAATGGGCGTGTGGCGAGCGAGCCCATTGCATGCACTATTTGCAGTGGATATATGGAGACTACATGGAATTTATTTTGTGGGTGCATGGCGGCAACAAGGGTATGGAGGAGACTGCGAGATGCGACAAACTTCAATGTTAGTCCAACAATCTTGGAGGAAGTGTGGAGAGAGGGAAGACACTCAAATTGAAGGGTGATAGGAGTAAGAGGGTGAAGATTTCTTAGTCACTAGTTCCGACGGTGGTTTGGGCTATATGGCGTGCAAGGAATCAAGTTGACTTCAAGAGAGCCACTGCCCTTATTGGGATTTGGGAGATGACCCAAAATCTATGAAGCACAGACATGGACACGAGATACCACATAGACACGGTGACACGATAATTTTAAAAAAAATTGGACATGGATACTGCTAGGACATGGAAACAAAGAAATTAATATAATAAATATATTGTATATTCATATGAAGTCTAATATTTCACCATACACTACCATTTCAATTTTATATTTTGTTTAAATGGGTTGCACTGGGGTTGTTTTAAATGGACTGAACACTTTGGCTATCTGTTTGGGCCTTTTTGTTTTTTTTTTATATTTAAATTGGTGGGTTGAAAGAGGTTGGGCCCATGTCCTGGGCCGTGTCCAGGCCAGAATTTAGGCCCAATTCACCAGACACACTTGGGGTTGTGTCCAGCATGTGTCTGAAATGGGTACGCAGGTCCAGGAGAAGTGTCCTTGTTTTGTAGCCCAAAATCCATTTTGGAGTGGAAAGGTATTTTGTTAATTGAGAAGTAATGGTTTGTGGGTTGTGTGAGTCTCATTTTGAGCGGTATTGCTCTCTGCTACTACTCGGAGAGGGTTGTGGTTTTTGTTTTCCCTGTCCTTTAAATAATTGACTAGTTCCCTGATTTTAATGAATTGTGGTAGCTAGTCTATCATTTTCCTCAAAAATAATTACCAACCATTAACCATATATTCTGGTTGGACAGATAGGATTTTGAAGAACTTTGAGATGGTTCACATCTAGAAAGTCAAAGCATCCTTATTTGCATCAATTTTGTCTAGCTTTCAACCACTGACTCTAGAGTAACTTGCATCTATCATTATTTTGTGATTTTATCAACCACTGATTCTGTTATTAATTTGAGAGTGAATAGTGCTATAATTGTAAATGCCTTTGCTTGGTTCTTTGCATTTTTTGTATATGAGCTACTTATTAAGGGTATGTGTTTGATTTTCTTGTTTTGTGTTGCAAAATTAGTGTCTATCTACATTGGTTTACAAAACATTGTTGCGGTCTTTTTTGTGGACTTGTTATATATCTGAGCATCATGTGATTCAGGGGGAAATGTGGTGTTATTATATGCCTCTGCGTATCAAGATGTTAGCAAAGTTATTAATATTTCCGGTCGTTTTGCTCTGGAAAGAGGAATTGAAGGTCGTTTAGGGAAAGAATTCATGCAAATAATCAAGAGAGATGGATTTATTGATGTGAAGGACAAATCAGGTATCTCCAAATAATCCACTTGTGCATTTGAAATTCGTGCATGATAATTTTATGATGAGGCAATAGTGCAATACCCTTTATATGTTTGTTATTTATCCTAGATTTCCATCTCACACGTGTAGATTTTCGAACCCCAAGTATAATATTTTTTAAATCTTGATCTATCTAATAATTGGATTCATATTGATGCAGTTGGTAAAAGATGTATTAGTTATCCTCGATTTGGGAAAAAATAACATCATATATTGTATTTCTAACATAATATAATTTTCAGAACTTATATAGGTCAATTGACAATATTTTTAATACAATTGCTAGACTGGTTGGGAATTTTGTAGAGTTCTAATACCCATTTTATTAGTTCATTGGTTTTGGAATATGTTTAATGTGAAGTAAATATATATTTGTTTTGTGAATATATCTTTCTCTGTATTATCTAATTTATCTTATGTTTCTCTTTACCAATTTACTTCTCTTTTCCAATCACGTTCTCTCCCTTCATTGTCTTCAATTGGACACACTCAAGTGACCCTTCTTCTCGGTTATATTTTCACCCCTGTGCTGATATCACTCCTATCAAAGTACATGAGCACAATTCCTTAATCTTCACAAAACATAACCTGATAGCTTCCTTGACTATAACCTCTTCCGAAGTGCCAAAATTCCCAATCCCATCTTGAATCCTAGTTATATCAACGCACTAGCTTGCCATCTCAATTCCGCTTTCTTATTTGAGATACACGTTACATCATCATATCATATACTTCAAATAAATGTAAAGACATTGCTCAGGATCGTGAAAATTCCATCTTTTCCATGAAGCTCCCTAGTTCCTTTGACGCTTGACTGGGGGCATTTCTCCTGAGCTGTTGTGTGGTGCCCATGCCAATAAGAGGGAAACCCTCAATGTTGGTTGCTAAGGTTCCATCGATGTCCATTGGGGTCGCTGTGGATGCAACCGGGTGAGGGGGATTGGGGACGAACATTTCTTGCCTAAAGTCTCAACTCTCAATCGGAAGAGTTAGAAATGCAATGGCTGGGGGAGGGGCAACCACCTTATTTATTTATTTATTTTTTTTTTTGGGGGGGGGGGGGGGTTCTTCTCTTTCCGAGAGTGTACTTTGGGTTTTGGGGTGAAGTCTTCGCCTGGTTGGGATTCCTTGCGTTGGTAGGCCATAGGGTGTGCATGGTTGCTTGTCGCTCAATATGAGGAGTTGATCGATGTGGAAAGGACAGGGATAGATTCTGGCGGCCTCGTTGTGAAAGAGGTGATAATCAAATTGGCTGGTGTCCCAAACTCTGTTTGCGTTACAGATTGAATAGAAGTTTACAAGGTGGAATTGGAGGTGGAGATATGAAGAGGCCTTAAGAGGACTCGGGTAGTGGTTGCAGGGTCTTCCAAGGTGGGGACTTGCTGCCATGGGGGTGGGGATGGTGGTGTTTTGTCCTGTAATGCTGAGCTCCGAAAGCTGGTGGTGCCACCATCTCCAATCTCCCCAAGCCACCTTCTGAATTTCAAAGGGGATCCTGAGTTGCATCTAGATTGAGTAGGAACTTCATGTGGAGGGTAAACTCGGATGATAGAAAATCGACATTGGTCAAATGAAGCACGGTGTGTTAGCCAAAGCACTGTGGTGGATTGGGAGTGATCAACCTCGATGATTTGACAAATCACTCCTCTGAAGTGGACTTGGAAGTGGCTAACTGATAAGCAAGTAGTGTGGGTTCACGTTTTCGGCAATAGATACAGAGCGGTCCACGATGTGGCCATCTTCCAAATATTTCTCAAAATGCTATGACATTATGCAATGGCCTTTCAGCCAATGGAGGCTTTTTCGTTGTTGCTAGGGGACGAATAGACGACAGGATTCTAGGATGATTGTTGGCACGATGACCAACCTCTTTGTATGAGTTTCCCGACACTTCATTGAGTTGCGCTTCAAGGAGAGGCTAGGTGGATAGCTTCTGGTGTGAGATGTCCTCATCGTAAGTCTTGTGCACCTACCGAAATCTCATGAGAATGAGATCGAGCAATTCACAAAATGCATGGAAATGTTACACTTCGTGCAGCTGTGGGGAGACCCCCCTGAATTAGACATGTTGAGGCTATAAAATGAGCATTGGGTTCACAGTGAAACAAGGATCCACTTGGTGGAGAAGAAATGTGCTCCCGTCTAGTTCCCACGTCGAATATAGGGAAATTATCTTAGTCAAAGTTAAATGCTTAATGTGAGCTTATGCTCCAAAATCATATCATCACTAAGGTGTATCGCTTGAAATGACGTCCGAATGATCCGCTAAACTACCCTATGTGGGGGTCTGGAACCGGAGATTGTCAAACATTTAATTTGTTGGTGCTCGGTCTCGGTTCAATTTTGGTTGAGACTTGGAGCGACAACACCCCTAACTCTGAGGTTTTGGAACATTGAGGATATGTGGAGTGCATGCAAACACAGAGAAAATGAAAGACAAATCTGTCATGGCTAGTTTGCTTGTCCTGACAGGTTCTTAGGTGGTGTGGTTATATAGAAATGAAATTGTGTTCAAGTTCATCGTTTCTACTTTGAGAACCTATGGGAGTTGATGGAAGGCCTCACTAGGGACTGGGGCATCACCCAACAGGGTTCAGGGTGTGTTTTTTCATGGAGGCCTACTAAGATATCAAAGAGTAATTTATTGTCTTTGAGCTATCACACGGTCAAGTGGATAACTCTTCAAACCGGAGTGCCAAATGGTCTGGGAACCTCCCCCCCCCAATGAGATTATTTTTTTTTTTTTTTTTTTTGCATCTCCTTTGTACTCTAGTAATTGCACTTGAGTTACTTAATACCAGTGGAGGTAGAATTTCCTATCAATTCAAAAAAAAAAGAGAGCTTCAAAAGTGATTTATGGTTTTACTTGGTAAAGGAAGTTAGATATCCTTATATAGATTCTTCGCGAATCTACAGGAGAAGCTGTTGTTGTTAAATTTATGCTTGAGCGCTGGCAAGTTTTGTGACAACAAATATAAGTCAATGTAATTGTCGAGCCATTCGTGTTGTGCTAATTGAAGATTGGAAGATCGAATGGAGACTTTGATTCATTTTGAGGAATAGAAGCACAATCACTTGGTGACATTACTGATCAAGCCCTTTTACTTCAATTTTGATTTTGATCATGTTTTTAAATGAGGTTTTTATTTTAATGGAAATTTTTTTTGAAGTGCTTTTTAAATTGGTTTTGAGAAGGAATTCAATTCACTTTTGAAGGTTTGAAAAGGTTTGGAATGAGTTACCAATTTTTTTTGAAAACTGACCGATTCTATAAATCTTTGGTACATCATCTGGACGAAGAAGAACATCATCTGAACAATGGTTGCATCCTATTTGGTTTTTGGAATGAAGGTTAGATTCATCCGAATGAAGGCCATTTTGTTTCTAGTTTTTTGAATGATTATATTTCAGTTTTTGGTATTTCAAATTAATTTATCTATCATCCTAATGATCACTTTATGAACTTTTGATTTCTTTCCAACATGCCGAGTTTCATCTCAACTAGAGTTTTAATTGAAAAGATATGATTTTTTAAGATTTCGTGTATCAAATGTTGTCAGAAATCAATATTGGAATGTGATCTACTGATAATCTCTGTTTCCTTGTTTGGCATGTTTTCAAATGTAATTTATGGTGATTAATCTGAAATAAATAAATAAAAATTGGTTGGAATTTGAATTTATATTGAGATTTGAGAAAGATTTTTGGGATCTTGTTTTGTACCCGAAAATCCTCACTGATGGTCCGGACAATCTTGGATTCATCCTGATGACCTAGATTTGAGGGTCTTCTCAGAAAATTCAGTTATGGTGTTATCATCACATGGCTTACTAATTAAACAGCATGATTTTGTTCCAATTAAATATAGAGGGTATTTTGCTATTGAAAAATCTAGCAAGAGCTTTTCTAAAATCCCTTTGTTCCTTTTCATGGTTAGATCTTTTTTTTTTCTATTGAATATCTAATGAAACATCTTATAGAAAACATCCATTCTTGAGGTTTTTATGAGATTTACACCATTGCCTACTCGAAGCTTGAGCATGATTCTGATCTACAGTGGATTAGAGAGATTTTCTTTGCTGTCAAATAGAAGCGAAAATTGGGAGGACCATGTGAAGTGAGGGAATCATTCACAGTCAGGAAACCAGCATAGCAGCATGGATCTATGGGGGAACTGGAGAAGCTCTCTTCAACTAGGTGAATGCAGAAGCGATGAGCTGTCCAAGTGGATCGATCCAGGAAGAATTTAGGTGTTTTGAGTTAGTCGTAGCGTTAGGTTGAAAGAACTTCTTATCCATTGGTGATTGATTTTGATGGACTAGGTCCCATGGTTTTTTTTTCGTTTGGGTTTTACACAAAAAAATTGTGGTGCCTCCTTGTGCAATTGCAAGAATGATTCTTGATTTACTGTTGATTTATTTATACAATTATTGATGATTCTCGCATCTTTTTTTTTATTTAAATTATTTTCTGTGTGATTGATTGATACCATTGATCAAACAATTAATCAATCTTATATCAGAAAAGAAATTTAAAAAGGCAGAATAAATCTGTTTGATCTATTCACGCCCAAGGTTGTGTATCACCCTAAGACATCCGAACAGAACTATCACGAAACGGTTTAAATTCACAATCTGCTATACCACCCCCAAATGGATGTGATCAGGCTTGTTGGTTTGGTTAGAACAAGTTTCAAACTGTTTCAATATGACGTAATTCTAGTCTAAATTTTCAGATGGAGGATGCAAGACCCTGTTTGGATTCCTATGATATAAAATATAGCATGTTATCTACATTCATGTGGATGCATTGATTTCAATTTTAGATTTTGATCCATGTTATACCTTGTATGATAAAACGGATGAAACATGTGTTTTATCTTTAGTAGCATAAGTGTGAACAGGTGAGAGGAAGAATCTAGTTCATAAAATGGAAGGTTTGGTGCAAGGTCACAGGTGTATCTTTCTTTTCGTATAAAAAAAAATTAGAACAATTTTAATGACGCATTCAAGATCTGTTCATATTGGCTTCAATTTTTTTGACAGAATTATATATTTTTTCATTATTGAATTAGTTAGGACTTTATGAGTGATCTTGTTTCTTGGTAGTTGTGTTGTCTCTTTTTTATCATATTATTGGACTCCCATGTATAAGGAAATATTTAGCTATCAAATCAGGTTGTTTGATTGGCCCAAGAGACTTGCCTGCTTCAGCCTTGATCAATGGATTTTTCCTGACGCAGACCCACGCTAAATCTGTCCCTGCGCATGATGAAGAATATTTTATTTGTTCTTAAGCTGAAGATGCATGGTGTTTTCTAATCATCCTGTGTGTGTTTTGTTTCCATCTCAAGCCTAGCCAGGATTTAGTATTTGTGAAAGCTAGTATTGTTTTGTGTACTAAGAATAAATATACTAAAACATGATTTAGTATGCATGTTTGTTATGTAGTTGCAAACCAAGCTACCCTAGAGGTAAACAACAAATGATTGTTGTTCCCTCAACATGGGATCGATCATGAAAATTTTGAAGGCATTGATTAATTTTATGGCTATCAACATGAGGCCAACCAATGAAGGGTCTTGTTTGAAATCCTGGATTAAAGCAGTTGTAGTTTAGATGGTGAGGCTGTCATTATAAATGCTTGAAAAACTAGCCTAGGATTATTGGCTTGACTCTAAAAGGCTTTGGCTTGATCCCTGACAAATTTGAATTTTGTTTATAATTCTAGCTCGGATTAATCACAACCTCAATAGGTCTTATCCTACCTATCTTAAATTGTGTTCCTAGCATGCTCGTTTATTCATTCTTTTGAAGGCATGTTAAACTGTTCTGTTATTTAGGTTAGTAACATATTTTTTGCCCGATTTATTTTACTTACCTAGTAGCAAATTCCACTTTGGTCAATACTACCATTATTGAATAATTATACCACACTTTGGTCAAATAATTGATTTAATTTTCATCTTGTTATCAGGGAATGTTGATTATCGTGTGACCGAAGAAAGCCTAATGGATCGTTTAAACACGGATATGCATACAGCATGCCTTTCCATTGATCAAAATTGCAGGTTTTTCACATTTCAAACTTTCATGTGTTATATATTCTTTTCTTTTTTTTGGAGGAAATGGTGGGAGCACCACCGGAATTTAATAGCATCAAGTAAATGCTCTAACAAAGGCAAGGAGAGGGGACATCTTCTTAGGGCCCATTTGGGGTTGCTTTTGATTCATGGTTGGTCAAAAAGCCAAAAAAAGTGCTGCCACACAGCTTGGATTAATTAGGAATCAATGAGTTGATTCGGGTCAATTCTAGCATTGAAATCTGTGTTTTCCAAAGCAGTAAAAGAATGCTTTTAGGGGAATCAAATATTTTGAAAGCCATGGATGTCGGGGAAAAGACGGTTTTAACCCTCACATAACCCAGCATTCACACCCTTTTTTCTGTTGTGGTTCCCCTCTTTGAAACCCTAACACGTCCCACCCCCCATGCATAGTCTCTGCCACTCTCACGTAGAGATCATGGATTACGAGATATGGGAGTCAATCGCAAATGGAGGAGGGGATGGGGCCGGAGAGGGAGTTGCCGGAGAGATCAAGGTAGGTCAGGGAGAGGAGCTGGAGGTGGATGACCCGGTTCTCGCGGTCGTTCTAGACGTTGGAGAAGGAGCAGATGAAGCCCACGCTCGTGTTGTCAAAGTTCCACGATGAAAGCCTCCTTTGAAGATCCAATAAGGATTTTTGAACCCCTCGTGGGCACTTCACATCGTCTTCTATGGTGGCTGAAGAAGGTCTGATCATCACCATCACTAAAAGGCGGAGATGGAAGATTAGGGGGAGGCCCTCAATGGGTTTTGTAAAATATGAAGACGGGGGCATTTCAGTAAAAGTGCATATGGGGGTATATTAAACAACAGTTTTATAACAAAAAAAAAACATTTTCAAATACGAATAAAATAGTTTCTGTTATCAGCAACAAACATATTCCTGGATTAAAAAAAAAGTCTACAAGAATATTTGGTCAAACCAGATGTTAAAAAGCAGCTTTATTGTCAAAACCACTTTTCAATATGTGTTTCTAAACTGACCTTTAGTGGGAATCAGGAAAAAAAAGACAGGCCCCAGGGAGAGCCTTCCAACCCAATTAACATTGCATGTTACACAATCACAAAAGACCTGTCCCTATTCAACAATGATAATGATATTCCCACATTATGTTTTCCCATGCTTTCAAAATCCCAAGAATCCCCTCATACATTTTTTTTTTTTTGAGAATTTTTATTATTCTTTTACCTTCATATTTTTTTTCTTTTCTCATGATTTGACCACTGCTGCAATGTAATTTCCTAGATAGAACCTGAAAAATTTATCAAATGCATAAAAAATGAGAAATTTTTGGATTAGTATATTTATTTTATCAATGTAGGAACTAGTAAAACACTGGATAGAGAAAGGGGAAAGAAATAAAGAAAGGTGAGAAAAGGCCACAACTACTCTAGTTAGTTAGAACAACAGCTATTGTGTCTCATTTAACATGTGTAGTTGTGTTCAAGGTGACATTATTAGAAAATTATTGTTGGTCTGCTGTTGTTCACTCCAATTTTGGTGCATCTGTTTATAAGTAATATTTCCCAACATATTTGGAAAAAGTTTGACTAGGCTTTTGTACCTTTGTAGTCTTGTATATTGGAAATATTCAAATCTAGCATGATAATTGCATGTATTGCAATTGAATTTCATAATTTCCTCTGGATCACTATGTTGTGTACAGGGTTCTGACAGTTCATGGCTCGGAGGATGAAATTGTGCCAATGGAAGATGCATTAGAGTTCTCCAAGATCATCCCCAATCACAAACTGCATATTATAGAAGGAGCTGATCATGCATACAGTTCCCATCAAGCTGAACTGGCATCCTTTGTACTTCATTTCATAAAAGATAAACAGGTATCAAAATTATAATTTATTTGATAAGTTTTGTAACTCAGAAGTATTTATTATTAATATAAAATATTTTTAAGTTAGCAGTTGTTATTTAGTAGTGATGATGTAAATTAGTCAGCTAAAAGCTCAAGAAGCACCAAAAGGATTTCCATGATATTTTTAAGATATTTCAATCTTTTCTATCATTGGAATTTTTTCCTTGAATGCTTTGTTATATCTACTAATTTAATAATGTTATAATCAGTAACTGAATTCAGGTGCAAGGTGCCTTTGCCTAAGGAGCATGCCTTCAAATTTTATCATATTTGTGCGAGCAAAATTATGACGTGAACTGTGTGGTTTAATGTGATATTTTTCAGTTTTTGATATATTATGACAGTGTGCAGTATTCATTCTTGAGATATAATATGTAATGATTAATCTGAATGAGCATTTCAGGTTACTAAATGCATGGTATCACGCATATGGGGGGTAAATTCCTCTAGTGACCCCCAATTTCTAATTCAGTTTATATTGCTCTTGTTTTTGTTTGTTATTATTTTGTGTTTGTTGGGGAAATCCTTGCACTGCGTTTTGAGTTAATTGGTGCACTTTCCTCTGGTTCAAAATTTCTATTTAGTGTATGTACTCATTCCACATGAAGCCACAGTGTTTATTGTTATTATTTAAAAAGCTTGAATATCAAGTGATTGATAGGGAGATGCTCTGACAAACTTTCACTGCATGTGCACCTAACATTTAATCTTTTCATATTAAGAAATCCACCACATAGTAGTTGTAATTCAACTGTTGTGAAGGATTTAGAAATTTTTTCATGGACTTGAAATTGTTGTTGGCATTTTTTTTTTGGGTAACTGAAACATTATTTCAAAATCAAAGGGAAATTACATTTTCAGTTGACTAGGTAGATTACCTAGATCATATAAGAACTTTCAAACTGTATGAAACGGTAAAAGATGAACAGAGCAAGAAAAATCAAGAAACAAAGGGATAGGTCTCAAACACAATAATCTTACCAATTGCATAGTGCAGACATCCCACTTCCTTGAAAGGCTTAACCTAACCAAATCTGAAAAACAGGTTCAATTTTTAGTCTTAATCCTTTGATATTTATTAGTTCCTTTTGCATCAGCTTTGAGGGGGATTCTGTTTTGGACTCTATATTATCTTTTGAGCAACTAATCCATTCAGATTGCTTCATTTTAAGTCCACCTTGATAGTCACCACCTTCTTTTATTTCCTAACACAATGAGAAATAGTCCTGTCGTTCAACTTTTGAAAGATCTTCAATATTGCAAATATAGGACTGACAATCCAGGTAATCTGAGCAAGTAGAGGAATTAGATTCAATGTTTAGCTTTTTATTGCTCAAGTCTATCAGCAAATCTCTTAAGAATTGCCTGCACCTCAATTTGGTGAACTGGTTGAACCTGAATGCCAGCAGATATAACAAATTAAATAGAGCCAGTGTGATCTCTGCATGCTCCTCTAATACCACCGCTCTCCGATGTTTTGAAGTCATCTTGATAAGCTTCAGCCACCATTCCTCTCGGGGCCACTAACAGTGCAGAGATTATTTTTGGATGATGAGATGCAACATAAACACCAAAATTTTATATGGACCACAAATTTCCCCTGCATCATTAGTTTCCTTAACAAGGTTTAGCAGTCACATAGATATCATATAGAATAATCTTCAAAGGCAAAGATTTACGTCTAAGCTTTTGAACTAAAATTCTATCGTTTCTCCCATTCCACAAATGCCAGGTAACAGTTGAGAAACACAGTCTGGCAATCAGTTTAAACTTGCCCCTTTCTTTTAATATATTGTTCAGGCATATTCATCAATGAGAATTGATTCTGTTTCCTCTTGCAATCAAGCATGACATGAATAATATTTCCAAATCCAGCTAGAATAAGAGCAATGGAAGAAAATATTATTTATATATTCCTCAGCAGCTTTACATAGAGTACAAGTGTCTTGAATAGAAATGCCTTTGTGAAAGACTTTAAGTTTAGTAGATAGTTCTTTAATATCAAGGCTTGACACGCACAAAAACTCAATTTTGGAACAACTTCTTGTCCCCCAAATAAGGCTACCCCATTGCTGGGTAACACCATTTGAAATGTTGCGGCTTCTGCGCCCTCAATCAGCCAATTCATGTTTAATCTTAACCACCTCTTATCTCCACCTATCAATCCTAGTACACCAAGATTCCGCTTGGCGGGTCCGTGGTTGATTGTTCTTCTCGAGCAGCAGAGTGCAACACTTGTGGTGGTTGGCCTGAGACCCCTTGGTGAAGAGTGTGTATCTCTATTAACCTGTCAAAAGATGGTTTGATTTTTCATATTGCTCGATCTTATGTGACTATGTTCCATTTAGATATGCAGTGGGATGAAATCCAAGGATTTCAAAGAAAAAAAAAAGTGTGTTGGGAAGCTCAACTGATTAATTAAATATTAACAATGGAGGTTCAACCGAGATTCTTTAACATACTTTTGATTTGTTGGTAGTGTAAGCCTATGTATTGAATGGTTGAACCTCTTTTTCCAAAAACAAATAAATAAATAAAGATAGAACTCCCCATCTTATTTCAGCCATATAAACTTCAGGCACGGGCAGATCCTCCAAACTGGAAACAAAATCCAAACCATGCACCCACAGAACACGTGACCAACTGAACGAAAACAAACAAGCAAAAAAAAAAAGAAAAGATCTCAATTAAAATTCAAACACGGGCAGGTCCTCCTCTTTGGGAGGCAGCACGCGCCACTCCCCGTCCTCGCAAAGCACCATCCCCTTGTTCTTCTCCACCCACCACATCTCCGGCACTAAGCACTAGGGGTGGTAAACGAGTCGAACGAACTGAGCTTTGACATGTTTAAGTTCGGCTCGTTTATAAACGAGCCGAGCCGAGTCGAGTCGAGCTCACGAGCCTCAACGAGCTTAGCGTTCTTCTTTATTTTAGGGTTTTTAGCGGTAGAAAATAAAATTTTAGCCTAAATAGCCAAGTTCATGAGCATAACTTTGTATTGATTTAATGATCTGATTTTACAATGAGTTTAGTTAAGCTTTAATTAAGTTTTTTATAACACAAACGAGTTGAGTTTGAACACAAAATGAAGTTCGATCCAAGTCCCGAGCCTAATCAAACTTTAAAAATTGTTCAAACTTGTTCATTTGTCTAATTGAACAAGCCTGAACGAGTTTAAACCGAGCTAAGCCAGAGCGGCTTGGTTCGTTTACCAGCCCTACCAAGCACTCCTCCTTCAAAAACGCGCACGACTTGTTCACAAGCGCCACGCCCCTCCTCTCCCTCAACCCAAACTCCCTTCCCTTCCTGTTCCACCCCGCCACAACGTGAAGCATCGCCTGTAATTTTTTTCATTCGAATCGAATCAAAATAGAACATCTTCGAATGTGAGGTGGATGGAAAATAGACTAAGAAGAGAGAATATTTGCCTGCAAATTATGCCAATCACTCGGGTTCTTCGAGTCCTTAAGATACGGCGACTTCCTCGTATCAATCACGAGCTCCGTCCCTGTGTCCTTGTACCCCAACAGCTCGCTTGGGTAGCGGGGGATGACGTCGATTTCATTTTGGACATGAATGACTCGCAAGTTTTGATGTCTCTTCACTCTCTCCTTGAACGCGGCATTACCAACTTGGGGGCACCTGAACACGACCACGCAAATGGGGAATTGGGCTTTGTTGAGCCTGTTTTCGACGATGTCGAATGCGCTTAACACGGCCAGGCACGCGCCTAAGCTGTAAGAATCCAGACCTCTATTTAGGCTTATGTTATTCTTTAACATGTTTGGATTGTTGGATAGCACAATGATATGTGTTATTTCACATATTCTTCATTGAGAGTGCATTAGGTTCATATATACTTAGGTTATCCTAAGTTATATGGTTGACATGAATTGGATTTAATTTTGTTAATGCCCAAGATGATAAGATTTAAATCTGATTTTTTTATGGGGCATTCAATTTTGAGTTAGCTTTCATACAAAAGTAGAATTAGATCATCTAGATTCCTGTAGAAAAAGTTATGAGTGTTTTTCTAATTATACCCCGGGAATGAGAAAAACTTGACAGCAGCTCTGTTTTATGTTAATTGTATAATTCATTGTGCTCTGACATTAAACTTGACAGCAGCTTTCCAATGGATTTTGAATTGTATAATTCGGAGCTATATTGTGGAAGTTATGACTGTTTTACTAAATGGTGTCCAAATTTTAAGTCAGGGGCACGACTGTCATTTCTCCTTCCTCCCAACACCTTTTAGTGGGCTTAAAAAAGGGGGTTTTGCTGGGTCTCCAGCAACAGATCTGGAACAAACAGAGAAGAGGAGAAAGAGAGAAGAAGAGGAGGAGGAGAAGAGGAGAAGAAATTGAAGAGAATTTTTGGTGAGATCATTTAATCATTTGATTTCCTTTTGTAGCTTGCTTTAATTTATTGATTTGGATTCTTATTTGGGGGGGGGGGGGGGGTTATATTTACTTTGTCATAGGGTTTTGGTTGTTGATTTGGAGAAGAAGAAGAAGGGATGATAGTGTTGGGAGACTTAGGATGGCTTAGAGAGGTAAGACAGATTTCTATCTTGTGAAGATCCATATGAATTTGATATTTAGAAATATATTTTGAGGATGGTGTCTTCATATGACATGATCATCTATGTGTCTAGATCTTATATATGAAATTTGGTGATGTTATATTACCTGTTTTGAAAGTTATGATCCGTTTTGTAAGGACTGTCCTGATTCGAGTAGAATTGACCTATTTCGGAAAATAGTTTATTTTTGGCATTTAGAGATCAAATCAGATTGTGATATCTTCATTGATTATATTTTCAGCATATAAATGAATATGTATGATTTATTTCAGAATTTTTGGATGAGTATTTGATGCTGTGGAGATCGAAGTGTAGGGTTGTATTGCTGCCCAGATTTCTGTAGTTGCTGCCCAGATTTGTTTGTGGTGATAGTTTGATTTTTTCTTGCTGATTTATAGGGAATTCAATTGGATGGTAGTCTTGGATGAATGACTTTTGATGGTTTAGAATAATTGGTTTGATTGTTGAAGGTATAGGGTGTGTTTTACATTTTTTTGGCTAGGATCTTAGGATAAGTTTGTATTATTTTTTTTATTTTATGCATGAATGCTTTATTTCCTTGGCTGAGTTGGCGATGTTTATTTGCCAGAGGGGTCTCCTCAATGTGAGGAAGGTGATGATATTTTGTTTTAGCTTGTGGTGGGAATGGCTATACTCCCATGAGTCCAGTAGCGATCACACTATCGTTGGACTGTCCGAGGGGCGTGATTCTTCACGGGATGGAATACTCATATCGGTGAGTGGATCTAACTTGGCATTCTGATAATATAGTTCCATACATAGTCATGTTTATGGTATGATATTAATGATGTATGCATAACTATGGTGGCATCCTTAAATGATAACATGTAATGGTTAAGTAGATTATAATTGTGATTGCATGATTACTTGTCATATATATATATTTATATTACATTGTCACATGTTGATACATTAAATAAACCTGGAATGTGTAGTTAAAGGTAGGATTTGATATTATTATATCATGTCATGTCCAGAATGCATGTTCATAATCTATCCTTGTTTATAGCCACATATTATGTTCTATACATAGCCTTATTAGTGATTGTCCTGTCTTGTTAATGGTTGTCTATCCTGTCTAGCCTTGTTAATGGCTGCTATATATATAGTCATCATGATTTACAGATCTTTGTCCAAAGATCTGGTTAGATACATCGTTAGGGGTAAGGGGATCTGATTGTATGGGTTAGATCTGGTTGCTTGTTGTGGTTTACTTCGTAGGTCCTCGACCGGTCGGTGTCGAGCCTGTTTAGGGTGGGTTGATTATGGTAGTTCTTGCAAGTCGTGAGTGCGAACCTGCAGTTGAGGTGAGGGTAAACTCTGAGTGTCCTTCATGAGGGAGTATTTTCAAGGTTCATCCTGGACGCCCACGGTATCCGATGGTTCAAATTGGCTACGTGTTAGAGTGGTTGGATGACAGAGAGCCTTAGCCAAGATATGGGTTTGACGGTTTAGTTTTGCATTTAGATGCGGGCAAAGCTATTCCCACTACCTAAATTATCATTTCCCATTACCCTAAATTACGAAAATGCCATTATTTTTTTATTTTTTTTGTCACCCTTTCCCACTACCCAGTTCGACAGCGTCCAGTCGAAGTGTTCTTCACCGGGACGACAGAGGTCTGTCGAACTATCTGAATAAGTGTCGACAGAGGCCCAGTCGAAGTGTGTTTCATTAGGACGACAGAGATCCGTCGATCTGTCTGAGCAAGTGTCGACACGGATGTGTGAACCCTTCAAAACAACACCTTTTTTCTAAGAATCAATCACTTATACAATCATTTAAGTCCTTATGAAAAACAAAAAATGTTATTTAAGTTATTTAAGTCTTTTTGAAAATCATTTATATATATATATATATATATATATTTATTTAAGTATAAGAAACAAAAATATCAAACAAATAGTTATTTGGATCAAATAAACAGTAAACATTTCTTATAGACAAAAAACATTATTTTCTTTTCTAAACAAGTGGAGTCTTTTCTAAATAGACTCCATTTGTTTAGAAAATAAAATAATGTTTTTTCTATATGAAATGCCTACTGTTTATTTGGTTCAAATAACTCTTTGTTTGATATTTTTATTTTTTAGACTTAAATAAATATATATGTGAATGATTTTCAAAAAGACTTAAATAACTTAAATGACATTTTGTTTTTCATAAGAACTTAAATGATTGTATAAGTGATTGATTCTTAGAAGAAAGTTGTTGTTTTGAAGGGTTCGACACATCCATGTCGACATTTGCTCAGACAGATCGACGGATCTCTGTCGTCCTAGTGAAACACACTTCGACTGGGCCTCTGTCGACACTTATTCAGACAGTTCGACAGACCTCTGTCGTCCCGGTGAAGAACACTTCGACTGGACGCTGTCGAACTGGGTAGTGGGAAAGGGTGACAAAAAAAAATAAAAAATGACATTTTTGTAATTTAGGGTAGTGGGGAAATTAAGTTGGGTAGTGGGTCTATCGGTGCCCTTTAGATGCTTCGTGTGAGTCAGTTGAGGTGAGGGTAAGCTCTGTGTGTCCTTCACGAGGGAACATTTTCAAGGTTCATCCTGGACGACCACGGTATCCAATACTTCAAATCGGCTACGCGTCAGAGTGATTGGATGACAGAGAGCCTTAGCCAAGATATTTGATTTATCGGCCCTGTTCGCAAAGTGATGGAATCTAGGGCGGGATCAATTGATGCGGTTTGTAATGCAGTCGAGATTTGGTGGACTTGACGGGTGGAGTGATACTCCATGTATTGGCCAAGCCGATGCATTTGCAGAAATGGGTCGCCTAAGAGAAGTCATTGCGCGACAGGAGGAACTGTGAGACATTTGTGTGTAGTGGCATTGCAGTCACTAGGATATATATATGTATTTATAGCATTGCTAGCATGGGATGAATCCCCTGTGGTATGGGACACTGACGAATCTATCTTTATGCTGGGGACATAGTGAGGTTAATGTTGTTAGACCTGTGTCATTTAGAGTCCTAATTTCGATCGGAGTCGCTAAAATTTTGATTTTTAGCTACCTTCTGGGGTTTAAGGACTCTGATTGAAGATATAACTGCATATTATGGGTCCTGGTATTGTTTAATACTGCCCATAAAATTTTCATTTAATTCCGATAACGTTTTTGGAATTATGCAGTTTTGGATTGGTATTCGGATTTGATTTTGTTAAAATCCAAGATGAAGAGATAAAAATCCGATATTATTACGAGATGTTCCGTTTTGAGATAGCTTCCATATGGAAGTGGAATTGGATCAACTGGATTCGTATATTAAAAGTTATGGGTATTTTTCCATGTATACCCGAAGTTGAGAAATCCAGGCTGCAGCCCTGTAAGATGTTTAGCCTAGATTTAGAAATAGATCGAGGAGTTATTTGATCTAGGTGTAAACATGAAAGTTGTAGATAATCGTCTTATCTTTCCAATGCCACTGGAATCATGCAATTCGGAGCTGTATTGAGGAAGTTATGGCCGTTTAAGTGAAGGCTGCGCAGAGTTTTTAGTCCGAGGACGACTTAGTCTTTCAGCCCGACTTTGCCTATAAATACCACCCCGAAATGTTACGACTTCAGCTCTTCAGCCTCGGTTTGGCCTCTCTTTTTCCCTCTTTTGGTGTATATTTGGGTGGAGGAGAAGGAGGTGTTGGTGATGAAGAAGAAGGAGTGGAAAAGGTGAGGTTGTGTGTTGTTGATTGTTGTTGTTGTTGATTCTTTTCTCTCTTCCCCCATCTTTGCTCTCTTCCTTCCCCTCTCTAACCAACAGCCCCCCATGTGTTTGATGAAATGCCAAAGAGAAGCCCTATGAAGAAGAGAAGCCAAGGAGAGGTGGTGGTGGTGGTAGTGGTGGTCGAGATGGTCGTGGGTGTGCTCGAGGGCCCCAACCTCTCCCCTTTCCCTCCCCCTCTTAGGTTTGGTAAGTTCTCCACTTCTTTAATTTGGTTTTATGGCTTTGGGGGTTTGTTGAGAGGGCATGCATGGGTGGTGGTTGTGTTTGGGTGCATGTGGGAGGCTTGGGGAGGGCTGGGGAGTGTTGGGCGCGCGCGCGGGGCCGTCCGCGCGCGTGCGCGCGCAGGCAGGCGCGCGGGGTGATGCTGGCGGGTGCGTACGCGCGGGTGTGCGCGTGCGCGTACGCGCGGAGTGCGCGCAGGGTTCGCGCGGGGATGCCCGGGGCTGCGCCCGGGGCTCCCCGGGGTGCGTGCGGTGCTGCCCGAGGCCGGTTTGGCCGTGCTGAGGGTCGGCACCCTCGGGTGGGTGTCCGGGGGGCTCGGGCACGCGTGCGTGCGTGCATTCTTGCGTGCGTTCGAGCTCGTTTGCGTGCATGTCTAGCCTTAGGCATGCCTAATTGTTTCTATGTGCTTGTTTATGGTTATACTCATCATTTTGGTACCCCTTGCCTTGCAGACCTCGTCGGTTGGGATGCGCGACGACCCGGGTATCGGTGAGTGGTTCGATTCCAACCCTTCCGGGAGCGCTCGAGGCACGTAGGCGTGCTTCGCGCTTCCATGGGGCTTTATTTGCACCCTAAATATGTTAGATATTATGCATGCTAGGTTGTATAGCTCGTATATTGTGTATAACCCCTATTCTACCTTATACTTGCCTATGTATTGTATAGAATATGGCATGATTTAGGCATGTCTAAACTTGGGTTAATAACGGGTGTATGCGTAATATTCCTCTGATTTAGGACTCGAGGGTGTGGTATAGTTGTTGCACCCATCTGTTGGGGCAAAACTATGACCAGCTCGAGAGAGGATGAGGCATTCCCTCTCCCTCGCCCTCCTTCTCTTCGCGAACCGAGTGAGTAGATGTAGTTCCTACTTGACTCGGGTTTGCTTGGAATTATTGGCATGCACCTGTTGTTGCGCAGATCGCGCTTAACCCTTCCCTTCTAGGTTGGTGTTATCCAACGTATAATAGGTTGTAATTTGTGTGTGTTTATCTGTTTGATGCCATGTATGCATGTTAAGTAGGCCATCATTGGGTAGTTAATTGCATATATATATATATATATGCCGATATGGCCATGATTCTTGTCTAATGTATTAGACAAGTGTATGACCTCTTGTGGGGTCATACCATGGTTTTGACACTTATAATTAAATGTCTTCCCCGCATCTGAGTTATGCGCCCTGGAGGGAATTCATGAGAATTCATTGCGCCTATCGGTGTTTGATAACCGATGATGACGGATCCAAGAGGATCGTATCCGCGAGCGTAGATTGTTTTTCCCCTTCGTTGGATCCGTGTAGGAACTTCCCGGCGTTGGAAACGCTGTCCTGGCACCGGGCTCCCATTTGTAGGTACCATCGCTTCGGTCGAGAGTGTACTGATCGTGGGAGTATGTCAGGTAGAGGCTACCCGGGGAAAGGGCTACCGGTGGACCAAGGGCTTAGAACAATCGACCTCTTCCCCAAGATCCTATGTCACCCGTCGGGGTGAGGGTGAGGGTGTTGGCGTGAGTAGGGTGGGGTCGCGTTGATACTCGACCCGTCAACGCGACCCGTCAGTTGTATAGATGATTTTCCCGTGGGGTTTGCGCTGCGAGCATGAGTTATCGTTTTTCCCCTTCGTTGGATCCGTGTAGGAACTTCTCGGCGTACCATTGCTGTCTTGGCACCGGGCTCCCATCTGTAGGTACCATCGCTGTGGTCGACAGTGTACTGATCGTGGGAGTATGTCAGGCAGAGGCTACCCGGGGAAAGGGCTACCGGTGGACCAAGGGCTTAGAAACGATCTAGTCTCTTCCCAAGAGACTGGGTCACCCCTTTTGGGGTGAAGGTGAGGGATTGGTACAGTTACTTCCGACAACCTAGGTCACCCTTCGGAGGTGAGGGTGTTGGTGTGAGTGTTGTGGGCTCGAGTTGATACTTGACCCACCAGCTTGAGTGATTGGCTTTCCATAGGGTTCGCGCTGCGAACAAGTAGTGTTTCCTCCCAATATCGTCGTATACCGGGGTCCCGACGTAGAAGCTGCCCTGACAGAGGACTCCCACTTGTAGGTACTCCCGATGCATTCGGCAGATGTACTGATCAGGGGAGTGTACCAGGTGAGGCTACACGAGGGTGGACCACCGGACGATGTTGCAAGCCTGAATTATCGTTCTCCCCTTCGCCGGATCCGTGTGGATGCTTCCTAGGTACGAGCCGCCCTGGGTGGACCCCCACCTGTAGGTACCATCGATGCGCTCGACAGTGTACTGACCGTGGCCGGCTCCAGGTAGAGGCTGCCTGGGAGAGCGCTACCGGATGACGAACGGTGTAGAACAGCAAGTTGTCCTTCGAGTCCCTAGACTCACCCCTGTGGGGGCTAGGGCGAGGGCAGGGTAGGGTCGCACCGCCGTGTGACCTTGTTAACCGTTGGGTTTCTACCCATGGTTTCCTTGATAGGTGATTGCCTTAGGATCGAATGTTGGTGTTGGTGTTTGGTTTCTGACCACTCACTGAGCTTGTAGCTCACCCCTCGCTTATGTTTTTCCCCAGTTGACGCTGAGTCGGATCCAAGAGAAGAGCTCCCCTGGCGCCATCCGAGTAGAAGACCCGCGTTCGCGTTGGATGTCTTGCGAGTCGGAGGCTATCAGCATTCCATTTTCATTGTATGTATTATACTTGTGCTTGTGCACGGTATGTAGACTGTTGATGTCAGTTATTGTATATATTGGCTCTCACAGGACAGTTGATTGTGTACTCTAGTCTGTAATATGTCTTTGAATTACAGACTTAGTCATTTGAGCTTCCGCTTTTTGTATATATTTGATGTCAGTTACTTGTGTATTGCCTTTTCTATTGTGGAGTATTTATTTGACCTCGTGTATGGATTACTGATATCATTTATATATTTGCCACGTCTCGGGGACGGCCGCCCTGGGGCGTGACAAGTGTTATAGCGTTGCTAGCATGGGATGGATCCCCTGTGGTATGGGATGCAGACAAATCTGTTTTTATGCTGGGGACATAGTAATGTTAGTTTTATAGCGTTGCTAGCATGAGATAGATCCCCTGTGGTATGGGACGCAGATGGATCTGTCTTTATGCTGGGGACATAGCGAGGTTAATGTGAGTTGACCTCCTGTGGTATGGGACGCAGGCTGGTCGGCTTATACCTGATAGTTATTTATGTAGATTTTATGGATGTGTTGGAATTGTACTTTGAGGTGTCTTGTAGTTAGTTCCATTCACTAGGCCTTCATCGGCTTACACCCTATTTTTATGGGTTTCATCCAGGTGTTGCGCAGGATCGGTAGGCTGGGTGTTATTGAAGGTGTTGTGGACCTCTCGTCATTTTGGTGAGTCCGTCAGCTTCCTATTAATTTTCATACAAAGTGTTATGCTATTGTTGGTATATATTTAGCTTTATTTGTATTATGACTTATGTTTCATATGAGACGGTAATTCTGTATTCTTCTAAGGGCCACTATTATTTGTTCTATGGCTTTGTAATATTTATTTATTTATATACTCTTCCGTTGTCGTTTATTCTGATTCAATTCTTTATTCCTTGTGATTTATTCTGATTATGATATACTCGGTATCGTACACATGTCACTCCTGGGACGGCCGCTCCTGGGACGTGACATAAATTGTGGCCTGTTAATGTTATGCTGAGATTTTCATCTTTGTAGAGTTTGACCAGTTCTTTGATTTTTGTTAGGAGTTGGTCGCACGCGCTCTTTTTCGTGAACGGCGACTTTGGGTCGTCGGAAGTGTAGATTTCGTACCAGCCTTTCATGACTTTCAGTTTGCTGTTGTCGTCATCCTCGTTGTCATCGTTGTGTTTTCCTTTGAGGCATCCTAGCAGGCCATCGTACCTGTGAATATGGTATTACTTGCACAAAAATGTTATATGTAAAGAAAAGGAGAATATGACCAATAAGAAGAAATTAATGTTTAGGGTGGTGGTTGGGGTGGTTGATATACTCTCTAAATTAAGCCTTTGTCATCTGAAAAATATGTGCTCTCTCCAAATTTAAATAAAAGTGTCATAATTCATATTTAAAATACGAATACAATAAATGTCCAAGTCTCACATATATTATAAAATTACATATCTTCGTATTGTTATTTTTTTCAAAATTTAGGATGAAAAATCCTAAATTCTCTATTTTGATCAATATTATTATTGGATTGTACGATGTTTAATTCTTAAACCTTACTTGTCATCCTAACTATTAGATCAATTATCTAAAAAATATCTTTATACATTTCCAATATGGAAAATTTGAAAGATTGAGGAACGACAAAGGGTAGTAAATTATGTGATTCCTATTTGATCCATTGATATGCTTACTCTGAGTAGGTAATTATTACTAAGAAATTTAGTACTAAAAATGCCTAATACTTGAAGAAAATACAATTATAAATTTTTTAACGAAGGTATCTTAAATCATTCCAGATAAGAACTAATCCTGTGGGTATTAAAAAGATTTTGGGAACTTTCTACGAGGCCACCCATCCTACTTTCAACTTTGAATTTCTGATAGGATCTGATACATTAGTGCTGGTATGATGCGATACAATTATAAACATTGATTTCACAGTACCAACGGTGCGCATCCACCACCTTCTCATGCGTCGGCGGCGCCTCCTCCGAAAGAAGCGGCCCGAATGAGTCGAGTGTCGGGTGGAACACGTCGATCCACTCGAGGCTCCTCGTGGTGCCACGCCACGCGACGCGTATGTCGCGTCTCCCCAATGCCGCGCTCGCCTCGTCGTTCGACACTGCGATGTACCTGATCCAGTTCGATTCGCGGCTCCACGCCTCGCGCGAGAGGGACTTGATGAGGAAGTCGTCGGGCACATGCGCGGTCACGTAGAGGAAGCACGAGACGCGGTAGCTCTTGGCGGCGGTCTCGAACGCGACCTTCTTGAAGAAGTCACTACAAGGAAAAAAGTCCTTTAGCCAGGAAAGTTTTACCAAGGAAACCATTTTCCTTGGTAATTGTGTACTTTTACCAACTGTTTCCCAAATTCGTAGGCTAGGGGGATGAAGAAGTTGTTCCCAAAAAAATACTCAATCAAATATATTTCAACAACATATTTCCTCGATAAAACTAAACATAATAATATTTTTTTAATTCCACTATTACCGGGATAACCTTTCCTCGGTAAAAGTATGAGTAATTTTTGTTTTTTTTTTAATTGAAAATTTTGTAATTTTTATTTTAATGGAAATATCCGTCGGCAATTAACACATTACCAAGGAAATTAATCCTCAACAAAAATGATAAATTTATTTTATTCTTCACATTATTTACTAACAACATATTTCGTCGGCAATTAACACATTTACCGAGGACATTAATCTTCAACAAAAATGTAAAAACTTATCTTATCATTTACACTATTTACTAACTACATATTTCGTCGGTAGTTAACACATTTACCGAGGAAATTAATCTTCAGAATAAAACTAAAAATTTATCTTATTCTTTATATTATTTATTTAGTAACAACACATTTTGTTCTTAAGAAATCTTTGGAAGCCATTAAGTGCCCAGGTATACAATCAACATGAAAATGACTCTTAAATCATCAAAACCAATAAAAATCAAATTTGATTTTAAGAAATCTTTGAAAGCCACAGATGAAACAACTAACATGGATCTACTATAAAACTCTTAAAAAATAATAAAAACATGTATAGGTTCGGATCCATGCATATAAGGGTCAAAACAAGACCTTAAACAATTCATAACATGATTTCTATGTTTAATAAACAACCCTAGGCATGATATATACATAACCCCTTTCTTTTGACATGAAAGATTTGAAAAATACATTGAAAGCACCATGATTTCATAGCTATAAGATAAGGGTCCGAAAATCGCATATACTTCATCAAGATCTTTGAAAACTCAAGAAGAAAAAGCCTAAGAGATCAACAAATCTGAAAATACACATGTGTGGACTAATAGCATCATATAAAACTTTATAAAACATCACAAAAACATCGACAAATCATTGGTATAATACAAGACCCAAAATCATATAAAAACACTTAAAAATCAACAAGAAGAAACCATTCTTTTGTTGGAAAAACTCAAAAATGAGAATACATGCAAATGACATTCTAAGGGGATCTATATCGATCAAAACTCATCACAACAGCGGATAATACTCACAAAAATCTCATGTTCGAACCCCTTTCCTGAGCTCCTCCACAAGGGTGCCGAAAACAAGAGAAGAGGGAGAGGAAGACTTTAGGGTGTTAGGGTTTCAATGAAAAAGGGAGAGGAAAAGAGAGATTAAATAACCGAAAACACGTGGGGACAAAAATACGACACCATCAAACTAGAATAACCACAATCAATGCCATTGTTTCTTTACAAAAATGGACTGAATTTGAATTTGAAAATCGCCCAGATCAATGGCACCTCTAGGACCCGTTGTCAGTATGTAAAACTGGGGGTTCTGCGAACTTGGTCCTGGTCCGTCTCGCGATTGATCAGGTCACCGCCCGGAGAGTCGTTCCTAAGCCGCCCGACTGCTTCTCAGAAAAGACGGGGTTTGTTGTTGTGATCGCCACCTGCTTTTTCAAAAAGCAGGAAAAGTTGGCTTGAATTTGATCGCCTCGCGGGGAAGTTTGTGGGGTCTCTGCTCCGAGACACGGATATACCATACACAAAGGTGAAAAACAGGTAATACTATTATGCTTCCGGGGCTTGACTAAAGGAGTCTTGGGATAAAGGGGTGCAAGTGGGGTGTGGAAAAGGGGCGGCTAGTGGGTTTGAGCTATCGGGCAGGGGCTGCTAGCTTGGGTATCTACAAATGTCCCTCATCGGATGGAGTCTTTGCGCGAAGCAGGAAAGACTTTGACCGATGATAAGAAAAAAAACCCCTATTTTGGCCGGCCCGACCTTAAAGAAGTTATGACAAAACGAACAGTACTATTCGGGGAGTTGATTTAGACTGTCAGAGGCTAGGACTTGACTTAGAATTTTCAACCGAAAGGATGATCCAGGTGGAAGGCAGAAAAAGTAAATGGTGAGTGATCCAACCCACGGTCGGGGTTCTTAGCTATTGTGCATGGAGCAGCCCAGCGTCAGTTTCCTCGTGCCTACCATTCCCGTGCTTGGAAAAACTTAGCAAGGAGGGGACATCGCCGATAGAAAGCAAGTAAAGAGTTGAGTTGGTGAATTGGATCATCCGAAGGATAAGAACCGAACCTCCTCTTGGTAGGATGGGAGAGGTACCCCCTCTTTAGTGAGGGGTCTTGGGTTCGAGTCTTGTCGCCTGCTGATAGGCGAATATTTGACTAAGGAAAAAAAATTTACCCACCAAAAAAAAACTCTGAAAAAAGAACCAGAACTGAAGAAATTTGAACTAAATGGTACTGGAAGTGTGGTGAAACTTCGGGAAAGTCATGTTTTGGTCAAGTAGTGCTTGGAAATAAGCCAGTACATGGCTATTTTGTTTTTAAAAAACTGGAATTTAGGACTTGGAGGGAAGTTGAAAAAGGGGTTTTAAGTGGAAATTTGGAAAACTGGGAGGGGTGGCTAGTTGAGAGGGGGCGGCTACTCGCGGGTAGCCACCCCATAACTGGGTCCCTTATAACCGAAAAGACCCTCTCTCTCTCTCCATACGTTTCAAAATGGTTACCCTTCCCTCTCTTCTTCTTCTTCTCCGTCAACCAAAAAACTTTGATTTCTTAGCCTTCTCTTCCTCCATTTCGACCTAGATCTTTCTCTCCCTCTTGATTTGAAAACCCTAGGTTTGGGTTCTCCTTTTTATTTTCAACCCAGGGAAGATGACAAGGTCGAAGATGATTGCTTTGAGGGGGAGACGACCACGGGTGGCTCGTGGAGAGCATAGCCCGAACTCTTCATCATCGGAGAGCGAGGCCGGAGGTAGAGGCCGTGGGAGAAGTTATGGGTGCGGCGGAGGTGCCGTTGGTGGGCGCCAGCGCGGGTGAGATTGGGGACTCGCTTTCGGGGGTTGTCCCAGAGATTGGGAATAGTATGATAGGATATACTCGTAAGAGGAAGCGTGAGAATCGACCGGCGGTGGTCGAAGAGGTGGTTTCGGGGGTCGGAGGACCGGCTGAGGGTGTAACCGAGGGGGTAGGGGCTGGGGGAGTTAGTGAGGATGTGAGGGCATCGTTGGATGCCATAGTTGAGATGCTGGATAGGGAGGCCATAGAGGCCAGGGCTGAGGAGGAGGAAAGAAGGGCTATGGGGGCCTTTGCGGAGTTTGTCTCTAGTGCGGTGTGCATGGAGGAGACTGGGGGTGTTGGGGGTGAGGCCGGGGAGGCCGAGGGTGTAGACATAGGGGCCATGGAGGCCGGTGTTGGTGCTGAGGCTGAGGCCGAGGAGGCCGCGTTTGAGGAGGATGAGGAGGAGGGGGATAACGACGGGATGGACGATCCCGACGAGGCGGAGGCGGACGCTCCTGGGTCCACACGGGCCGTGGTATTCTTCTGACCCTTTTGCTCTAGCCTTTTATTTACATACATGTTTGGTTCTTTGTGATATAAATTGGTGGTTGTGTAGTATTTATACGTATGTGTTTATAGGCATGCTTGTATGTATAAGTTAATCATGGTGGGATAGTAAGCATGCACATATGGGTTTGGATTGGAAAAATAAAAAGGGAGACAATTTTCATATGCACATCCATGTTTGTTATAAAAGAAAGAGAAATGGTACGTCTAGCATGCTTGCATGTGAGGGTCTTGTGTGCGTATGATTTTGGAGCATGCATACGTATTTGATTATGGTAAAGTAAGGGGGAGTATAGGCATGCATTTCATGGGTCTAAGTATCTCTTCATATGCTTGGGCGAGTTTGCGGAAGGTATCCATAAGCATGATTGCAATTAATGACCACGGTGGGATAAGTATGTGATCATATGGACGGGCTTTGTAAATAAAGGAGGGTAAATTTTCATATGAAGACTCATATTTCATGCTTTCATCTATTTCGGTTTGTGGAGATTTATTTTGCTAAGCATGGTCCCTAAACTGATTTTGTAGACTAGGATTCTTACCTCCTGACTGCTTTTGAACTAACCCATGTTCCTTCCGTTTGTTTGCAGCTATCAAATCGTATCTGGGCTTTATGTCATGGGACGAAGAGATGGTACAATGCCTTAGGCCAGGGGGAGAGATGTTTGGTGGATGGGGCGGGCTTTCACTCCTTCTTTCTGATCGAGCCATTCCACGTCCACCGTCCTTATATGGAGGCATTGACAGAGAGATGGGATCCGGAGAGCTGCGCATTCATTCTTCCTACGGGTGCGGTGATGCCGACCCTCGAGGACATTCAGCGGCTCACCGGTCTTCCGGTATCGGGGAGGCGGTGATCGCAACTACCCTTGCTGATTACAAGGCGCTCTTCTAGGAGTTGATTGGGGAGTGGGAGTTTGTCGAGCGTGACTGAATGCTGAATCGGATTCCTTTGGGACGGCTTTCAGGGCAGTATGGCCTTGGTTCCTTCATAGAACGCCAAAAGGGCGAAGTTGTAGCTAGCTTCGAGAGGAGATTGGCGATGATCGAGGCGAGAGAGGGGGCTGCGTGTCCACGGAGGGCACAGAGGGAGTTGAGGGCGTTCTTTCTTTACTTCTTCGGCCGAGTCCTCTTCTCGACAGCCTCCGACAAAGTCTCCTCTCATTCCCTGTTGCTGATGAGGGATTTGGAGGGTATGGGGCGCTATGCTTGGGGAGCCGCGATGCTTGCCCACCTCTTTACGGAGCTCTCGAAGAAGGTGAAGAGGGCTGGGGGTAAGAATCTGGGCGTTATTGCTCCCTTTCTCCAGGCATGCGTGAGTAGAGGGTGTTTCTTAGTTGGTGTATCTCACTTGATCCTTGATAATTTTTCCCTTGCTTTGCAGGTCTTTGGGTATGAGCATTTTGTGGTTGACCGTCCGATTCCTGCGCCGTTCGACCGTGCACTCCCTTGGGCTATGAGATGGGCGTCCCGGGGATCTTTGCGCTCGTACCGCCTCGCTTATTTCCGGGAGGCCTTCCGCGTCTTGACGGAGGAAGAGGTATACGTTTTCTTTGAGTTTGCTTGGCTTGTATTTACTAAGTGCTCTTCCTGTTTCTTTCGATATTTTGTAGATGATTTGGAGGCCCTACGCGGAGGAGGTCCCTGAGGAGTTGTCGCGAGACGTCTGGCTGATCTTTTTCAATGACGTCGTGTTTCATGCGATCAGTCGGGTCATCCGCCAGCTTGGGTACCACCAGTGGGTGTCGGATCCTCTGCCACTCCATCCTTCGATTCCCGTGGTTGGAATTCCTCGGGACACGAATCTCCCGAGGAGATGTATGTAGTGGGATGGATGAGCCGGGGTTCCTTGGTGAAGCGTCGTCCCGAGGTGACTTCAAATGATGACTACTTGGCTTGGTATCGTCAGGAGTACGAGGACATCCTTGGGACGATGGAGGAGGAGATCCCGGACGCCTACGTAAGTTAGAAACCTGGAGTGAGTTGGCGGCCACAAGGATGGAGCTTGGCCAGGCGAGAGGTAGGTCCATACGTGCTGAGGAGGAAATGGGCCGGTTGAGGTCCATGGTGGCAGCAAGAGAGGAGGAGTTCCTCCCCTTGGGCCGCGAGAGAGACTCCCTCCAGATGAGGGTGTTGGAGTTGGAGGCTTCAGCGAGCGTTCCCGGAGGTTTGATAGGGGATTTGCTTCGTTCCCTTCATGCGGCCGGGGATAGAGATCGAGAGGCACTCCGATCAAGCGAGGACAGGCTCTGGGCTGCTGAGGCGAGATCACGGGAGCTCGAGGAGAGGTTGAGAGCGGTGGAGACGCGTCTCCGCGGGAGATTGGAACATAGAGTATTCAGCAGGTCCTCCTCTGGGAAGCCACCATGCGAGGGAAGTTGGTTGATGGAGGGGTTATGACTGAGACGGACCTCAACCTTCTTCCTCTTGACCCCGAGCATTCTGTCTCGGCTTCTCTGGCTACCGGAGCCACCTTCAGTCGCGCTTCTCACCCCTCAGCGTCCAGGAGTCGTGGGATATATGCGAGGGCCGCATCTTTAGTTTGAGAGACTCCTACCGCTCCTGATGCTCTAGAGGTCCAGTCTTCTCATCAGCCACCGCTCCCTTCCCAGCCAAGTCAGGATGTTCCTCCTACTCAGCCTCTCGGGGATGACGATACACCGAGGTATAGCTTTTGGTGTCTTGGTTTTGGATAGAAGAATAGTATATATGAAAGGAATTTAAGCTTTTCTTCTTTTCTTTTGGCTTAGGTGAGCCCTTCCAGCTGAACCTCGACAATCATGACCTTGCCATACTCTATGGAGAAGAAGAAGATGCAGTTCTCGCCCATTCCGCAGTCATCAACATCGAGTCCGACGAAAGCGGACTAGAAAACCCGGGAGAAGACGAAGAAGAAGAGCCATTTGAGGAGATCCCCGAAGGAGCAAGCGAAGGACCCGAGGAGGGGAATGTGCATCGGATGATCTGCATCCGGACGACAACGGGTCCTCCAAGAGTACCGACACTGTCGACGGCCCCCGCCGTCCAATGACCATTTCGTTCACTGACCAAGACCTCCCGGATCCCAGACTACGAGTCTACCCCCTACACATCCGCGGACGACTTCAAATGTTGTGGCTAAACAACATCTTCGTGGATCCAGGGTCAGGAATGAACATAATGACGTGCTCCACCTACCAAAAGATACCCAGACTAGGCCGTCCTCCCGTCCAACCGGCCCACCATACTATTCAAGCTTTCAACCATACCGGGAAGACTCTCCGCGGCCCCGGAACATTCGAGCTGTCCGTCGGCCCTCTTATCTGGGAAGTAGTCTGCTTCGTGTCCAACATCGACACAAGGTACCCATTGATGTTGGGGCGACCATGGTTAGACAGCATCCAAGCTATCTGTTCCCCCTGGCACCAATGCCTTCGACTGCCCTTCTTAAGTCATATTGTGACAATCTGGGGAGAGGCGCGCCTTCAGTACGAGAACGAGAACAACTGGGAGATACATAATATGTTCACACTAGCCCTACAACCGGGGAACGAGGATGAAAATGGCAGTCCACCTGGGTCCCCTTTTGACAACAACTATCCTTCTGAAGAAGCAACCAAGGCCCTACAACCACCAAACGATCTTACGGAGCCCAACTCGATCACCTTTCTCCCCCATCAAGTCGCAAAAGCCGGAGCACACTCCGCACCCCTCGCAATCACTGCCATACTCGGAAGGAGGGAATTCCGGCACATTCTCATCGACACGGGAGCGGAAACTAACGTTCTTACATATTCCGCCTACCAGAAGCTAGAAGGCAGGGTCCCAAGATTTGGAGCCCTCGAACGAATACATCTACGCCTTCGACAGCACGCGCAAGAACGCTTGCGGACTGGTCACACTCCCGTTAAAGATCGGCCCGATCTCCACCATCGTTAACTGCATGGTGATGAACATTCAATCGCCCCACCCTCTGATTGTTGGGATGACATGGCTCAACAGCATCGAAGCTGTCTCATCCACCAGACACCAATGTCTTCGCTTCTCGTACCGCGGGAATGTAGTATCCATATGGGGAGAGCATGCTTTAACGAGGCATGAGCCCGGAATTGGAGCATCTGCGCCATGCGCATCCGGCTAGAGGTGCTCGCATGTTGGCAGCCAGGCTCCACCGACGAAGAACTGCTCCATCAAGGAAGGCCTTTGAAAAGGCTCAGGGAAGAAGAGTTCGGGAATAGGGGACCCCCACCGGACATCAACCGGCCGACCAAGCGAAGCCGACTCGAGGAAACAACACGAATCCAAGAACCAGGTACCGATCCCCCCGCGTAAGCCGTCACCCTGTACATATTTGTTTACAGCTTTTTCTAAAAATCCAAAATCGAATAATATTTGTTTATCAGTAAGCTTTCGTCACACCTTGTACATATTTGTTTACAGCTTTTTCTAAAAATCCAAAATCGAAAAATATTTGTTTATCAGTAAGCTTTCGTCACACCCTGTACATATTTGTTTACAGCTTTTTCTAAAAATCCAAAATCAACAAAATATTTGTTTATCAGTCAGCTTTCATCACACCCTGTACATATTTGTTTACAGCTTTTTCTAAAAATCCAAAATCAACAAAATATTTGTTTATCGGTAAGCTTTCGTCACACCCTGTACATATTTGTTTACAGCTTTTTCCAAAAATCCAAAATCAACAAAATATTTGTTTATCAGCTTGCGCTTTCGTCACACCCTGTACATATTTGTTTACAGCTTTTTCTAAAAATCCAAAATCAACAAAATATTTGTTTACCAGCTTTCGTCTTTCGTCACCCTATACGTATTTGTTTACCTGCTTTCCTAAAAGAAACCAAAACCCAACAAAAAATACATGCTGATCAGCTTTCATTCCCCAACTCTGAACATACTTATTTCGAGACTTATCTCCACTCTTCTTTAAAAACAAACAAAAATGTTTTTACAAAAAAATGTTTTCCACACTCTCCTTCAAAACAAAATTTTTACAAAACCATATTTTCGTGCTTCCAAAAACAAAAACATTTTCCGACTTTCTTTACATGTTTACCAAACAACGAAAATATTTACAAGCCGCATTTTCAACGAAAATGTTTTCCAAAACTATACTTCCATACCTATCTTCAAAACAAAATGTTTAAGCAAAACCATATCTCCCTGATTTCCGCCAAAAGCATTTTTTCAAACTGTCTTTCCATACGTCCCTTCTAAAAACAAAACCGTTTTCCAAATTTTATCCCCATTCTCTTTCCGAAAACATATCTATTCGCCGACACAGGCCCCTTTTCAAAAATGTAAGTATGCATTTGTCTTCACACTTTCGAAAAATATATAATACAAAAAAAGATTAAGAGCAGCAGACCATGCCCAGGCCAACCAAAGAAGGGTGGCAAGGGCATTTGAAAAGAAGGTAATAAAAAGAAAATTTGAAATCGAGGAATTAGTACTTAAGCAAATCATGCCATCAAGACAGCCTCACCCAAGAGGAAAGTTGCAACCCACATCGGAGGGACCCTATGTGATCACCCATGCCTATTCCGGGAATGCCTACCGCTTGGTAGATGCCGAAGGAGTCGAGGTTCCAGGTTCGTGGAACGCACTTTATCTAAAGAAATTCCATGCATGAATAGCTTTCAAAACTTAAGAACTATTATTCTTCCTTCCTGCGATTTCCAGTGTTTAGTACTTGATGATAGAATTATAAGACTCTCAAAGATAAACTCGTATCTATTTGAACACATCTCTGCCAAATCATGCCGTTTCCTTCACACACGTATAACTGGACTAGATTCACCTGAAAGAAGAGAAATTGCCTACCCCGTAGACTTGGACAATTTAAAACCCCCAAAGCAAAAACATCCCTTATTTCCGCCCTACTCGTATTAACCCTAGGTCAAAATGAGGAGTTACCTAGACCTGGCATATGTCCCAAAACTGGCTCTGGCACTATACAAACACTTCTAGAGGGGGGAAGCATGAAAAGAATCGGGGTGAAAAACAGAAGAGGCCCCCCCCCCCTCAAATAAAAAAAAATCAGGCAATCAGAGGCCAACAAAAGAAAAATAACACCCAAGTGAATGGGTTAAACTCTCTATTTTAGCAGGCTTTCACGCCTTTACGCACGGTATACGCTAGACAAAGGCTATACCCGTACACATCCAAACAACGGACTGTACTTTCCACCCAAAATAAAGAAGTGGTAAAAAGAAGAAAGCCAGAGGGACCTAGAAAGTAAGACATGTGCTAGACTAGGTCAATTCTAAAATATTGCCCGAAAGGAAGATATTTCTCTTACCCCATTCCCCCTCCCCTTTTATTTTCGCAATGGGATTCTAAATTGAACTACGTCTGCCGGGAAAGGCGAAATTTCGACCAAAGATAGATCATGTCCAGGTTTACAAACTACACACACTCACATGAGTTCACTTAGAAACTTGCTTATCCAAGGAAAGCTTATTTGTCTCGATTCTCGGTACACTCATGGATTTTTCAGCATGTTTAGAATAATATGATTAAGCATTTGAAACCCATGAACCTAGAAAAATTGACACCCAAGGCTTATACCATTCAAATACAATCCTAGCTTGAACATGGGTGACCACAAGGGCTCCTCCACAGGGACTTGATGGCATCTTTTACTTCAGAAAATTGAGAACATTACCCTCTCACGTAAGAAACCATTGAAAAACTAAGAATCCATTTCACCTTAAGATGGATCGTAGCCCTTGACAATTCAAGCAAGAAAAGAGCTTGAAAGTCAGTGCAGGGGCGCAATCTGGACAGATTTAACACTTGGTCCATGGAAAGAATGTTTTTATAGGTCCCGAAGGTTGAAACGGTCACAAAGACTTTCAGCGGCAGTAGCAGACAGGAGCAACAGAATCAAATTGCCCCAAACAGGGGGCGGCTAAACTCGACTAGCCGCCCCTCACTGGGTGGCTAGTTTACACTAGCCGCCCCTGCCCTTTGTTTCAGGTAAGGATGCCCAGGCAGGGGGCGGCAAAACACAACTAGCCGCCCCTCACTGGGCGGCTAGTTCACACTAGCCGCCCCTTGCCTGCACCTCTTTCAGTGCTGTCAGTCCCATTGTAATCAAATCTTCGTGTCTCCAGTACCTGTTAAGAACATTTCTTTCCAAAAATTGCATACACACATTTCATACGCATATACATTCATAAAGCCAATATAAATACACTTCGAAAAACAACCATATCTCAAAGTCATATGTCCACCCATGAATCAAACCTATAAAGCCAAGATTCATCTACACAAACATACATATCCATGAAACATCCATGATAAACTACTCTAAACCATGCATATAAACGAGAAGTTAAATTGTCCCGCCAAAACCACAAACATAGACTGTCTTTCTAAACCTAAGAGAGTGCATAAAAGAGGATCTTTTCCTTCAAAAATGCTCCAAACTCCGAAGTCTTGAGCTATGCATCATCGAAATGATCACCTGAGTCAGAACGAAAGAAGAAAAGCATGAATTCATCGCATATATACTATTCTTCTACTTAAAACCAAGACACCAAAAGCTATACCTCGGCGTATCGTCATCCGCTGGAGGCTGAGTAGGAAGAACGTCCTGACTTGGCTAAGAAGGGAGCGGCGGCTGATGAGAAGACTGAACCTCTGGAGCGTCAGGAGCGGCCGGAGTCTCTCGAACCGAAGACGCAGCCCTCGCATATACCCCGCGACTTCGAGACACCGAAGGACGAGAAGCACGGCTGAAGGTGGCCCCGGTAGCCAAGGAGGCCGAGAGAGAATGGTCAGGCTCAAGCGGAAGAAGGTCGAGGTCCGCCTCGGTCATAGAGCCCCCTCCAACCAATTTCCCCCTCATAGTGGCCTCCCAGAGACGGACCTGCTGCATATCTCTATCTCTCCTCTCCAATCTCTGTCGGAGGCGACTCTCCGTCCCCCTGGCCCAATCCTCAGCAGCCCTCAACCTCTCCTCCAACTCCCACGCCCTCGCCTCCGACACCCTGAGCGCCTCTCGGTCCCTATCCCCGGCCGCCTGCAGAGAACGGACTAAGTCTCCCATCAAACCTCCGGGAACACCCGCCGAAGCCTCCAACTCCGACACCCTCATCTGGAGGGAGTCCCTCTCGCGGCCTAGGGTGATGAACCCCTCCTCTCTCAAGGCCACCATGGACCTCAGCCGGTCCGCCTCCTCCTCAGCCCGAGAAGCCCTGCCCCTCGCCTGGCCCAACTCCATCCGTATGGCCGTCAACTCGCTTCGGGCCACATCCAATTCCCTCGTCAGTTCGAGCGCCTGCTCGGAAACCACGAAAGGAGGAGGGACGAAAGAAGAAGCACCGTCGGCCCTCGCTCTCGACAGAGCATCCACCTGAGCCTCGAGGACCCGGACCTGGTCCTGCAAGCGTCCTCTCTGTGCCCGCAAGGCCTCTATCTGCCTGGCCCGCGCTTGGAGGTGCTCATTGGCGGTTTTGAGCCTCTTCTCCATCTCGTTCAGCTCAACCTACAAAAAGCAACATCAGTCAGAAATTACTCAAGGAGAAGAAAAGAAAAGAAAAGAAAAGAAAAGGAGAAAGACTTACATAGGCGTCCGGGATCTCCTCCTCCATAGTCCCAAGGATGCTGGCATATTCCTGGCGGTACCAAGCCATATACTCCTCACTGCTAGTCACCTCAGGACGACGCCCCACCAAGACGCCTCGGCCCATCCATCCCGCCACATACGTAGCGTAATTCCTCGGGAGATTCGTGTCCCGAGGAATCCCGGCCACCGGGATCGAGGGGCGCTTCGGCAGAAGATCGGGCACCCACTGGTGGTACCCAAGCTGGCGGACAACCCGGCTGATCGCATGGAACACGACCTCATTAAAGTAGATCAGCCAGACATCCCGCGACAACTCCTCAGGGACCTCCTCCTCCGTATAGGGCCTCCACATCATCTATGAAGCATCAAAAGATAGGAAGAGCGCTTAGTCAAAAGAAAACCAAATACAAGCCAAAGAAAACTCGAAGAAAAAAATTTATACCTCTTCCTCCGTCAAGACACGGAAGGCCTCCCGGAACTGAGCGAGGCGATACAAGCGCGAAGATCCCCGGGGTGCCCATCTCATGGCCCAAGGGAGAACACGATCAAAAGGCACCAGGGTCGGGCGGTCAATCGCGAAATGCTCATACCCAAAGACCTGCCCAAACAAAGATGGGAATTATCAAAATCAAACGAGTCGAACCGGTAAAGAAAACACCCTCTACTCACACATACCTGGAGAAAGGGAGCAAAACCGCCAAGGTTCTTTCCTCCGGCCCTCTTGACCTTCTTCGAGAGCTCCGCGAATAGATGGGCAAGCATCGCCGCTCCCCAGGCGTATCGCCCCATGCCCTCCAGGTCCCTCATGAGCAAGAGAGAGTGAGAGGAAACCTTGTCAGAGGCCGTCGAGAAGAGAACCCGGCCGAAGAAGTAGAGGAAGAACGCTCTCAACTCCCTCCGTGCCCTCTGTGGGCACGCGGCCGCCTCTCTCGCCTCGATCATCGCCCGCCGCCTCTCGAAGCTAGCTGCAGCTTCGCCCTTCTGACGCTCTGTAAAGGAGCCAAGGCCGTATTGCCTCGACAACTGTCCAAGGGGGATCCGGTTCAGTGTCCTCACACGCTCCACATAGTCCCATTCCCCAATCAACTCCTGGAAAAGTGCCTTATAGTCAGCGAGGGTGGCCGCGATCACTGCCTCCCCTGACACCGGAAGGCCGGTGATCCGATAAACGTCCTCGAGGGTCGGCATGACAGCACCAGTGGGGAGAATGAAAGCACAACCCTCCGGATCCCACCTCTCCGTAAGGACGGTGAACGTGGAATGGCTCGATCAGGAAGAAGGAACGGAAGCCCGCTCCATCCACCAAGCTCCTCTCCTCCCCAAGGCATCGTACCACCTCTTCGTCCCATGCCACAGAGCCCGAATACGGTTCGGTCTCTACAAAACAAACGAAGGGAACATGGGTTAGTTTAAAAGTAGTCGAGAGGTAAGAATCCAAGTCTACAAATTCATTTAGAAACCATGCTTAGCAAGATAAGCTTTCATATGCTAAAACAAAAGCATGAAAAATAGAAGACTTCACGCGTAGGCCCACCTTCAGTTATTCACAAAACACGTTTCATATGACTACCTGTTATACCTTCTTATCCCACCGTGGTCATTACTTGCATACCTTCTCTATTTTACCGTCTAGCATGATTATACACCTCTCACGAACCCACCCCAAGCATGTAAAGGAGCTTAGACCCGTAAATTGCATACAAATACTGTCTCTTACTCCACCATGATCGAATACATATGAAAATATATATATTCTGAAAAAATATATGCATACAAAAGCCACAACATGCAAGCATGCTAAGGCGTGTCATTTCCCTTCCCTTATACGACAAACATGGATGCACATATGAAAAATTGTCCCCTTCTTTTGTTCCAACACAAACCCATATTCACATGCTTATTATCCCACCGTGATCTAACTATACATGCAAGCATGCATATTAGAAACATATATCACCCACTATTACCTATTCATGCTATTAGAAACACACATATATAAATATCACATACACACATACATAAAAGGCTAAGACTAAAAGGTTAGGCACATACCACGGCCCGTGTAGACCCAGGAGCGTCCACCTTAGCCTCGTCGGGATCATCCATCCCGTCGTCATCCCCCTCCTCGTCCTCCTCGAACACGGCCTCCTCGGCCTCGGCCCCAACACCAACACCGGCCTCCGCAGCCCCCATGCCCACACCCTCGACCTCCCTGGCCTCCTCCCCAACATCGGCCTCTCCAACCTCCGTGCCCGCCGCGCCGGAGGCTAAGCCCTCGAAAACACCCATGGCCCTTCTCTCCTCCTCTGCTGCCCTAGCCTCTATGGCCTCCCTATCCAAGATCCCAATAATGGCGTCCAATGACGCCCTCTCACTCTCACTTACCCCCTCGACCACTGCCGGTCGATCCCCACACCTCCTCTTGCGTGCGTAGCCTATCATAGTACTCCCAACCTCCGGGACAGCCCCCGAAGACATACCCATGCCTCTAACCGCACCGGTATCCACTAACGGCACCTCCGCCGCACCCACGGCCTCCCTCACGACCTCCTCCTCCACCCGATCACTCCCCGATGAACTAGACCCCGAGACAGCCCCTCTCTGCTCTCGGGAAGACCTGAGGCGCTTCATCATCGAAGCCGTCCTCTTCCCCTTCGTCATCTCCTCCGATACTTCAAGCACAAAAGAACCAAACCCCAAAGAAAATCTAGGCCGCTCCGAAATCAAGAAGCCAAAGGAATGAACTGCCGAAGGCAAAACCACAAAGGATCATTGCATGAGCCGTGTTTTAGAATCAAGGTTTTAGTTGTTTAAAATGAAAAAGCCAAGGGAAGAGAGGAGGGAGAGAGAAATCGGCTTTTAAACGCCTAAATGGGACGAGCTAGAGAGCCGGTAACTCCTTTCAAGGTTACCTAAGGAACCCTCAGTTATCCGGGGCGGCGATACCCGCCAGTAGCCGCCCGACCTCTCGGGCGGCTCGAGTAACAACTCTAGGGCCGCCCCTCCCAGTTTTTTTCGGTCTTCGGCATTTAGTAAAACCCCTTTTTTCAATCAATTCTCAGCCCTAAACTTCAAAGTTCTCCATAACCAAACAGCCATGTATTGGCTTATTTCCAGACATTACTTGATCAAACACGACTTTCCAGAAGTTTCGCCGCACTTTCAGTACCACTCAAATTTGAATTTCTTCAGTTCTGGTTCTTGTCCGGAGTTCTTATCCTTCGGATGATCCAATTCACCCAAAGTGAACTTTTAATTGCTTTCTGTTGGCGATATCCCCTCCTTGCTGAGTTTTCCCAAGCACGGGAACGGTAGGCACGAGGAAACTGACGCTGGACTGCTCCGCGCACGATAGCTAAGAACCCCGACCGCGGGTTGGATCACTCACTATTTACCTTTTCCCGCCTTCCACCTGGATCATCCTCTCGGTTAAAAATTCTAAGTCAAGACCTAGCCTCTGACGGTCTAAATCAACTCCCCGAATAGTACTGTTCGTATTGGCATAACTCCTTGAAGGTCGGGCCAGCCAAAATAGGGGTCTTTTTCCTTATCATCGGTCGAAGTCTTTTCTGCTTCGCACAAAGACTCTGTCCGATGAGGGACAGCCTGGCCCAGCTCCATACGTGTGGCTGTCAATTCACTCCGGGCCGCATCTAACTCCCTCGTCAGCTCAAGCTCTCGCTCGAAAACCATGGAAGGAGGAGGGGCGGAAGAAGAGGAATCGCCATCAGCTCTCGCTCTCGACCGAGCATCCACCTGAGCCTCGAGGACCCGGACCTGGTCCTGCAAGCGTCTCCGTTGTACCCGTAGTGCTTCTACCTTGCCCGTGCTTGGAGGTGCTCATTGGCGGTCTTGAGCCTCTTCTCAATCTCATTCAACTCAACCTGCAAATGGAAACACTATTCAGAAAATATTCAAGCAAGGGAGAACGAGGAAGAGGAAAAGGGTTTCCAACTTACATAAGCGTCCGGGATCTCCTCCAAGGATACCCGCGTACTCCTGACGATACTAAGCCAGGTATTCATCACTCGAAGTCACATCAGGATGACACTCCACCAAGACGCCTCGGCCCATCCATCGCACCACATACGTAACATAATTCCTCGAGAGGTTCGTGTCCCGAGGAATCCCAGCCATCGAGATCGAGGGGCGCTGCGGCAGAGGATCAGGCACCCACTGGTAATACCCAAGCTGGCGGACGACCCGGCTGATCGCATGAAACACGACCTCATTAAAATAGATCAACCAGACGTCTCGCGCCAGGGCCTCGGGAACCTCCTTCGAATAAGGCCTCCACGTCATCTAAAAAGCATCAAAAGATAGGAAGAGCGCTTAGTCAAAAAGAAAACCAAATGCAAGCCAAAGAAATTCGAAGAAAAACTTATACCTCTTCCTCCGACAAGACGCGGAAGGCCTCTCAGAATTGGGCAAGGCGGTACAAGCGAGAGGATCCCCGGGGTTCCCATCTCATGGCCCAAGGGAGGGCATGATCAAACGGCGCTAGAGTCGGTCGATCAATGGCTAAGTACTCGTACCCGAAAATCTAGCAAAGCAAGAGGAAAATTATCATAATCAAAGTGAGCTAAACCAAGAAAAGGACATTTACCACTTACACATACCTGAAGAAATGACGCGAAGCCGCCAAGGTTCTTTCCCCCGGCCCTCTTGACTTTCTTCGAGAGCTCCGCGAAGAGATAGGCGAGCATCACCACTCCCCAGGCATAGCGTCCCATGCCCTCCAGGTCCCTCATCAGCAAAAGGGAGTGAGAGGAAACCTTATCAGAGGCCGTCGAGAAGAGGACCCGGCCGAAGAAGTAAAGGAAGAACGCCATCAACTCCCTCCGTGCCCTCTGTGGGCACGCGGCCGCCTCTCTCGCCTCGATCATCACCCGCCTCCTCTCGAAGCTAGCTGCTGCTTTGCCCTTCTGGCGCTCTGTAAAGGAACCGAGGCCATGCCCCAAAAGCCTTCCAAACGGATCCAGTTCAGCATCCGCTCCCGCTCCACGAACTCCCATTCCCCGATCAATTCTCGAAACAACCCCCTATAGTCCGCAAGGGTGGCCGCAATCACCGCTTCCCCCAAGACCGGAAGGCCAGTAATCCGGTGGACATCCTCAAGGGTTGGCATAAAGGCACCAGTAGGGAGGATGAACGTACAACTCTCCGGGTCCCATCTCTCCGCCAATGCCTCCACATATGGGCGATGGACGTGGAACGGCTCAATCAGAAAGAAGGAACGGAAGCTCGCTCCATCCACTAAACTCCTCTCCTCCTGCCCCAAGGCATCGTACCACCTCTTCGTCCCATGCCAAAGGGCCCGAATACGATTCGGCCGCTACAAAACAAAACAAAGGGAACATGGGTTAGTTTAAAAGCAATCGAGAGGTGAGAATTCAAAGTCTATGAATTCATCTTAAACCATGCTTAGCAAAATAAAACTTCCATATACTAAATCAAAAACGAAAGCATGAAAATAGGAAACTTAAAGCTTAAAGATTTCTCCCATTATTTACAAAACACCCTCCATATGATCACACATGCTAACAACATCAAACATCCCACCGTGGTCACCACTTACTCTCCCTCTTGCATCACGGCCTATCATGCTTATATACTTTCCCTAAACACACCTAAGCATGTAGAAAGTACTTGGACCCGTGAAATGCATGCATGCACTCCCTCGTGCTCTACCATGATCAAACACATACGAAGTCACGCCTTAAAAAAAACATATGCACATAGAAAAGTATCGCATGCAAGCCTACTAGCCATACCATTCACTTCTTTCTAAAAATAGAGCAAACAAGGATATATATATGTGAAAAATTACCCCCCCCCTTTCCTAGAAACAAACCCATATCAGCATGCTATCCCACCGTGATTACCTTATACACCAAGCATGCTTATTAAAAAATACACATATACGAGTATTATACGCTAAGTCACCTATTCATACCACCAAAAGACATGCATATATACCAAATAAAAGCTAAGAGCTAAAAGGAGTCAAGGAAATTACCACGGCCCGTGTGGACCCAGGAGCGCCCACCTCGGCCTCGTCAGGATCGTCCATCCCGTCGTCATCCCCCTCCTCCTCGTCCTCCTCAAACACGGCCTCCTCGGCCTTGGCCTCAACACCAACACCAGTCTCTGCAGCCCCAGTGCCCATACCCTCGACCTCCCCGGCCTCGTCCCTAACCTCTCCAGTCCCCTCCACCCTCCCCGCGCCGGAGATAAACTCCGCAAAGGCCCCCATAGCCCTGCTTTCCTCCTCCTCAGCCCTGGCCTCTATGGCCTCCCTATCCAACATCCCAACAAGGG
>CM060863.1:16951318-16977318 GCA_030737845.1 Acorus calamus | reverse complement strand
GGGATGTGCTTTAGACTCGATTATAAATGGATCTTTTCAAGCTATATCCATTTATAAGGGTGTGCACTGGAATATAAGGGGTGCAATTAGAGGCACCCATATATGACCTTGTCATTCAGGGACATTGAGAATAGCTGTCAACGGAAAATCGATAAAAAACGTAAATACCTGACACGAAAGACCCGATAATCAAAACGGGTCGGGTCTGGGTCCACCCGACCCGATCCTATGAACACGATGGATCCGATTGGCCCAAACTAAATACTATGTGATTTTTTTTATTTATGATTCAACCCAACACCCACAATCCAAACCCAACATTTATAACTAAATACTGAGTAATCATTTAAAATTTTAAGCATTTAAAATATTTTTACAACCTTTTGATTTCATGTAAAAGGATAATAATCCAAGCTGTATTCCAAATGTTCCATCATAAAACATTAAAAAGTTAGAATAGTGAAGAACTATTTATAATACATTAGATTATATTATAGGCCTTTAAGAAGTTCCTCGACCTCTCTCTTTGTCTAGCCTAGGCTTGTTAATAGGTTGATCCAACCCGACCCAACTCTAGAACTAAAATGGACCCGGTCTGAAAGAGCCAATAATCAAACAGGTCAGTCCGGGTCCACCCTAACCCACCCCTTTGATAGGCCTAATTGAGAGACACTCGTCTATGGCTCAGTTCGTACGGGGTGTGCAAAAAAAAAATTGTTTGACTCAATAATTTTTTACAGTCCAAAACGCATTCTTCATGGGTTTTTTTTTAAAAAAGAATATTGAACATCATATATGCTTTGATAAAAAAAAAAGTATGTCACTTCATTTCGAATTGAATGAATTCATTTTTAATAAATGTAAAACAAAGTTTAACGATGCATATACTACATCTATTGATTCATATGCTTCAGTAAATTTCTAATGATGCATTTAAGACTTTCGTTTGGACTGTAAAAATGACCGAATGTAACAACGCCAAAAAATAAAATCAGACCGCACGTGTGAGCCTACCAACTTCATGTCGAACATTTACTTGAGTATAATAACAAGGTTATGGTAGGACAAATATTCTACTCTGCTCCAAATTGTAGAACACATATGTTTTTTTTTTAAATCATATATTTTATTTAATAAGATATGTACTTTTATAAAAGATGAAGCACATATTCTAATAAATTGAATAATATCATTTTATTGAAGATGTGAAAAAATTTCAATGAATTATATACCTCGTTACAGTAAGTGAAGGGAACCAATGAGGTATATGGTACTGCATATGAAACTGTAAAAAGATACTTAGTGTAACATAACTCAATATTCCATGGTGAACATTTTGTTACATGATAGAAATAAACTATTAGTATGATATTAAGTAAAATATATGTAATATAATATAATAAATATCTTACAGATAAATAATTTAAATTTTGAATTAGCTATAGTGATAAATATCATGAAAAATAAAAGATAATGCCCTTTTTTTTTAATATTAGAGGGACATCCCGTGGATAACCTTAAGGCTAAGCTGGGAATGTTACCTCCGTCTGTTTGTCCCGGTCCCACAGAAATCAAGTTTTTGCCAATAAATAGGAAACCCAAGACCTACTTTTAATACAGATAAGCCCTCAATTGTTGTGCTATGGCCAATACCCAATACATTGTAGCATAAGTGTTCAAATTTTTTAAGTTCAAACAAAATGTTATAAGTCAATTATAAATGTCAACATAATTCTATTGTACATCACTCAATATTTGTTTCTTTTCCTTCCTCTTAAATGTTAACATGTCTTCTTCAATATTGAAAAGGTATTAATGTGTTCTAAATTTTTAGTTTGTAACATAGGAGTCTTTTTAAAATGAAAATATATCGATTTGAATATATTGGGGTAGCAATTGTTTGCCGTTTCCTTAAAAAAGAAAAAGATGCATCCAAATTATTAGTTTGTATCATTGAAATATATATTTTAACCCTAATTTGTTTCCTTCTTGAAATGCAGGATTTGTGTCGCTTTGACTTTTAGACACTACACCAATTAGTTGTCACCTCATGTCACAATTAAGAGCATTGTTTCAGTTTTTCTTTTACAGTCCAAAATACAGTCTTATATACCTTATTAGAAATCTAGTGAATCATATACATGTACATCGTTAAACGATGTATATATCATTTAATATTTTTTGATATTTATTAAAAGTAGGTTCGTTTAACTTGAAATGGAGCAATATACACTTGCATATATTTCATTAGATGGTGTTTACTATTTTAAAAAAAATATAAACATATGTAGTCTGAGTTTTAATTGATAAAAATGATTGACTTTAACATTTAATTAAAGGTCTTGGTAGAACTCGAGCATCTCCATCAAGGGTCGTTGAATGCATTAATAGGAGGAGAGAAGTTTGAGAAGAACCCCCCTCCAAACTAAAATACAGTTACTATAAGCCGCTTGAGATCAGGTCTTGAGAGCCAAGTTCTAATAGATCCTTTTGATTGAGACAAATTCTTTTTCATTGGATCTTCTTTGAACAGTAAAAAAATAAATAAAATCTAACCCATATCTTAAAGCAAAATCTGTGTTTTAAAACCCAACCCGACTCAACCCAGCTGGTTGAACCAATTAAATTTTCACTCGCTTTGAATTCCGGTTCGGTTTACCGTCAAAATTCTTGAACCGATGTTTTTAAAAACCGACTGGTTTTTTTATTCATAGAAATGTGATGAATTATTTGTTAAAACATGAAATTTAATAATAAATTTTTTATATTTTATAATAAAATCATGTGATGATATGTTAAATATAAAGCTTAAAAAGTATTAAAATTATGAGTTGAAAAATTATGCAAAAGATTTAATAAAATATTCCGTATTCTTATAAGTTTATTTATTTAATAATAATAATTAATATATTTATCATGTCATGATAATGTTACTGTTCAACTTTGGTTAATTCAACGATTTAATGAATGATACAGTTTTTAAACATTGAGCAAAACATCAATATTTTCAATTTTTAAAACCTGTTCATTTTTCTGGTTTAATGAACGATTCAGTTTTTAAAACATTGAGTAAAACATCAATATTTTTTCTTGATAATCTCCATAGATGTTGTAAATTAATTCAGAAATTGTGTGCTACTATATATCTATTCATCTCTATGATAGTCAAACCAAATTAACAAAAGATAGAAAACGCAAGAATCATAACATGCCGAGGCTATCAAAGAAGATGTCAATAAATTTTTGGTAACCAGATTTATTTGAGAGTTTCAAATCCCTTAATGGCTCACAAATACGATAGTGGTGCCTAAGAAAATAAAAAATTATGTGGATATTTTATAGGTTTTAAGTATTTTTTCTAAAGACAGTTTTGAAAATGAAATGTGGATGATGTTGTCTTCTGCTATGATCTCGAAGATCAGAAGATGAAGGAGAATCGCTTTCAGAGTCTTCCATTAATATCAAAGGAGGGATCCCTACAACAACAAGAGGATCTTTTAAGTCGTTGACGGTGACAATAACAAAAATACTGTGTTCACTATAATGAAAAAGAAGCTCAGGCTACAAATAGAGGTGCACCCAAATCTCTATAAGATCGATTTAATTGAGAAAAGATTGAAATTATTAGATAAAATAAATTATAACTCCTTATAACTAGTACTAATTACTTATAACTTATTGTAACTTCTTATATTCTTGGAACTCCTTGTAACTCCTCTTGTAACTTCTTGTATTCATCTCTATAAATTAAATGAAGATCTTCAACAACATTAAAAGTGTGAAGAGATTTGTGTTTTAATATGGTATCAGAGTACACTTAGATTTTTATCCCATGGCCAGTTGGCCACATCTCATTCAACCTCCAATACTCATCAAGAAACAATCATCAATCCATCAACTCAAACAATTCCCATGCCTAACCCAACTCAATTTCTTTCTCTCAAACTGATTCCCAATAATTATTTATTATGAAAAACCCAATTTCTACCGATCCTTATCTCTCATGACTTAGAAGACCTCATAAATGGTACTGACAATCCTCCATTACCTACAATAACAGATGGTGATTCTTCTTAGCCCAATCCAGAGTTTATTTCTTGGCGTAGAAGGGATCAAATGCTTCTCAGTTGGATTATTGCATCTTTATTTGAAGATGTTCTTTCTCATGTGGTTGGTGCTACTACATCTAATCAAGCATGGGTATGTCTTGCACAAGCTTTTGGAACCCCTACTCATACGCGGATTCTTCAATTACATACTCAACTCCAAACACTCTCCAAAGGTGATCTTCCTGTCGCTACTTATCTCCAAAAAGCCAAGCTTATTGCCGATCAACTTGTTGCCGTGAACAAACCTCCTGATCCAAATGAATTTAATGCCATCATATTTCGCAACCTCGGTGATGATTTTAGTGACATGATCACTGCTCTTTCTGCTAGACCTCAACCTATTTCATATCCTGAACTCCATAGCCTACTTTTTAGCCATGAAATAAGACTTCATGTAAAAGAAACATATTCTTTTATTCTTCCTTCTGCCAATGTTGCCTATCGTGGATCTTCTACAAGAAATTTCAACAAGAGAACTCCACCCAATAACAACCCATCCACTAATACTCATTTTCAATCCAACAACCGATCCTTTGTTTCAAAGCGTGGTCTTCTACCAACACCTATAAATTCTCAAAATAGAGAGAAATATCAAATTTTTGGGTGCTCCAACCATGTGGCTATTCGTTGCTACTACTGATATGATCGACCATCCAATGCCTCGGCCAACATTGCGTCATTCCCTTCAACCACTACTACTAGTGATTTTGACACTTGGTTTCTTGACATTGGTGCAACTCACCATTTTACTCCTGACCTCGCTAATCTAACTATGGCAGACAATTAAATTGGTGCAGATTGAATGAAAGTTGGTAATGGTACTGGGTTATATATTGCTCATGTTGGATCTTCTTCTTTTCTTAATCCTATTTGTTCTTTTCATCTATCCAAGATCTTACATGTTCCTCATATTACAAAACAACTTCTTTCCATTCATCAATTTGCAAAAGATAACAATTGTTTCTTTGAATTTTACCCCACTTTTTTTTGTTGTGAAGGACCAACAAACACATAAAATCCTTCTTCACAGGCTGAATGATGGCGATCTTTACTAAGGAAAGATTGGATTGGCCACATCTCATTCAGCTTCCAATACTCATTAAGAAACAATCATCAATCCACCAACTCAACCAATTCCCATGCCTAATCCAACTCAATGTCTTTCTCTCAAACTGACTCCCAATAATTATTTATTATGGAAAACCCAATTTCTACCAATCCTTATCTCTCATGACTTGGTCAAAATAAATTTGATATGAAGATGGCCGACAGAAACTTGATCACAAACAAAGTGATAATCAATCGCCACATGCTTGGTTTGGGTATGGAAAGATTGGATTGGTGCAAAGATATGTTGCCCCTAGGTTGTCACACCATAATGTTGGAGCAGTAGAGGATTTTATGTTCCCTCTACTAATCCAACACAACAAAAAAAGTTGTTTTGTAGGGGTTCCAAATAATCATTGAAAAAGGTTATTCAAAACTAGCCCTTGAAAAGGTTGACTTCGCATTCGTAAAGCCTGATCATCGGAAGAAGTTTGACCCTTAACGGGAGGACTCCAGGGTAGGCTCTTCCAAACACCCTTTGTCTCGCTTAAGATGTTGGACCGGCTTCTGTTATTCCTTTTCTTTTGAGTCGCTACTTTCATCATTGTCAGAGGAAGAGCCGGAGAAAATTGGGGATCCGGCTTTGGGAGGTGGAGATGTCAGCTTCTCTTTCGGCCTCAGCCGCGGTGGCGGAGGGGACTGGAAAGAGCTTTCTTCATCCGATGAATCAGCAGATGTTGCAGAAGACAATTTTAAAATTTGAATAATTCCTTTCATCATTGTCATTGTCAGAGGAGGAGCCAGAGAAAACTGGGGATCCGATTTGGGAGGTGGAGATGTCAGCTTCTCTTTAGGCCGCAGCGGTGGCAGTAGAGGGGACTGGGAAGAGCTTTCTTCATCCGATGAACCAGCTGATTTGAAGAAGACAATTTTGAAATTGGAATAAAATTTGTTAGGGTTTTCAATTTTTTGAGATGGTGAGGTTTTTAGGGTTCTAAAATGAAAAACTTTGCTTGGGCTTTTGTTTTCTGATTTATAGAAGGTGAGAATGCCGAGAAAATGTACAGAATATGAAGAGACAGGATATAAAGCAGGTTGAGGTCTAGTAGAAAGAGCAATGATCATGTCACTAAAATCACCAACAAGAGGGAATTGACTACATAGAGACATTCAGTCCTATTGTCAAAGCGACAACCGTTCGCATAGTTCTATCAATTGCAGTTAGTCATGGTTGGAACATTCATCAATTGGATATAAGTTGTGACGCCTGGCCCAGGCCCAAGAGTCCCAAGAGGCCCATGGATTGGGTGAGGGTGAGGGTGTTTAGTCCCACATCGCCTAATGGGAGGAGATAGTCTGTGCTTATATGTGAGCACAGCTCTTACACACCAAGACGCGTTTTAAACCCGTGAGCCCATTAGGGGCAAAGCGGACAATTTCTTGCTGTGTAGGCCTGGGGCGTTACAATTGGTATCAGAGCCTGTCCATTTCACGATGGTGGGTGTGGGTGGCCCCACACGAGGACGTGTGGCCTATTAGGGGGGGTGATTGTGACGCCTGGCCCAGGCCCAAGAGTCCCAAGAGGCCCATGGATTGGGTGAGGGTGAGGGTGTTTAGTCCCACATCGCCTAATGGGAGGAGATAGTCTGTGCTTATATGTGAGCACAGCTCTTACATACCAAGACGCGTTTTAAACCCGTGAGCCCATTAGGGGCAAAGCGGACAATTTCTTGCTGTGTAAGCCTGGGGCATTACATAAGTAATGCTTTTCTCCATGGTCATCTCAAGGAAGAGGTCTACATGACCCAACTGTCGGTGTCGGATTCCGTCGGTGTTGGAAAGAATCCGCGGTAGGGGGTGCGTGTGTGGGGGTTCTTCAGGGATTCGGATCGGGTGCGTGCCCTGGCGGGCTCGGTCGGATCGTCTTCTCGGAAGGGTGAATGTCGTTCCTGGTCGAGTCGCCCGACAGTGGCTCAAGAGGATTCAAGGGGGTTTGTGTGATCGCCACCTGCTTTTTCTAAAGCAGGAAAAGGTTTTGGGTGTTGGATTTGATCACCTATGTGGGGAGTTTGTGGGGTCTTCGCTCCGAGACACGGATATACCGTACACAGAGTTGAAAAACAGGTAATCCTATTCTGCTTTCGGGGCTTGGCTAAAGGAGTCTTGGGACAAAGAGGTGCAAATGGGGTGTGGATATGGGGCGGCTAGTGGGATCCAGCCGTCGGGTATGGGGCGGCTAGTGGGATTTAGCCGTCCGGGGCCTGGGTTGGTTTAGGCGAAACTTCGGTAGGAAATGGGTTTGGTCTTGGACAGAGGCTATGCTAAACTTAGCCTGGGTTTCTAGAGGGTGGGATGAGAGGGTGTTTTGTATAGGGAATGGGTATTTCTCTCACAAAAGGGGCTCTCTATGTCACTTTTTATCCTATGGGTAACCTTTGGGTCATTTCTGGCCATTTTCAAAATTTTCATTTTTCGATCGGAGTCGCTAAAATTTTGGCTTTTAGCCAACTGCGTGAGCTTGAGTACTTCGATTGAAAATCTGACTGCATATTATGGGTCCTGGTACTATTTTGTACTACCCATAAAAATTTCATTGAATTCCGATAACGTTTGGAAAATTATGCAGTTCCGAACCGTATCCGAGTTTCGGTCGTTACTGGTTTTGTAGGAGGAATAGTGTTGGGATATTTTGGTGAATGTGGTGACCTTAGGTAACCTCACCTCCCCCTTACTTAGGGGCTAAGTTTTCTTTGGTTATTTGGGCTATTAGATGGTGAGGTTAAGCTTAACCTTGCCCCCCTCTTTTCCTCTTCTTTTCACCCCCCCCCCCAAAATGTGAGAATTGGTGGGGCTCTCTCTCTCCCTCTCACTCACTCGTAGACTCTCCCTTTTCCTCTCTTTTCCTCTGTTTTGCTGTGTGTGGTGTGTGTTTTGTTTGTGAAGAAGAAGAGGAAGCACAAACAAGAGAGGTAGGGTTTGGTTTCCATTGTTGTTGTTGTTGACCTTTCACTTCCTCTCAAGTTCCCTCTCTTATCCCCCCTGGTTTCCCCTGTTTTCCAGCAAAAATAGAGGCTGGGGAGAGGCTGAGGAGGTGGTGGTAGTGGTGGTGGCGGTTGTGGAGGTTACGAGTGCTCGGAGGGCACCGGATCTTCCCCTTTCACTCCCCCTCTCTTGGTAAGCTCTTTTCCCCTCTTTATTTTTGGTGTTTCTGGGGTTGGGTATGTGTTATGGGACCTTGCACACAATATGCATGTGTTTGGGTGTGTGTGGGGTGAGGGAGGGGGGTGTTGAGACTTGGGCATGCGCACGGGTCTGTCCGCGCGCATGCACGCAAAAGGGCGCAGGCAGCAGGCAGGTGTGCGTGGGGATGCGGCAGCGGGCGCGTTCGTGCATGCGGGGATCTGCGGGTGCACGCGGGGGGCTGGGCGCTTGGGCGCGCGGCTGGGCACCAGCGTGCGCAGGAGCGCGTGCACGCGTGCGTGCGGGTGCGGGGGCCACGCGTGTGGCTGCCCGAGGGCTCGGGTAGGTGTCGAGGCGCTTGGATATGCGTGCGTACGCGCGTACTCGCATGCGTGTGAGCCCGTATGTGTGCATATCTGAGCCTTTGGCATTTTTAGTTAATTTTAAGTGTTTTTATGTAGTTATACTCACCATTTTTGAAGCCTTGTCGTGCAGATCATGGCGAACGGTCAATCATCGACCCGGGTTGCGGTGAGTGGGTCAATCCAACCCAGTTGGGAGGCGTGCGATGCACGTAGACGTGTATTGCCCTCCCCTGGGGCACCATAACTGCATATTAACCTTGGTTGCATGTATATGTTATTTGCTTGTCTTGATATGTTGCATCCATGTCATATTAGAGATAATATCTAGGATTATACATGCTAGTGTCATGCATAGGGACCCATGCTTGCCTATGCATCATGTCCATGCTAGCATACATTGATTTCTACATGCCCCACTTATCCCAAGCATGCCTTAGAAAATATTATAACTTGTTATTATATTATTACATGCTCCCATGATTAATTCAATGATTAATTCCTTAATTGTATATTTAATTCCATTTTTCCTACTCGGGATTAAGGGACCTTGCGAAGTCATCATTCAGACCCGGGCTAGGGTACTCCGTGTTCCTTGTTTGGTTGTCGGGGTATCCTATATCGGGACCTCAAGGTGCCCTCCTAAGGGTTCTTTCCCCCGGGGCAGAGAATATCTGGAATAATTCTCCAAATTAATTATACGTTGTATATTTATTTATACCTGTATGAGCCATGAATCTTGTCTAAATGAGTTTGGACAAGTGTATGACCTATTAGGGTGTCATACCATGGCATAGTCATTACGAATGATAGAATTTCTCTGCATCAGAGTTATGCGCCCAGGAGGGAATTCTTGAGAATTCGTTACGGTACCGGTGCGTAGTCACCGATGACGATGGATCCAAGGGGATCATATTCGTGTGTGTAGATTGGTTTCTTTCCTTCGTTGGATCCACGTAGGGACTTCCTGGTTGAGACAGCCGGCTTGACAGAGGGCTCCCATCCGTAGGTGCCTGCCGATTTGTAAGGATGTGCTGATCATGGGAGTATACCAGGTATGGGCTTCCCTGGATAAGGGCTACCCGTGGACCGAGGGTGTAGAAACAATCTAGTTTCCTCCCAAGAGCCTATGTCACCCCGAGGAGGGGGTGAGGGTGAGGGTGTAGTGGGTCGGCGTTGGTCCGATCTGCCAGTTTGTGCAATTTCTCAAAGCCTAGGTCATCCCTAAGGAGGGTGAGGGTGAGGGTATTGATCCCTAAAGTCCTATGTCACCCTGTGGGGGTGAGGGTGCGGGAGTGGTGGGCTCGGGTTGATACTCGACCCACCAGCTTGTCGGTGCCGTCGAGGAGGCCTCCGAATGTGTCGGATGTGTGTCGGAGAGGATCCCGGCGGGGTGCGCGGTGAGCGCGCGTGTGCGTGTGTGGGGGTTCTTCAGGGATTCGGATCGGATGCGTGCCCTGGCGGGCTTGGTCGGATCGTCTTCTCGGAAGGGTGAGGGGTGTGTCAGTCCTGGTTGAGGCGCCCGATAGCGTCTCAAGAGGATTCAGGGCTTTGTGTGATCGCCACCTGCTTTTTCTAAAAGCAGGAAAAGGTTGGGTTTGGTTTTGGTCGCCTACGTGGGGAGTTTATGGGGTCTCCGCTCTGAGACACGGATATACTGTACACAGAGGTGAAAAACAGGTATCTTATTCTGCTTCTAGGGCTTGACTAAAGGAGTTATGTGACAAAGGGGTGTAAGTGGGGTGTGTATAGGGGGCGGCTAGTTGGATCTAGCCGTCTGGTGAGGGGCGGCTACTAGGGTTTAGCCGTCCCAGGTCTGGTTTGGTTTGGGTAGAGCTTTGGTAGGAAATGGGTTTGGTTTTGGGCAGAGGCTAAGCTAGGTTTAGCCCGGGTTTCTGGAGGGTGGAATGAGAGGGTGTTTTTGTGTAGGGAATGAGTGTTTTCTCTCACAAAAGAGGCTCTCTCTCTCTCTCTTGGGATTTCTAGTGTGGAAAGGGAATATGAATTGTGGGATGTTGGTGTGGATTTTGTTGATTGAAGGATGGTGTTGTTGTATTTGGGCTTGGGACCCCTCTATTTATAGTAAAAGAGAGGTAGGAAAATATCCCGAGGGTAATGGAGTGGGTTGGCTTTGATTGGACCTCTCATTAATTCTCTGGTTTTTCTGTCAGAGATCAGGTGAAGGGCGGCTAGTTCTAACTAGCCGCCCCATCTTGGGCGGCTACTTCCTAGTAGCCGCCCCTATCATGACCTGCCAAACGTCCCATCTCTAACAAGCGGTGGCTTTGGTCGGTTACTTGGGTTGATCCGGCCAAGAGAGGGCGGCTAAAGGTCATGACCCGCCGCAATGATCAGCATTTAATACTGCTTTATGTCCCATCCAGGGGACTGGTCCAAAGTCGGCCAGGGGGCGGTTATGGGGACGACTAGTGTAAACTAGCCGCCCAGTAAGGGGCGGCTAGTTAGGGCTAGCCGCCCCTTTCCAGGGACTTAGGTTTTTTTAGGGTTTTGGGGTTTAGGGTAGGTTTCAGGTTTGTGGTTTAGGGTTAAGGCTAGGGTTAGGGTTTAGGGCTAGGTCAAGGTTTAGGGTTTAAGGTTTTGGGCTAGGTCAAGGTTAGGGTTTCCGGGTTTTGGGCTAGGTCAAGGTTAGGGTTTCCGGTTTAGGTTTAGGTCAAGGCTAGGGTTTAGGGTTTTCGGTTTAGGTCAAGGCTAGGGTTTAGGGTTTTGGGCTAGGTCAAGGTTAGGGTTTCCGGGTTTTGGGCTAGGTCAAGGTTAGGGTTTCCGGTTTAGGTTTAGGTCAAGGCTAGGGTTTAGGGTTTTCGGTTTACCGAACCTTTGGTTCTCTATTGGATGCCCAACTGTGGGATATTTCCGTGTGTTACTTGAAGTATTTCTGTCTCTCTGGACGGTCAAAATTGGGGTATCTACAATTGTCCCTCATCGGACGGAGTCTTTGTGCGAAGCAGGAAAGACTTCGACCGATGATAAGGAAAGAGACCCCTATTTTGGCCGGCCCGACCTTCAAGAAGTTATGCCAATACGAACAGTACCATTCGGGGAGTTGATTTAGACTGTCAGAGGCCAGTTCTTGACTTAGAATTTTTAGCCGAAAGGATGATCCAGGTGGAAGGCGTGGAAAAGTAAATGGTGAGTGATCCAACCCGCGGTCGGGGTTCTTAGCTATCGTGCACGTGGCAGCCCAGCATCAGTTTCCTCGTGCCTACCGGTCCCGTGCTTGGAAAAACTCAGCAAGGAGGGGATATCGCCGACAGAAAGCAAGTAAAAGTTGAGTTGGGTGAATTGGATCATCCGAAGGATAAGAACTCTGGAAAAGAACCAGAACTGAAGAAATTCAAATTTGAGCGGTACTGAAAATGCGGCGAAACTTTGAGAAAGTCGTGTTTGATCAAGTAATGTCTGGAAATAAGCAAATACATGGCTGCTTGGTATGGAGAACCTTGGAATTTAGGGCTGAGAAGAGTTTGGAAAGGGGTTTTGAAGCAAAACAAAGAAACTGGGAGGGGCGGCTAGTTGTAACTAGCCGCCCGAGAGGGGGCGGCTACTCGCGGGTAGCCGCCCCTGGACTGGGTCCCTTATAACCGAAAAGACCCTCTCTCTCTTCATACGTTTCAAAAATGGTTTCTCTTCCCTCCTCTCTTCTTCCCTTCGGTTTCAAAATCAAAACCCTGATTTCTTTGCCTTTCTTTCCTTTATTTCGACCTCAATCTTTCCCTTTCTCTTGATTTCGAAAACCCTAGGTTTGGGTTCTTCTTTTTCACACCGAGGAAGATGACGAGGTCGAAGGCGGTTGTTTTGAGGGGAAAGCGACCACGGGTGGCTCGTGGAGAGCGTAGCCCGAGTTCTTCATCATCGGAGAGCGATAGGCCGGAGGTCGAGGCCGTGGGGGAGGCTATGGGTTCGACGGAGGTGCCGCTGGCGGACATTGGCGTGGGTGAGGTCGGGGATTTATCTTTGGGGGCTGTCCTGGAGGTAGGAGGGAGTGTGATAGGCTATACACGCAAGAGGAGGCGTGGGGATCGACCGGTGGTGGCCGAGGAGGTGGTTCCGGGGGTTGGAGGATCGATTGAGGGTGCAACCGAGGGGGTAGGGGTCGGGGGAGTTAGCGAGGAGGTGAGGGCGTCGTTGGATGCCCTCGCTGGGATGTTGGATAGGGAGGCCACAGAGGCCAGGGCTGAGGAGGAGGAGAGTAGGGCTATAGGGGCCTTTGCGGAGTTTATCTCCAGTGTGGGGAGGGTGGAGGGGATAGGTGGGGTAGGGATGGGGCCGGGGAGGCCGAGGGTATGGGCACCGGGGCTGCCGAGGCCGGTGTTGGGGCTGAGGCCGAGGAGGCCGTGTTCGAGGAGGATGAGGAGGAGGATGAGGAGGAGGATGACGACGGGATGGACGATCCCGATGAGGCTGAGGTGGATGCTCATGGGTCCACACGGGCCGTGGTATGTTCCTAATCTTTTAGTCTTAGCCTTTTATTGGTGTAAATGCATGTGTTTTGGTTGGTATGAATATGTTGTATATGTGTATTATACTCGTATGTGTGTTTTAAATAGGCATGCTTGCGTATAAGTTTAGTCACGGTGGGATGTGTAAGTATGCTGAGATGAGTTTGTTTTTATAGGGAGGGGGATAATTTCTATATATATATCCATGTTTGTTATATGCATATAAAAGGAGAGAGAGATGACATAGTTAATATGCTTGCATGCGATACTTTTCTATGTGTATGTGATTTCGTACGTGTTTGATCATGGTAGGGCATGAGGGAGTGTATGCATGCATTTCATGGGTTCGAGTTCTATATTGCTGTATTGCTTAGGTGTGTTTAGGGGAGGTATAAGCATGATAGGCCTGATGTAAGAAAGCGTGTGAGTGGTGACCACGGTGGGATGTGTTTGATATTCATCTAGCATGCGTGATCACATGAGGAGTGTAGCTTCTTACTTTCATGCTTTTGTTCCTTTTTTTTAGCATGTGGAAGTTTCATTTCACTAAGCATGGTTTAAAATGATTTCGTAGATTTGGACTCTTACCTCTCGCTCCCTTTTAAACTGACCCATGTTCCCTTCGTTTGTTTTGTAGAGGCTGAATCGTATCCGGGCTTTATGGCACGGGACGAAGAGATGGTACGACGCCTTGGGACAGGGGGAGAGGAGCTTGGTGGATGGAGCGGGCTTTCGTTCCTTCTTCCTGATCGAGCCATTCCACGTCCACCGTCCTTACGTGGAGGCTTTGGCGGAGAGGTGGGATCCGGAGAGTTGCGCTTTCATTCTTCCTACTGGTGCTGTCATGCCGACCCTTGAGGACGTCCATCGGATTACTGGCCTTCTGGTTTTGGGGGAGGCAGTGATCGCGGCCACCCTAGCTGACTATAAGGCACTTTTCTAGGAGTTGATTGGGGAATGGGAGTTCGTGGAGCGGGAGCGGACGCTGAACCGGATCCCTTTGGGGTGACTTTTGGGGCAGTACGGCCTCGGTTCCTTTATAGAGCGCCAGAAGGGCGAAGCTGCAGCTAGCTTCGAGAGGCGGCGGGCGATGATCGAGGCGAGAGAGGCGGTCGTGTGCCCACAGATGGCACGGAGGGAGTTGAGGGCGTTCTTCCTCTACTTCTTTGGCCGGGTCCTCTTTTCGACGGCCTCCGACAAGGTTTCCTCGCATTCTCTCTTGCTGATGAGGGACCTGGAGGGCATGGGGCGATATGCTTGGGGAGCGGCGATGCTCGCCCATCTCTTTGCGGAGCTCTCGAAGAAAGTCAAGAGGGCCGGGGGAAAGAACCTTGGCGGTTTTGCGCCATTTCTTCAGGTACGTGTAAGTGAGTGGTAAATGTCTTTTCTTTGGCTTAGCTCACATTGATCGTGACGATTCCCCTCTTGCTTTGTTAGATCTTTGGGTACGAGCACTTCGCCATTGATCGCCCGACTTTGGCTCCGTTCGATCATGCCCTCCCTTGGGCCATGAGATGGGAACCCCGGGGGTCTTCGCGTTTGCACCGCCTCGCCCAATTCTGAGAGGCATTCCGCGTCTTGTCGGAGGAAGAGGTATAAGTTTTCTTTGAATTTCTTTGGCTTGTATTTGGTTTTCTTTTGACTAAGCGCTCTTCCTATCTTTCGATGTTTCTTAGATGACGTGGAGGCCTTACTCGGAGGAGGTTCCTCAGGCCCTGGCGCGAGACGTCTGGCTGATCTACTTTAATGAGGTTGTATTCCACGCGATCAGCCGGGTCATTCGCCAGCTTGGGTACCATCAGTGGGTGCCCGATCCTCTGCCGCGGCGCCCCTCGATTCCGGTGGCCAGGATTCCTCGGGATACGAATCTCCCGAGGAATTATGTTACGTACGTGGCAGGATGGATGGGTTGAGGTGTTTTGGTGGAGCGTCATCCTGAGGTGACTTTGAGTGACGAATACCTAGCCTGGTATCGTCGGGAGTATGCGGTTATCCTCAGGACGATGGAGGAGGAGATCCCGGATGCCTACGTAAGTTTGGAAGCTCTCCTTCTCTTCTTCGTTTTGCTTGAATATTTTCTGAGTGGTGTTGCTTTTGTAGGTTGAGTTGAACGAGATGGAGAAGAGGCTCAAGACCGCCAATGAGCACCTCCAAGCGTGAGCTAGGCAGATAGAGGCGTTGCGGGTTCAGAGGGGACGCTTGCAGGACCAGGTCCGGGTCCTTGAGGCTTAGGTGGATGCTCTGTCGAGAGCGAGGGCTGACGGTGCTTCCTCTTCTTCCGCCCCTCCTTCTTCCATGATTTCCGAGCGAGTGCTCGAACTGACGAGGGAGCTAGATGTGGCCCGGAGTGAGTTGACGGCCGTGCGGATGGAGCTAGGCCAGGCGAGGGGTAGGGCTTCTCGGGCTGAGGAGGAGGCGGACCGGCTGAGGTCCATGGTGACCTTGAGAGAGGAGGGGTTCATCACCCTAGGCTGCGAGAGGGACTCCTCCAGATGAGGGTGTCGGAGTTGGAGGCTTCGGCGGGCGTTCCCGGAGGTTTGATGGGGGACTTGGTTCGTTCTCTCCAGGCGGCCGGGGATAGGGATCGAGAGCCGCTCAGCGGAGGCGAGGGCGCGGGAGTTGGAGGAGAGGTTGAGGGCCGCTGAAGATCGGGCCAGAGGGACAGAGAGTCGCCTCCGACAGAGATTGGAGAGGAGAGACAGAGACATGCAGCAGGTCTGTCTCTGGGAGGCCACTATGAGGGGGAAATTGGTTGGAGGGGGCTCTATGACCGAGGCGGACCTCGATCTTCTTCCACTTGAGCCTGACCATTCTCTCTCTGCTTCCTTGGCTACTGGGGCCACCTTCAGCCGTGCCTCCCGTCCTTCGGCGTCTCGGAGTCATGGGATATACGCGAGGGCCGCGTCTTCGGTTCGAGAGACTCCTGCCGCTCCCGATGCTCCAGAGGTTCAGTCTTCTCCTTATCCGCTGCTCCCTTCTCAGCCAAGTCAGAACGTTCCTCCTACTTAGCCTCCAGCGGATGACGATACGCCAAGGTATAGCTTCTTTGTGTCTTGGTTTTAATAGAAGAATAGTACATATGCGATGAATTCATGCTTTTCTTCTTTTGTTTTTGGTTTTAGGTGATATTTTGGTGAGGTATAGCTCAAGACTTCAGAGTTTGGAGCGTTTCGAAGGAAAGGATTCTTTTTTAGGCTTTCTTAGGTTTAGAAAAAAAAACAGTCTATGTTTGTGGTTTTGGGTGGGACAATTTAATTATTCTCCTTTGTATGCATGTCTTGGAATAGTTAGTATGGATGTTCATGGATATGTATGTATGTGTAGATGAATCTGGATTTTTATAGGTTTGATTCATGGATGGGTGTAGGTTTTGATATATAATTCGTTTTAGCATGGTATCTATACAGGTTTTGTGTATGAATATGTGTATGAAATGTGTACATGCAGGTTTTGGAAAGAATTTGATTTTAATAGGTAAAGAAGTGTTGAAGAGTTGATTGGATATGGACTGACATAACTGAAAGAGGTGCAGGCAAGGGGCGGCTAGTGTAAACTAGCCGCCCAGTGAGGGGCGGCTAGTAATTTTTAGCCGCCCCCTGCCTGGGGCAAGCTCACCTGAAACAAAGGGCAAGGGCGGCTAGTCGAGTTTAGCCGTCCCCTGCCTGGGGCAATTTGGTCCTGCTGCTCCTGTCTGCTGCTGCCACTGAAAGTTTTTGTGACCGTTCCAACCTTCAGTTCCTATAAAAACATTCTTTCCATGGACCAAGTGTTAAATCTGTCCAGATTGCGCCCCTGCACTGACTTTCGAGCCCATCTTGCTTGAATTGTCAAGGGCTACAATCCATCTAAAGGTAAAATGGAAGGGTAATGCGAGAAAATAACGTGCGGGAGACCATGCCTTAGTGCGTAAGGAAGGGATTCCAAGTGCGTGAGTGAAGAAAACTTTAAGTATGTGTAAAAAGGTGGGACAATTCCTTCTCAGGCATGTGCGGCAAGGGTACGAAATGAGTGGGGACAATTTTAATATTTGTGGGGATAATTTTCATATGAGTGGGGACAATTTTAATATGAGTGGGGACAATTTTCATATGAGTGGGGATAATTTTCAAGAAAATCGGATTCCAAGGTGTTTTGGAAAAGGAAAATGCAAGCTTATGCGTAAGTATATGTGGCATAAGGGGGCATTTTAGTTCTTCAATGGCTTTTCATGTGAGAGGGCCATGTTCTCGAATTTCTGAAGTAAAAGATGCCATCAAGTCCCTGTGGAGGAGCCCTTGTGGTCACCCATGTCCAAACCAGGATTGTATTTGAATGGTATAGGCCTTAGGTGTCGATTTTTCTAGGTTCTTGGGTTTCAAATGCTTAATCGTATTATTCTAAACATGCTGAGAAATCCATGAGTGTACCAAGAGTCGAGTCAAATAAGCTTCCATTGGATAAGCAAGTTTCTAAGTGAACTCATGTGAGTGTGTGTAGTTTGTAAACCTGGACACGATCTATCTTTGGTCAAAATTTAGCCTTTCCCGGTAGACGTAGTTCAATTTAGAATCCCATTGCGAAAATAAAAGGGGGGGGGGAATGGGGTAAGAGTAATATCTTCCTTTTGGGCAATATTTAGAATTGACCTAGTCTAGCACATGTCTTACTTTCTAGGTACCTCTGGCTTTCTTCTTTTTACCACTTCTTTATTTTGGGTGGAAAGTACAGTCCGTTGTTTGGATCTGTACTGGTATAGCCGTTGTTTAGCGTATACCGTGCGTAAAGGCGTGAAAGCCTGCTAAATAGAGAGTTTAACCCGTTCACCTGGGTGTTTGGCCTCTCTTTGCCCGATTTCTCTTTTTTTTATTTTTTTTATTTTGTTTGATTTGAGGGGGGGGGGGCTCTTCTGTTTTTCACCCCGATTCTTTTCATGCTTCCCCTCTAGAAGTGTTTATATAGTGCCAGAGCCAATTTTGGGACATATGCCAGGTCTAGGTAACTCCTCATTTTGACCTAGGGTTAATACGAGTGGGGCGGAAATAGGGGATGTTTTGCTTTGGGGGTTTTAAATTGTCCCAGTCTACGGGGTAGGTAATTTCTCTTCTTTCAGGTGAATCTAGTCCAGTTATACGTGTGTGAATGAAACGGCATGATTTGGCAAAGATGTGTTCAAATAGATACGAGTTTATCTTTGAGAGTCTTATAATTCTATCATCAAGTACTAAACGCTGAAAATCGCAGGAAGGAAGAATAATAGTTCTTAAGTATTGAAAGCTATTTATGCATGAAATTTTTTAGATAAAGTACATTCCATGAACCTGGAATCTCAACTCCTTCGGCATCCACCAGGCGGTAGGCATTCCCGGAATAGGCAGGTGATCACATAGGGTCCCTCCGATGTGGGTTGCAACTTTCCTCTTGGGTGAGGCTGTCTTGATGGCATGATTTGCTTGAGTACTAATTCCCCGATTTTAAATTTTCTTTTAATTACCTTTTTTTCAAATGCCCTTGCCACCCTTCTTTGGTAGGCCTGGGCATGGTCTGCCGCTCTTAGTCTTTTCTCGTCTAGTAGTTCGCTTTTGTTTTATATTTGTTTTGAAAGTGTGGAAACAGATGCATACTTATGGTTTTGAAAAAGGAGACTGTGTTGGCGAATAGATACGTTTTTTGAAAGAAAATGGGGATAAAGTTTTGGAAAATGACTTTGTTTTTAGAAGGAAAGTATGGGAAGATAGTTTGTAAAAATGTTTTTGGCGAAAATCATGGAAATATGGTTTTGTTAAAACATTTAGCTTTGAAGAAGCGCAGATTTTGGAAAACATTTTCGTTTTGAGAAAGAGTGTGGAAATGTAGTTTGCAAATATTTTCGTTGTTTTTTGGAAAACATGTAAGGAAAGCTTGTGAAATATTTTCGTTGTCTAGAAAGTATGTAAAGAAAGCTTGTAAAAAAAAATATATTTTTGGTTTAGAAAACATGTAAAGACAATTAGAAAACATTTTTTGTTTTGATGAGAAGAATGTAAATAAAGCTGGAAATAGGTATGTTCAGGGTTGGGGAATGAGAGCTGATTGGCATATATTTTGGATTTTGGTTTCTTTTAGGAAAGCAGGTAAACAAATATGTATAAGATGATGAAAACGAAAGCTGGTAAACAAATATTTTTAATTTTGGTTTTTTGGAAAAGGCTGTAAACAAATATGTACAGGATGTCGAAAGCGAAGGCTTACCCGGGGGGATCGGTACCTGGTTTTTGGATTCGTGTTGTTTCCTCGAGTCGGCTTCGCTTGGTCGGCCGGCTGATGTCCGGTGGGGGTCCCCTATTCCCGAACTCTTCTTCCCTGAGCCTTTTCAAAGGCCTCCCTTGATGGAGCAGTTCTTCGTCGGTGGAGCCTGGCTGCCAACATGCGAGCACCTCTAGCCGGATGCGCATGGCACAGACGCTCCAATTCCGAGCCCACGTCTCGTTAAAGCGTGCTTCTCCCCATATGGATACTACTTTCCCGCGGTATGGGAAGCGAAGACATTGGTGTCGGGTGGATGAGACAGCTTCGATGCTGTTGAGCCATGTCCTCCCAACAATCATAGGGTGGGGTGATTGAATGTTCATTACCATGCAGTTAACGGGAGCGTGACCAGTCCGCAAGCGTTCTTGCGCGTGCTGTCGAAGGCGAAGATGTATTCGTTCGAGGGCTCCAATCTTGGAACCCTGCCTTCTAGCTTCTGGTAGGCGGAATATGTAAGAACGTTAGTTTCCGCTCCTGTGTCGATGAGAATGTGCCGGAATTCCCTCCCTCCGAGTACAGCGGTGATTGCGAGGGGTGCAGAACGCTTTTCGGCTTTGGCGACTTCATGGGGGAGGAAGGTGATCGAGTTGGGCTCCGCAAGATCGCTTGGTGGATGTGGGGTCCTTGCCGTTTCTTCTAAGGGATAGTTGTAAGGGGACCGAGGTGGACTACCACTTTCATCCTCGTTTCCCGGTCGTAGGGCTAGTGTGAAGATATTATGTATCGCCCAATTGTTCTCGTTCTCATACTGGAGGCGCGCCTCTCCCTAGATTGTCAGGATATGACTTAAGAAGGGCAGTCGAAGGCATTGGTGCCGGAGGGAACAAATAGCTTGGATGCTGTCTAACCATGGTCGCCCCAACATCAATGGGTACCTTGTGTCGATGTCGACCACGAAGCAGGCTACCTCACAGATAAGAGGGCCGACAGATAACTCGAATGTTCCGGGGCCATGGAGAGTCTTCCCGGTATGGTTGAAAGCTTGAATAGTATGGTGGGCCGGTTGGACGGGGGGACGGCCTAGTCCGGGTATCTTTTGGTAGGTGGAGCACGTCATTATGTTCATTCCTGACCCTGGATCCACGAAGATGTTGTTTAGCCACAACATTTGGAGTCGTCCGCGGATGTGTAGGGGGTAGACTCGCAGTCTGGGATCCGGGAGGTCTTGGTCAGTGAATGAAATGGTCATTGGGCGGCGGGGGCGATCGACAGTGTCAGTACTCTTGGAGGACCCGTTGTCGTCCGGATGCAGATCATCCGACGTACATTCCCCTCCTTCGGGTCCTTCGCTAGCTCCTTCGGGGATCTCCTCAAATGGCTCTTCTTCTTCGTCTCCTCCTGGGTTTTCTAGTCTGCTTTCGTCGGACTCGATGTTGATGACTGCGGGAAGGGCGAGAATTGCATCTTCTTCTTCGCCATAGAGTATGGCAAGGTCATGATCGTCGAGGTTCAGCTGGGGGCTCGTGCTGCTCTTCCTCCTCGGATTCTTCGGACAGACTGTCGTTAGTGACGTCTTCCGAACTGCTTGGTTGCGGTGATGGTTGTCTTCCTCTCCTGACCAAGTTTACCATGTGGGCTCCAGATGTGGATGCTTGGTTGTGACCTGGCAATGGGTCAGTAAAAATGCCAAGTGGCTTGGAGGCTCGAGAATTGCCCTGGTTTAAGTGGCTTTTGATCATGGCCCAATCAAGGCGCCTGTCATCATTTAAATCATAGATAAAATCCCAAAAAACATTGCATTGTTCTACGGTATGACCATGTTGTTGGTGGTATTGACAGTAACGCAGTCTGCTGGCCCCGGGGAGTGGAGGTTTAGCAGCTGGGAGGGAGATACTATTTGTGTCCATCAGTACCCTAAAAATCCTAGTTATTGTTTCTGGGAGGGGAGGGTAAGAGTCCCTCTTTCCCATTCTTCTTTGATCATAGGATGTTGGAGGAGAGACCTTATTATAAGTATTTTGGGAGGGTTGCCTAGGACTTAGGTTCTGACTCCTTAGGAAGCTAGAATAAAAGGGGGTCCTAGGCTGGCCTTGTCTTGAGATTACAGGGTTTTGGACTGGGGAACTTTGGATCACCGGGTTTTGTTGTGTCGGCAAGGGGATGGGTACTGATTGGGTAGTGAAGTTTTGGTTGATTGGTCGAGGCGGTGCATACCCGGATGAACCGAACGTGTACTGTCTCGGAGCCATTCCTCGATCAGGAACTCGTGCTCCGTTCGGGTAGAGTGCCGATACTTGTGTAATAATCCCCTCTACTATGGGGGTTTGTGCCTTGCGAGGCGGTTGTCCAACCCTATGGCTGATAGGTGGGGACTGGGTTTGTAATACTGGGGCTGCACAATGGGAAATCCTATTGTGGCGGTCAATCAGAAGCTGATACGTAGTACAGTCTCCGTACGAAAGGCTCGTACGAAGTTCTGGACTCAGGCTCTGTAACATCATGTCAATTTCTTGACATTCTGTGCGTTGCATTGTAGCGCTTCTCCTTCCAATGATTTCTGGAAGAGGAAGACTAGCAGAGGTTGATTATCTAGAAATGGGCGTGCGTCTAGATAAAAGACAGTTAAATGAACGTCTGGGTCTCCACGACCGTTATACCGGCGGAATTTGGGGATTTTGAATCCCTTCGGTAGGTGAACTGACGGGATTTGTCTCAGGTTATGTAGAGACATGTGTTTGGGGGCCGAGGGACCAGTCTCGGAGAGGATTCTCCGGATGGTTTCGTCCAGTGTTTCTCCCCTGGGAGGGCTGCCTAGCGGTCCCGGGTTTGGGGTGGCCTGGTAGGGGCCTGGGGTGAAAGGGGGGTGAACGAAAAGACGCTCGGGTTGACAGAGTGACTGGGTGTGAATGGGGTCTTGGGAATGGCCTTAGGGGTTTCGACAGGGGCTTCCTGTCTTAGGGTTTTGACCTGGCGGTAGTCGGCGAGGTCATGAAACATGTCCTCTACGGATTGGTACCCTAGACTAGCCATCTTTTCCTCTAGATGGGTCAGGAATTGCGTGGCCTGACCCTCTTGGTGGGTTCTTTCCTCTAGTATCTCCTCCTCTAAGTGGGATTCCATGATGCGTGTGAAATGTTTTAAGGGATCGAATGCAGATATAAAGCAGTAAATAAAGCGGTAAGGATTGCGCAGCGGTGTGCAGCTTACAAAGCAATAAAGGATTGCGCAGCTGTGTGCGGCTTACAAAGCAGTAAAGGATTGCGCAGCTGTGTGCGGCTTACAAAGCAGTAAATGATGCAGTGATGCGAAGTAGAGGAGGATCTGATTCGAGGGGTCGGAAACTCTAACCTTCCTAGAGGGTTGATGACATTCTAGTCAAGCTTGTAAAAGGGGACAAAAGAGGATTACCTTTTGTTGTTTTTCACGAGGGATGTCCCACCGTGATCGTCAGATTTGTCGGTACCGTCGGGGAGGCCTCCGAATGTGTCGGATGTGTGTCGGAGCGGATCCCGGCGAGGTGCGCGGTGAGCGCGCGTGTGCGTGTGTGGGGGTTCTTCAGGGATTCGGATCGGATGCGTGCCCTGGCGGGCTCGGTCGGATCGTCTTCTCAGAAGGGTGAAGGGTGTGTCGGTCCTGGTTGAGGCGCCCGATAGCGTCTCAAGAGGATTCAGGGGTTTGTGTGATCGCCACCTGCTTTTTCTAAAAGCAGGAAAATGTTGAGTTTGGTTTTGGTCGCCTACGTGGGGAGTTTATGGGGTCTCCGCTCTGAGACACGGATATACCGTACACAGAGGTGAAAAACAGGTATCCTATTATGCTTCTAGGGCTTGACTAAAGGAGTTATGGGACAAAGCGGTGTAAGTGGGGTGTGTATAGGGGGGCGGCTAGTTGGATCTAGCCGTCTGGTGAGGGGCGGCTACTAGGGTTTAGCCGTCCTAGGTCTGGTTTGGTTTGGGCAGAGCTTTGGTAGGAAATGGGTTTGGTTTTGGGCAGAGGCTGAGCTAGGTTTAGCCCAGGTTTCTGGAGGGTGGAATGAGAGGGTGTTTTTGTGTAGGGAATGGGTGTTTTCTCTCACAAAAGAGGCTCTCTCTCTCTCTCTTAGGATTTCTAGTGTGGAAAGGGAATATGAATTGTGGGATGTTGGTGTGGATTTTGTTGATTGAAGGATGGTGTTGTTGTATTTGGGCTTGGGACCCCTCTATTTATAGTAAAAGAGAGGTAGGAAAATATCCCGAGGGTAATGGAGTGGGTTGGCTTTGATTGGACCTCTCATTAATTCTCTGATTTTTCTGTCAGAGACCAGGTGAAGGGCGGCTAGTTCTAACTAGCCGCCCAAGATGGGGCGGCTACTTCCTGTTAGCCGCCCCTATCATGACCTGCCAAATGTCCCATCTCTGACAAGCGGTGGCTTGGGTCGGTTACTTGGGTTGATCCGGCCAAGAGAGGGCGGCTAAAGGTCATGACCTGCCGCAATGATCAGCATTTAATACTGCTTTATGTCCCATCCAGGGGACTGGTCCAAAGTCGGCCAGGGGGCGGTTATGGGGGCGGTTAGTAAGGGGCGGCTAGTTAGGACTAGCCGCCCCTTTCCAGGGACTTAGGTTTTTTTAGGGTTTTGGGTTTTAGGGTAGGTTTCAGGTTTATGGTTTAGGGTTAAGGCTAGGGTTAGGGTTTAGGGCTAGGTCAAGGTTTAGGGTTTAGGGTTTTGGGCTAGGTCAAGGTTAGGGTTTCCGGGTTTTGGGCTAGGTCAAGGTTAGGGTTTCCGGTTTAGGTTTAGGTCAAGGCTAGGGTTTATGGTTTTCGGTTTAGGTCAAGGCTAGGGTTTAGGGTTTTGGGCTAGGTCAAGGTTAGGGTTTTCGGGTTTTGGGCTAGGTCAAGGTTAGGGTTTCCGGTTTACGTTTAGGTCAAGGCTAGGGTTTAGGGTTTTCGGTTTACCGAACCTTTGGTTCTCTATTGGATGCCCAACTGTGGGATATTTCCGTGTGTTACTTGAAGTATTTCTGTCTCTCTGGACGGTCAAAATTGGGGTATCTACACAGCTTAAGGAGTTGATTCCATTTGTTGGAACCTAAATTACTTGAAATGATTAATATGAGTTGTGTTGCATGGATTGTTCCATTCACTAAGCGTGTGGCTCACCCCTCGCATATGTTTTCCTCCAGTTGACGGTGAGTCGGATCCAAGAGAAGAGCTCCCCTTGGCGCAGTACAAGTAGGAGACCCGCGTTCGCGTTGGATGTCTTGCGAGTGAGAGGCCATCAGCATTCCCGTTTCCTTGTATGTTTTATATTTGTGCTTGTGCACGGTATGTGGACTGTTGATGTCTTTTGTTGTATATATTGGCTCACACAGGACAGTTGATTGTGTACTCTGGTATGTAAATGTCTTTGAATTACAGACTTAGTCGTTTGAGCTTCCGCTATTTGTATATATTTGATGTCAATTACTTGGTTATTGTTTTATTGCCTTTGATGTTGTGGAGTCCTTATTTGATCTCGTGTGTGGATTGCTGATATCATATATATATTTGCCATGTCTCGGGGACGGCCGCCCTGGGGCGTGACACTCTCTCTCTCTCTCTTGGGATTTCTAGTGGGGAAAGGGAATGGATATGACTTGGTGGATGTGAATTGTGTGTTTGTTAATTGTGGATGTTGGTTAAAGGCTTGGGACCTCCTCTATTTATAGTAAAAAAAGAGGCAGGGGAATACCCAAGGTGTAAAAGGGTGGCTTGGTTAATAGTATGTTTGATTAGACCCCTCATTAATTCTCTGGTTCTTTTGTCAGGACCAGGTGAAGGGCGGCTAGTTCTAACTAGAACTAGTGGTCCAGGATGGGGCGGCTTCTTCCTGGTAGCTGCCCCTATCATGACCTGCCAAACGTCCCATCTCCGACAAGCGGTGGCTTGGGTCGGTTACTTTGGTTGATCCGGCCAAGATAGGGCGGCTAAAGGTCATAACCCGCCACAATGATCAGCATTTAATGCTGCTTTATGTGCCATCCAGGGAAGCTGTTCAAGGTCGGCCAGGGGGACGGCTAGTGCTAACTGGGGCGGCTAGTTAGGGCTAGCCGCCCCTTGCCAGGGACTTAGGTTTTTTGGGGTTTAGAGTTTCTCTTAGGTGGGGGTTCCTGGTTTGGGCCAGGGTCTGGTTTAGGGTAGGGTTTAGGTCAGGGTGGGTTTTTAGGGTTAGGGTTAGGGTTTAGGTCAGGGTAGGTTTTTAGGGTTAGGTTTAGGGTTTAGGTCAGGGTTAGGGCTTAGGGTTAGGGTTAGGGTTTAGGTCAGGGTTAGGGTTTCCGGTTTACAGTCAGGCTAGGGTTTAGGTTTGGGGCTAGGGTTAGGGTTTTCGGTTTCCTGAACTTTTGGTTCTCTATTAGATGTCCAAATGTGGGATATTTTCGGGTGTTACTTGAAGTATTTCTGTCTTTCTGGACGGTCCAAATTCGGGTATCTACAATTGTCCCTCATCGGACGGAGTCTTTGTGCGAAGCAGGAAAGACTTCGACCGATGATAAGGAAAGAGACCCCTATTTTGGCCGGCCCGACCTTCAAGAAGTTATGCCAACACAAACAGTACTATTCGGGGAGTTGATTTAGACCGTTAGAGGCTAGGTCTTGACTTAGAATTTTTAACCGAAGGGATG